>RPFO01000648.1:402733-815278 GCA_009746045.1 Mesostigma viride | reverse complement strand
CGGGGGTTCGGGGGTTCGGGGTTCGGGGGTTCGGGGGGTCGGGGGTCGGGTCGGGGGCTCGGGGGTCGGGGGTCGGGGGGTCGGGGGTCGGGGGCTCGGGGGTCGGGGGTCGGGGGGTCGGGGTTCGGGGGTCGGGGGTGCGGGGGTTCGGCGATTCGGGTTCGGGGGTGCGGGGGTTCGGGGTGCGGGGTGGGGGTTCGGCGATTCGGGGGTTCGGGGGTTCGGGGGTCGGCGGGGGTCGGGGGTCGGGGGTCGGGGGTCGGGGGTCGGGGGGGGGTCGGGGGTCGGGGTCGGGGGGTCGGGGGTCGGGGTCGGGGGTGGGGGTGCGGGGTTCGGGGGTGCGGGGGTGCGGGGGTTCGGCGATTCGGGGGTTCGGGGGGTCGGGGGTCGGGGGTCGGGGGTCGGGGGGTCGGGGTCGGGGGTCGGGGGGTCGGGGGGTCGGGGGTCGGGGGTCGGGGGTCGGGGGGCCGGGGGTCGGGGGTCGGGGGTGCGGGGGGGGGTCGGGGTCGGGGGGTCGGGGGCCGGGGGTCGGGGTCGGGGGTGCGGGGTGCGGGGGGTCGGGGGTTCGGGGGTTCGGGGGTTCGGGGGTTCGGGGGTTCGGGGGTCGGGGTCGGGGGGTCGGGGGTCGGGGGTGGGGGTCGGGGGGTCGGGGGTCGGGGGTGCGGGGGTTCGGCGATTCGGGGGTTCGGGGGTTCGGGGGTTCAGGGGTTCGGGGGTTCGGGGGTTCGGGGGGTCGGGGGTCGGGGGTCGGGGGTCGGGGGTGCGGGGGTTCGGGGGTGCGGGGTGCGGGGGTTCGGCGATTCGGGGGTTCGGGGGTTCGGGGGTTCAGGGGTTCGGGGGTTCGGGGGTTCGGGGGTCGGGGGTCGGGGGGTCGGGGGGTCGGGGGCCGGGGGTCGGGGGTCGGGGGTGCGGGGGTGCGGGGGTTCGGGGGTTCGGGGGTTCGGGGTACGGGGTACGGGGTTCGGGGGTCGGGGGGTCGGTCGGGGGGTCGGGGGTCGGGGGTGCGGGGGTTCGGGGGTGCGGGGGTCGGGGGTCGGGGGTTCGAGGGTTCAGGGGTTCGGGGGTTCGGGGTTCGGGGGTTCGGGGGTTCGGGGGGTCGGGGGGTCGGGGGTCGGGGGTCGGGGGTTCGGGGTCGGGGGGTCGGGGGTCGGGGGTCGGGGTCGGGGGGGGTCGGGGGTCGGGGGGTCGGGGGTTCGGGGTGCGGGGTTCAGGGGTTCGAGGGTTCCTGGGCTCGGGGGTTCGGGGGTCGGGTGCGGGTGCGGGGGTCGGGGGTCGGGGTGCGGGGCTCGGGGGTCGGGGGGTCGGGGGGTCGGGGGTCGGGGTCGGGGGGTCGGGGGTCGGGGGGTCGGGGCGGTCGGGGGTTCGGGGTGCGGGGTTCAGGGGTTCGGGGTTCGGGGGTTCGGGGTCGGGGGGTCGGGGGTCGGGGGTCGGGGGGTCGGGGGTCGGGTCGGGGGTTCGGGGGTCGGGGGTCGGGGGTCGGGGTCGGGGTCGGGGGTCGGGGGGTCGGGGGGTCGGGGGTCGGGGGTCGGGGGTCGGGGGTCGGGGTCGGGGGGTCGGGGGTCGGGGGTCGGGGGGTCGGGGTCGGGGTCGGGGGTCGGGGGTCGGGGGTCGGGGTCGGGGTCGGGGTCGGGGGTCGGGGTCGGGGGTCGGGGGTCGGGGGGTCGGGGTCGGGGTCGGGGGGTCGGGGTCGGGGGTCGGGGGGTCGGGGGGTCGGGGGGTCGGGGGTCGGGGGTCGGGGGTTCGGGGGGGGGGTCGGGGGTCGGGGGTGGGGGTCGGGGGTCGGGGGTCGGGGGGTCGGGGGTCGGGGTCGGGGTCGGGGGTCGGGGGGTCGGGGGTCGGGGGTCGGGGGGTCGGGGGGTCGGGGGTCGGGGTCGGGGGTCGGGGGGTCGGGGGGTCGGGGTCGGGGTTCGGGGGTCGGGGGTCGGGTCGGGGGTCGGGGGTCGGGGGCTCGGGGGTCGGGGTCGGGGGTCGGGGGTCGGGGGTCGGGGGTCGGGGGTCGGGGGGTCGGGGGGTCGGGGGTCGGGGGTCGG
The DNA here is from genome assembly GCA_009746045.1 of Mesostigma viride. Taxonomy (NCBI): domain Eukaryota; kingdom Viridiplantae; phylum Streptophyta; class Mesostigmatophyceae; order Mesostigmatales; family Mesostigmataceae; genus Mesostigma; species Mesostigma viride. The sequence goes on along the minus strand of RPFO01000648.1, from coordinate 813,248 downwards.
GGGGTCGGGGGTCGGGGGTCGGGGTCGGGGGGTCGGGGCTCGGGGGTCGGGGTCGGGGGGTCGGGGGTCGGGGTTCGGGGTCGGGGGGTCGGGGGTCGGGGGTCGGGGGTCGGGGGTCGGGTCGGGGGTCGGGGGTCGGGGGGTCGGGGGTTCGGGGTTCGGGGTTCGGGGTTCGGGGGTTCGGGGTTCGGGGGTTCGGGGGTTCGGGGTTCGGGGGTTCTTGGGGGGTGGGGGTTGGGGGGTGGGGGTGGGGGTTAGGGGTTGGGGGTTGACGGGTGGGGAGGTTGGGGGTTGAGCGGTTGGGCGGTTGGGCGGTTGGGCAGTTGGGCGGTTGGGCGGTTGGGCGGTTGGGCGGTTGGGCGGTTGGGCGGTTGGGCGGTTGGGCGGTTGGGCGGTTGGGCGGTTGGGCGGTTGGGCGGTTGGGCGGTTGGGCGGTTGGGCGGTTGGGCGGTTGGGCGCATAGGCGTGTAGGGGCTTCGGCGCTTGGGCGGTTGGGCGCTTGGGCGCTTCGGGGGTTAGGGGGTGAGGGGGTGAGGGGGTGAGGGATTAGGGGATTAGGCGCTCAGGCGCTCAGGCGCTCAGGCGCTCAGGCAGTCACGTGCTAAGGGGCTTAGGGGCTCAGGGGGGTAGTGGCTAAGGGGCTTAGGGGGTCAGGGGGTTAGGCGCTTAGGGGGTTAGGGGGTGAGAGGGTTAGGGGGTTGGGGGGTTAGGTGGTTAGGGGATTAGGGCATCAGGGGGGATTAGGGCATTAGGGGGGATTAGTGGATTAGGGGATTAGGGGATTAGGGGATTAGATTATTAGGGGATTAGGGGATTAGGGGATTAGGGGATTAGGGGATTAGGGGATTAGGGGATTAGGGGATTAGGGGATTAGGGGATTAGGGGATTAGGGGATTAGGGGATTAGGGGATTAGGGGATTAGGGGATTAGGGGATTAGGGGATTAGGGGATTAGGGGATTAGGGGATTAGGGGATTAGGGGATTAGGGGATTAGGGGACTAGGGGATTTGGGGATTAGGGGATTAGGGGATTAGGGGATTAGGGGATTAGGGGATTAGGGGATTTAGGGATTTGGGGGCTTGGGGGTTAGGGAAACTGGCATGCTGCCTCAGAAATATTGTTACCACGGATTTTTGCTGCTTAAGGTTCTTGTACAGTCTTTTGTACATCAGGTCTCTGATCCTCGTCTTTTCACCATCAGGTCTCTGATCCTCGCCCTATATACCACCGCCCGTGTCTGATGCATCGACAGCGTCCTATATACCACCGCCCGTGTCTGATGCATCGACAGCGTCTTATATACCACCGCCCGTGTCTGATGCATCGACAGCGTCTTATATACCACCGCCCGTGTCTGATGCATCGACAGCGTCTTATATACCACCGCCCGTGTCTGATGCATCGACAGCGTCTTATATACCACCGGCCGTGTCTGATGCATCGACAGTGCGGTTGATATCGTGTGTTATGTCAATCATATTCTTGGCCACCGCTCACCTGGCCACCCGCTCAAACCGGTGTGCTGCTTCTTCTACCCCCGCGCGATACCCAGACGACAAGCATACCCTGCTTCTGTCCTGCACTGCCCCGCCTTGTTCCACATGCATGAATCCCCCCCCTGCTTTTGCCAACGGTGGGTGCACACCCTTGTTGCTGCCCATGTGTGCGCGCATGCTGCAGGGCGTACAGCAATGTCCATGCCGTCACCGTCACGCTGGCGGTGTACTACCTGCACATGCACACAGACGTCTTTCGCGACCCTCACCCGCGAGGGATGGCCACGCGGCTCACGTTCCGCTCCACCCCACTCAGCCAGGCCATCATCTCGGTATGACGTGGTGACTAGGATATAGTGAGGTGCGTGGTGGTTGCGTGGCAGGCCATCATCTCGGTACGACGCGGTGACCAGGATATAGTGAGGGTGCGTGGTGGTTGCGTGGCAGGCCATCATCTCGGTACGACGCGGTGACTAGGATATAGTGAGGGTGCGTGGTGGTTGCGTGGCAGGCCATCATCTCGGTACGACGCGGTGACCAGGATATAGTGAGGTGCGTGGTGGTTGCGTGGCAGGCCATCATCTCGGTACGACGCGGTGACCAGGATATAGTGGGGTGCGTGGTGGTTGCGTGGCAGGCCATCATCTCGGTACGACGCGCGCTTGAAATCGTATCCTTTGCAATGCTGTGCGGCACCCAACCGCCCATGTGCCCAACCACCCAAGTACATGCGCGCGGAGAGGCCAGGCTATGCGCATGCCATTTCCAATGGGTGGCGCGTGTCGGATCGGAGCGGTCGCGAGCTGTTTGTCCTCGGAGTGTCGTCGGAGGGTCACGGGTATACTGTCCGAGGGGTACTGTCAGCGGATTGTTCTGTCTGAGGGGTACTGTCAGCAAATTACGTATTCCACTTGTTGTCGCCATGTCGGCATGTCCAACCACCCCTTGTTGGCTCATGCCCGTGATCGGCTGTGCGTCGTTCATCCCCGGCCACCCGGTGCCTCTGCAGACGTCCTTGGGCTACTTTTTGCTCGACTTTGCGCTGGTGGTGCGCCACTTCCCACACTTGGGGGATAGAAACATGGTAAGTCACCAGCTGATGCTGGCGGCTGGCCATTTTAAACCTCGTTCACAGAGACGCTGCGAGGGGTGGGGGGAGGGCAGGAGCCGCGTGTGGGCGAGGGGGCAGGAACCGCATGTGGGCGAGGGGGCAAGAGCTGTGTGTGGGCGAGTGGGCAAGAGCCGTGTGTGGGCGAGGGGCCAGGAACCGCGTGTGGGCGAGGGGGCAAGAAGCGCGTGTGGGCGAGGGGGCAAGAGCCGTGTGTGGGCGAGGGGGCAAGAAGCGCGTGTGGGCGAGGGGGCAAGAGCCGTGTGTGGGCGAGTGGGCAGGAACCGCGTGTGGGCGAGGGGGCAAGAAGCGCGTGTGGGCGAGGGGGCAAGAGCCGTGTGTGGGCGAGTGGGCAAGAGCCATGTGTGGGCGAGGGGCCAGGAACTGCGTGTGGGCGAGGGGGCAAGAGCCGTGTGTGGGCGAGGGGCCAGGAACCGCGTGTGGGCGAGGGGGCAAGAGCCGCGTGTGGGCGAGGCGGCAAGAGCCGTGTGTAGGCGAGGGGCCAGGAACCGCGTGTGCGAGGGGGCAAGAGCCGCGTGTGGGTGGGGGGAGAGAAAGAGTCAGGGCAGGGGGAGAGGAGGGGCCCCATGATTCCGGCGGCCACAACCTAACTGCTCTCATGCCGCATGTCTGGTTGTGGACGCACAATGTGGTAGCACATCGTGGCGACATGGTGGATGCTGCTCTCATGTGGTAGCACATCGTGGCGACATGGTGGATGCTACGCCCATGATACTGCCATCGCCCGCAATCTTGCGGCGTACATGCTGCCGCGGACTCCCCCTCCGTCTACGCTCACGACCACCACCACCACCACCACCACCACCACCACCACCACCACCACCACCACCACCACCACCACCACCACCACCACCACCACCACCACCACCACCACCACCACCACCACCACCACCACCACCACCACCACCACCACCCACCACCCACCACCCACCACCCACCACCCACCACCCACCACCCACCACCCACCACCCACCACCCACACCCCCACCCCACCACCACCACCACCACCACCACCACCACCACCACCACCACCACCACCACCACCACCACCACCACCACCACCACCACCACCACCACCACCACCACCACCACCACCACCACCACCACCACCACCACCACCACCACCACCACCACCACCACCACCACCACCATGTTCTCTCCCTTGGCTCCGATGTTCGCCTTTTTCCCCATCAGCTGTGGCACCACTTCTGTTGCACGCCGAACACCCCCTCTTCATCGTTACCCCGACTGTTCCTCTTTCCCCATTCCCAGCTGCATCACCATGTGCGTGCAATCATCCCCCCCCCCCCCCCCCCTCTCCTCCTGCCCCCTTCCGTCCTTTTTCCTTTGCAACCCTTTGTGCTTGCCAGCTCTACCACCACGGGCTGACTCTCATCTGATGCGTCCAATGCCTCTCCCTTGCTCCCTCTGTTCCTCGTATCCCCCCAGCTCTACCACCACGTGCTGGCGCTCGTTTCCTGCATCAGCGGCACGCTCCAGGTGCAGGGCCACGCGTTTATCACCGCGTGCCTTGCGACCGAGTTCACCACGCCCTTCCTCAACAACCGATGGTAGGTGCATGTGCTGTATTACTGGCCACAGGCTCTGCTGAGAAAAGTCTTCGTCAGAAAGGTGGAAGGGACCCCTGACACGACTATGCTGCAGCAGGTGTCTGGATGAAATCGTTAGAAGGCGCACAACATCTGTTTGGAATTTGATGATTTCGTCCCTTTTTGACAATTGTGACCCCTTTCTGTTAACCACTGCGCAGGTACCTGGACAAAACCGGCCGAAAGACGCACAGCATTTACGTCATAAATGGGTTCGGCATATGGCTGTCATGGCTGGTGGGTGTGCCAGTATAGGCTCTGTGGGCATGGCTGGTGCGTGCGCGAGTGCAGCAGGTAGACATATAGTAGGTAGTACGCACCATGAGCTCACGTAGTTCTAGTTTTTCTAGAATTTCCAGATCACTGGCATCACTCTCCGGTTAAGAGTTTTTTCGCAGTTGGGCTGTAGCTTGGGATGCCTACGATCAGTAGACCCATATAGCCGGGAATCATGCCAGAGGTCCTAGTCCGAATCCGTGTTGGAGCTACTTGAACTTTCGCGTGTTTCGCGTCCCGGCGCTCGGCAGCATTTAGTTTACGATTTGTTGCTCGCCAATATAGCAGCCATGGGCACCGCATGTCTGGGCGGGGGTGCACGAGCAGTGTGGGCATACGTATGCCTGGCTGTCTCGATACGTATTTGTATGCCACATATATCCAGATGTCAGGCATGCGATTGCTGTCTTATTAACACAACACACGTTCCTTCCGTTAGCCTTTCCCCCACATTGTCCTGATGTTGCGCACGTTTTCATCATGGATTGATTTATATGTATGACCCCCATGGATTGTTTCTGGTAGGGCCATGTTTACCCATGGTGCCGCCCAAGGCATGCCTGTTGACCATGCAGCCGCTGATGGCGTGCTTGCATGCAATCCTGTTTTCGTCCGATTGCCGGACGCGTCCCGCCCTGCCAGGTCGTGCGCGTCTTCATGATGTTCCTCCTCTTTGTCAAGATGTGGGTCTACCTGGAAGAGGTACGTGGGACAAGGGTGACAGTTGGTGGTGGCTGAGGACTGGCATCCGCACATGTGTGCGCCCCATCATGGGTGTGAATACAAATCCAAAAGTTACGTGCCAGCCCGCATGTGGTGCAAGGATGACATCTGCCAGTGCACCGATAGCGGCAGGCAGCTGTCGCCTGTGTGCTGGCAGGATGCAAGTGCCCTTCTGTGGGCAGGCAGAAGCTGTTTGCAGGATGGCACGTTTCCTGTTCTAGCCTGTAACATTAGTTGTTGGGAATATTCAGCTAGCCTGCATGCGTCCGTGAGTTTGTGTGCGCGTGTGTGCAGTTGTGTGCATGCGGGGGCGGGGGCCGGGGCCGGGGCCGGGGCCGGGGCCGGGCCGGGGCGGGCGGGCGGGGGCGGGGCGGGGCGGGGCGGGGCGGGCGGGGGCGGGGCGGGGGCGGGCGGGGCGGGGGCGGGCGGGGCGGGGCGGGGCGGGGGCGGGGCGGGGGCGGGCGGCGGGGGCGGGCGGGGCGGGCGGGGCGGGGCGGGGCGGGGCGGGGGCGGGGCGGGGCGGGGGCGGGGCGGGGCGCGGCGGGGGGGCGGGGCGGGGCGGGCGGGGCGGGCGGGGGCGGGGCGGGCGGGGGCGGGGCGGGGCGGGCGGGGGGCGGGCGGGCGGGGGGGCACGTCTTTCTGTCGTTATTGCAGCCAGCGTCAAAGGAGAGTGGCAGGCAGTTTGGGGAGGTGCAGGCTCGAGGCGTTGCACGTAGGCGGGGAGCAGGGGAGGAGGGGGGGGGGGGGGGGGGGGGGCATGCCTTATGTGAGCACATCCCTGCTGAGATGGTGAGGATCATTCAACAGGTATGCATGCCTCTGTCACGTAAGAGCCCGCACCCCCATAACCTATGGAAAGGCCATGCATCGCTGTCACGCGCGCCATTCCTTTGTCTGTGCCTGCCTTTCTTCTTGACATGTGCTTCTTGACATGTGCGTGTTGACATGTGCTTGTTGACATGTGCTTGTTGACATGTGCTTGTTGACATGTGCTTGCTGGCATGTGCTTGTTGACATGTGCTTGTTGACATGTGCTTGTTGACATGTGCTTGTTGACATGTGCTTGTTGACATGTGCTTTTTGACATGTGCTTGTTGATGTCCATGTGCTTGTTGACATGTGCTTCTTGACATGTGCTTGTTGGCCGCAGATCCGCATGACGCCCGGCATATGCCAGTTCCTGGTGCTGCTCACGCCCACCTCCCTCTTCTTCCTCAACATGTTCTGGTTCTATAAGATCACGCTCGGGCTGATGAAGGCCGTCCGAGCGTCGATGAACCTGCCCCCACGGGCCGGCAAGAAAGTGGAATGAGGTTGCGCACGGGGATTGGAGCAGTCGTGGGCCTGCCATAGTCAAGGGAGAGTTTCTTACAGTTGTTTGGTCACACCCTCATTTTCTCTGTCAACATGATGAGGGTGCTAGGCTGATCCTGTGCGTATAACTAGGCACTGAACCAGGCAGGTGCTCGACCAAGCAAGTCATTAATCAGCAGTCCTGTGTATGGAGGTTTCCCCGCATAAGTCACTTCTTGGGGGAAAGAGAAAGCAATGTCCTCTGCAACGCATTGAAAATTGAGGATTTGAAGAAAGAGATGCGAGTATTCCTCCGTGTCCTGCGCTGACTATCCAAACCTGCGGATCCTATATGCTCCATGCGAACACCCTTGGCATCGATCTTGCATGGTGACGCCATTGCCCATCCCACATTTAATTGCTTGCCTGTCTTGAAAGTATCGATATAGGAAGTGACGCGAACCAATACTGAATGCAGGCATGCTGTCGCCATTATGAATCGAAATTCTGCCGTGCACCATATAATTAATTAATTCATGCATTAAGAACATATCTATGTTAGCAGCATAACACATCTCCCTTTAAAGGGGCATATGGTTTTTATTTTATTGGACCGGCTGGATCGCGTAGTATCTCCGCACATCTGAACCCTGTGATGCCAGATCTCCTTCAAATGCGGACGTTCCGAGCTTAGCACTGGATTCGTTGTCCACATGGTCGCGTCGCTGCAGCGACACGATGTTTTCTGGCATACGCGGCCTTTTTGGTTCCCGCCGCACATTTGAAAGTGCTGCCCTCCGGCTTTTTGCCTTTGCACCGTGTGCAGTTCTTGGACGTTTGGAATCACGGCATGGCTAACGTAATGACTGACTAGCTAGACCTTTTCAGTGGTTTTCCATTTGCCGGTATTTCCTCCCAAATGGTGGGAGAGCGATCGCAGCAATGATGCTCACCACTAGACACTCCCGTCCAGGTCTACAGGCTCGAAACACACGCCCTGATCAAGCAAGCTGTTTGCGGCCCCACCGTCTAGGTCATCTAGTCGCTCTACACGTAAGCCAGCCATAATTTCAATGCACAAGGCTACACATTTCCATCTCCATTCACATTCATCATCCTGAACGACCCGAAAACGCAGACAAGATAACGGCAGGCTCAAGCTACCATGGTCCGGATTCTCCCGATTTCTGGCCTGCGCTGGTTGTCTCCTTGATATGTGGTTTTTAATACATTCTGAGCTACAACCTGCAGGTGGGGGGTGTAAACCACCACATTAATTAATTCATTCATTAAACTCGTGCTCCCGTTGGGAAGTCACGGAGCACCGAAGTGCTTTTAATCCCTGTGTGTACACAACAGGAAGAAAGGGCAGAGACCCCCTTTCTCCTGCCAAAGGCATGCCACAGCTGCAATCGGACTCGGTAAACGATCCGGCAAGATCTGTGGGTGCAATAAGACCCATGTGAGCATATCATAACAAGGAGCGTGGGCAAGTAATCTGAGCATAGCCAGGAGGTAGCATGGCTGTACAAGGACTGAGCTAAGGCTGGTTTTTAATACATTCTGAGCTACAACCTGCAGGTGGGGGGTGTAAACCACCACATTAATTAATTCATTCATTAAACTCGTGCTCCCGTTGGGAAGTCACGGAGCACCGAAGTGCTTTTAATCCCTGTGTGTACACAACAGGAAGAAAGGGCAGAGACCCCCTTTCTCCTGCCAAAGGCATGCCACAGCTGCAATCGGACTCGGTAAACGATCCGGCAAGATCTGTGGGTGCAATAAGACCCATGTGAGCATATCATAACAAGGAGCGTGGGCAAGTAATCTGAGCATAGCCAGGAGGTAGCATGGCTGTACAAGGACTGAGCTAAGGCTATGGCTGGTTAATTGTGTACCATGTGTTAGCAGTGCACGTGACTAGGTACGTATTGTGGCACATGGCTAGGCAAACATCCGTGTCATGGCGGCAGTGACTACCAATGGATAGGTGGAGTCATCATAGCTGCTTGTCACGTGCGTAACTTTTCGATACTGCGTTTCAGCCGTAACCGATTATACTGGCGAGTGCGTCTTAAAAAGGCGCATCGAATGCTAGTAGTGGTCTGACCGAATTCGGGGCTCAGACGCAAAAGATCTAAGCTCCGCCATCAGCCATACCGCCGTCAGCCAAGCCTGTGATGGATGGATGACATTGGCATGAGCCTCAGAAGCTTGCGCTGCGGTCTGCAGCGCCGTGAGCTGGGCCGGGTTGAAGCTTAATTGTTGGCGACCTTGGCCTAAACCATCACATACTCTGGGTGCACAAGGTGCACCTGCACCACCATGATGTATCATACCTAAAAGGCCTGGCATGCATAGGCCGGGTGGAAGATGACATTATTGCTAGACAATGGCTAGGGCGTGGTGTCTCAGCAGAGAGCAACTCTCTGCATGGGCAAAGCATGGCTAACTACGTAAACGATAATACATCATCTGGTCGCCTATGCAATGGAGCTGACTGACGGCCGGTTTTCCCACTGCGGACCTGGCCACCTGCCCGGCTGGTCTCGTCCTTGCCTTCAGCTCGCCGCTCTCTTCTCCATATTCGTGCAGAGAATTTTCGGGAGATCTTCGGCGCTGTTGAAAGGCTGGCCACTTGGCCAACGGCCGCAGGTGTGGGAGACGAGGTGCAAGCACCTGTAGGCCGTCAATAAGCGAGGCGTGCGTGCCGAAAAACACGTCTTCCATGAAGGCTGCCGGGCTTCGATTCCAGTAGCCAGGTGCGTTGATATCAAAGGCGATCTTGTCCCAGTGCGGCTCTGCAGGGCGACTGCGTTTGGGCTCAGGCGATGCAGATGGCGCCGAGGCCAGCCCGGAGGGGGGCTGGGCAACCACCAGTGCGCAACTAGTGTCACCGCTGCCTTCGATCTGGATCTGAGGGCGAAGCTGCAGCCGGAGCTGCAGCCGTATTTTCAGGGCTTAGCGCAGCCGCTAGGCTGCGTTGCGTAGATGAGCGTTTGCTCGTCATATATTGTGTATTAGCTTCGGAACGTTATTCAGTGTGTGCGTAAAGACGAATCGATTGTGCATGATTTTCACGGCGACTTAGGTGCCCAAGGCGTGAAAGTTATGAGCTCCGCCGTTAGCCATGACTACCTCGTGGCCAGAGTCAAATAGTACGTAGTACGGTAAAATACACGTACGGTCCCGGGGTGTACTTTGTATAATACGCTAGTACGGTGTATAATACGCTTTTAATAGTACGGTACAACGCTAAATGGCTTGTTTTTCTGTGTTTTTTGGAGGTTGAAGAATATCTGAGCATGTACCACTTCAAACATGACAAGATACATGTGTTTCCACATGTAATGATTCCAACACGGCCGGCGTGGCCGGCATCAACTGAATATAAGCCACCGTCATCATCATGCTTGCTGAACTAACCTTCATTTACCCTAATGTTCAATCAAAGGTGAAAGGTAAACATGGTATGATGGCCCTTACAACACAAATATCAACTGATGCTGAGCACTAATATCAAAAACATATTAGGATGGTTGCTGGGTTTGATTGTCATCGCATGCATTTGAAAAACTGCACATGAATTCATCCATGGCCAATGACACAACAACGCTGTTCCGTGTTAATAAATTAAATCATTAATTAAATGGCCAATGATACAACATGCGCATGTCAGTGATGTCACATTCTCCTCATCAAGCTGCTGCTTGTTGGTCGTCACGACCGCGGCAGGCTGAGTTCCATTATCGGAACGCCCCTTGCTCTGCGATGCGCTGGACCCAGCTCCGGCGTTGCTAGTGCTATAGCGCGGGCAGATTTCCACGTTCGTGCATCACTCTCCTCAATCTACTATGGCTCCTCATTCATCAGACCTTGCCTACGCAGGTTCCGGACCTCGGCTGCCATCTCTAATCGGTCTGCATCCTGCCGTCGCAGCTTCTTGGCCTCCTTCTCCTCCTCCTCCTGCAGCAGCCTGACACGAAACGCCTTAAGCGGATTCGTGCATTTGCTCACCCCATTGAGGGTTGCATATTGGCCACCCATGATGTGAGCCTTCGCCCGCGTGGCAGTGCCCTTGAAGGCCGCCTTGCATGTCAGGCATATGCCATAGCGTAATTCCCTGTCCGGTGCCCATCCGTGATAAGTTTAATTAATTAATTAATAATTAATTATCAACATCACTCCGTTGGGAGTCAATGTAGCACATATCCCTGAGAAGGGGCATATGGCTTTTAATACATTCTAGGCTACTTCCTGCAAGAGTGCATGGAATGTAAGCAGCACTTGCTCTAGGTGCCTCAAGGGCACCGGCACCCTCATGATCTTCACACTATGCCCAGCTAAGGGGGAGTATGTCATGTGGGGGAAGATCATCATGGCTATACAAGAGCTAGGGCATGGCTTCTCGACAGAGAGCATCTCTCTGCATGGCATAGCATGGCTAAATTCTTAATGCAACATCCATGGGGGTCCCAATATAGACAAAGCATGGCTAAATGTTGAAGGCATCATCCATGGGGGCCATTATGGGCGCACATGCGCGGGGGCCACATGCTAGGCTAAGCCTTACTAATCTACACTACTGGTATATATATTCCTAGCCGGGCCATGGCTGACATCATGCTCCGCCGTACGCGGGCTGATTTTGCGGTGCAGCAGGGCTATTAGGTTCCTCCCGTTAGGAGTTTCCATTGGTCTTATCGCAGTATAGAGATTTGACATGGCTCTGTATAGAGGTTTATAGCTGGGCGTTTGCTTTGGTTTGAGTGATTTCACTCTGCTGTAAGTAATTATATTATTATAATATATATTAAAAATATAATTACTTACAGCAGAGTGAAATCACTCAAACCAAAGCAAACGCCCAGCTATAAACCTCTATACAGAGCCATGTAAAATCTCTATACTACGATAAGACCAATGGAAACGCCTAACGGGAGGAACCTAATAGCCCTGCTGCACCGCAAAATCAGCCCGCGTACGGCGGAGCATGATGTCAGCCATGGCCCGAGTCAGCGCCACCGACAAGCGCTAGCTGACGCCAATATGACGTCCAGGTCCGCGCCGACCATGGGGCCCGCTGGCCCTCCAGGTCCAGCCGGTCCTCCCGGAGCCGGCAACACTCCTTGAAGAAGGCGGAGGTCAGGGGCCCCATGGCCCCAAACTCCTCCAGGACAAAGGGCACCACACGATGGTGCCCGACGTCGCCGTAGGCCAGGAGCTTGGCCCGCTCCGCCCGGTCCGCCGTGTAACCTGCCGTGAGGGAGGCCCCAGCCACGTGGCTAAGAGCCAAGGGCCGCGCCACCGAAACGTCGATAAGCAGATGCCGGCCACCCCCCTCAAAGTCCAGCACCACGATGTCAGGCCGGTGGTTGGGGGAATAGAAGGCAGCGCCATCCGCATCCTCGGACCGGATGTTCGCGTGGGGGAAAACCGACCGAATCATGGCGAGCACCACCGTCAGGAGGACAGTGTGCAAATACAAATACCAATTCTGATTCTGTTGGCCCCCCATGCAGGCAAGGTAGTGAGTCCCCGTGGGATCCAGCGGCTGCCCACAGCTACCACAAGGCCGCCCGGCCGGAACAAGAGGCTGCGGGGCAAATAGCTGGTGCCGGAGCGCCACCGAGTAGTGGCTGGGAGCCAAGGCGAATGGGGGGGCCATGGGAAGAGCACGAAGGTACGCCGAGCCCACACTCCGCAAGGAAAGCGAGAACAGCCACGCACGTCCCTGGGCGTTGAGGTCCGCGAAAAGAGCAATCCAATCAGCCGTGTGCAGAATACCCGCGTAGGTTTTCTGGTGTTTATCGATGACGCGAGCAGGGAATGCGGCGGGAGATTGAACGGAGGCGACCGAGGGAGTGCCGCGAGGGAGGTGGCGCTGTACCGCCTGAGCGGCACGGACGGGAGAACAGGCCTGCTGGATCTCAGCATAGGCCTCCTGGATGGCGGTGACGAAGGGCAAAGGGCTGCTGGGGTCCAGGAGGTCAGGCGCTGCCGTTGCCAAAAGGGGCAGGAGCCGGCAGCTTTCCGCCCACGACTGAGCGACGGAGCCCAAAAATGAATATATTACGATATTATATTAAGATATATATTCCTAGTCTGAGGTGGCAGGAGGGGGCTGCCAGGGCTTGTGGTCAACGTGGATGACCGCCCCCCTCCAGTATACCGGCTATAAGTTTAACCTTAGATATAAAGGTCCAAAAAGTTTCCTGTTGCACAGACATCTCATCCCCGTCATCACCAACGGGGCCATCTAGCATCGTCAATAATGTCGTCTCCCACGGCTGCTAAAGACGTTCTGTCGAATTGCTAGCACCAACAATGCCTGGGTATACAGGCCTGTGTACAGTAGGTAATAATAATAGCCTGTATTGCCCTCGTCTCTGTGTTTTCCGGCCAGCTTGGCAGCATTCCGAGCAACCACGTCGCCCGGTAACCTTGCCATTGTACGCATAGATATTACTAGGAGTAAACAAAAAGACCGAGCCGCGTCCTCCCACCAGGCCCCCCCAAACGCGGGAAATTGTCTCGTACGCCTGTCGTACGTGCCAAATACGCGTATTGTACGCGGTCGTACAGAACCACGGTACGAAAACCACATATTTCGTACGGAAAAGCTACGTATTACGTATAATACGCGTACGAATCATATTATACGCCGTACTATTTTTCACTGCTCGTGGCTAGCTCGTGGCTTTTTTCGTTCATTAGTTGCTGAATCACCAGGCACACATAAAAAATTAAATTAAATTATTAAATTATAACATGCCTCCGTGGGGGGGTCATGTAGCACATATTCCATGATGTATGGGGTGGGGGAAGCCGCGTGATCGAACTATCCTAACTCTATCTAGAAAAGCCTAACTACACTACTCATCAAAACGCCTCCTCCGCTTGGGGGGAGGTGGCTTGCCCACAGGGTCGGGCGTGTGCGCCTTGACAATCTTCTTCCACCGCGTCTTGTCCTGCATGGCAGTCCAAAGACGGGAGAGAGAGTGGATGCGGTGCTCAAACTGGGCTGGGACCACTAGGTCGTCCAGCAACATCTGAACGTAGTTGGTGACAGGCACACATGTACATGGCTAAATAATATGCTAAGTCATCAGCTGGTATGGGGCCTAGCTGTAATAGTAGGCGTACATGTACAAGGCCACGGTGCATGGCTAGGCCGGCCTTACTATTCTACTACACTCACTATTCTACACTCACATGCTCACATGGGTCTTATTGCACCCGGTACCCACAGATCCTGCCGGATCGTTTAGCGTGTCCGAATGCAGCTGTGGCATGCCTTTGGCATGAAGGAGAAAGGGGGTCTCTGCCCTTAATTCTCCTGTTGTGCACACACAGGGATTAAAAGCACTTGGGTGCTCTGTGACTCCCCAACGGGAGCACGAGTTTAATTTAAAAACAATAATGCTACACTACTACTGCTGTCTCGATCTGCCCGAGCCACGAGCCACGTACGAGCGGACATGGCTGACGGCGGAGCTCAGAAATTTTGCGTCTGAGCCCCAAATTTAGTCGGGCTACTTGCATCAGATGCGTCTTTTCAAGACGCATCTGCTAGTATAATCGGTTACGGCTGTAAAGCAGTGTTTTGCAAATGCCACCAAGCGCAGCCTTGACAAACAAATCGAGCTGCTATTGGCATTCTCGTCGACAGCAGTACGTGCGACATCAACTCCTGCGGACGCCAACCCTCTGGGGCTGATCCTAGCTCTCGATCCCCCGGTCTGCCTCGGACCCTCGACGCAATGCTCTACACCAATTTCGCCGCCCATTCTCAAGAAAACCCGAACTTCCCATTCCAAATGGGATGTCCGCCGCTTCGGCGCCGGCCAGCGGGATTTTTGCATCTTGGACTATCTTTACGCTCACGAAGGAACAATGTGACGATGTTATCAAGTTCCTGGCCCGCCCATGACGAACTTTTTCTGCCTACCCCTGGCGACAAGCTAGGACACCAAGCCCAACTGGGAATGGCTGCTTCAAGAACCGGAGGCGTACTTGAAGGCAGTCATCATGTGCGCGCAGCTACCTGCGCTGCGACGCCCAGGACATCACCCACATTTGCTATACGCTGGCCTCAGGAGCCTCCTGCATGAGCGCAGACGGGCAGCCACAGCAGCTGTAGCATCCTCGCAGAGCGGCACCCCCCCCAGCACGGACTCCATCCGAGCTGCTGAGTGGCGGAGCAGCTGGCGCCGATGGCTGAGCAGCTCGCCGCCCTGAACGCGCCTGACGGCCCACTCAACACTCTCGCGGCCAAGGTCAACAACATTGAAGCCAGAGTCGCACTTAAGCTCCAGCCTCAGCTTACTGCTACGCAAGAGCACAAATCAGCACATTGCCACCAAAGTTTCCGAGGCCACAGCCACTGTGACCACCCGCCTTAACCAGGTGGAAGGCCGAGTCGGCCAAGGCACCGTGAAACTTGAGGCAGTTGCTACCAAGGTATAGACGCCCTGGCCACGCAGGTCCCCGAGGTCGCCGAGCGAACGGCCACCATGCATCGCCGCCCAACCTGCTGGTAGGGCTAGCGCCTAGCGATGACCCCTCGACTCGCGCCTCCTGGGCTGACCTGCTCAAGAGCCAGGCATCCTCTACCACGACCGCCATCACCACCAAGCTCCAGGAGCTGGAAGACACGCGCCGCGGGCCGCTGACCGCGACCGTCGCCGCTGCCGGGTCATCCTCAGGCGCTTCGACATGCAGCCGGGGGAGACCCCAGACTCTCTTCTCGACGAGCTGCATGAAGAATAAACTCTTGGCGTGCATGGCGCTGCCAGGTGCGACACTGCAGGGCGCCTATACCGCCTGCCCCATCCACGGGCCAAGGCTGGCCCCCCTCCAGTGGTCCTCACCTTCAGCGACATCACAGCCCGAGTTTGGTTCCTCTCTCGCCGCAAGAAGCTGGTGAACACCTCCTGGTCGCTTGACGACGACCTGACGCCAGCCCAGCAGCAGCAACGCCGCGATCAGTGGCCCGACTACATCCGCCACAAGACCAACCCCGAGAAGCCCCAAGTGTACTGGCGGGGCGGGGACCTTTATCAAGGAGACAACCAGCGCAGGCCAGAAATCGGGAGAATCCGGACCATGGTAGCTCGAGCTTGCCGTTATCTTGTCCGCGTGTTCGAGTCGTTCAGGATGATGAAGATGAATGGTGATGGAAATGTGTATCCTTGTGCATTGAAATTATGGCTGGCTTACGTGTATATCTATAGAGCGACTAGATGACCTAGACGGTGGGGCCGGAAACAGCATGCTTGATCAGGGCGTGTGTTTCGAGCCTAACTGGCCGGGAGTGTCTAGTGGTGAGCACCATTGCTGCGATCGCTCTCCCACCATTTACGAGGAAATACCCGCAAATGGAAAACCACTGAAAAGGTAGCTAGTCAGTCATCACGTTAGCCATGCCATGATTCCAAACGTCCAAGAACTGCACACGGTGCAAAGGCAAAAAGCCGGAGGACAGCACTTTCAAATGTGCGGCGGGAACCAAAAGCCCGCGGATGCCAGAAAACATCGTGTTGCTGCAGCGACGCGACGATGTGGACAACGAATCCAGTGCCAAGCTCGGAACGGCCGCAAAGGAGATCTGGCATCACAGGGTTCAGATGTGCGGAGATACTATGCGATCCAGCCGGTCCACGACCTGTTTGTAGAGCTTGTGCCAAGGGGCAGCACCGAACAGATGTGGGTGACGTTGCAAAAAACATCGGACTTGACAGAGCATAATGTCTCGGTCATAGTCTTTGACCAATAAACGCTGCAAGAGTTCAACAAGAGTCGTGATGAAATCAACACGATAAGAACAAAGACGGGAAAAACGATGTAACTGAGAAAGAACAACACCATATTTTGCTGTGTGGGAAAGGAGACTGTGAATATCGGGGTAACGAATAAAAGGAATTTGCTGGTATTTAGGATCCTTGCGCTTATCATAGACAGCCGTACGCCAGCCCTTCTTGTTATGGGTAATGTTAAGATCGAGGTAATTGCAATGAGTATCCTCCGACGTGAGCTTTAATGTGAGGGACGCTTGCGGGTAGATGCCAGGCAGACCAGCGGTGATATACAAATGGGTTGCGAAATCAGGGTTGTCGAAAGCGATGACATCATCAATGTATCGACATGTATGGATAAAACGCCTGATGAGAACATCATCGTTTGAGGCAATGAGATTCTCCATGAATGCAAGCTCATAAGTGTATAGATAGAGCCTTTATGTCAACAAGAAACTGTGGAAGCCCCCCCGGGCTCCGGCCCCCGGGATAGAGCAAGCTAGTTGTCTAGATGGGGGCAATCGACAAAGGGATAGCTTAAGTAACATTACACCACTTGAAATGATATTGGCGCACAGCGTTATAGTACCTTCAATTAGCTCTAGCACCTTGTGGTCATCAGCTTGCGCCTTAGTTAGCCGACGTCTTCAGCCCACCTCACCTTTGTAGCATAAGCTATGCGTCAGCCTACCTATGGTATTGCACTGGTTGTATTGCACCCTCAGAGTTGCGCCCCAGCATGCACCATGCTGTGGAGAGAGCGCTCTGTGGCCTGCCCACTTGCGGCAGTGAGAGAAGCTAGGGCGCCCTCCCTCCTTCTCGCTGTGCATATAGCAAGGAGACAACCAGCGCAGGCCAGAAATCGGGAGAATCCGGACCATGGTAGCTCGAGCCTGCCGTTATCTTGTCCGCGTGTTCGAGTCGTTCAGGATGATGAAGATGAATGGTGATGGAAATTTGTATCCTTGTGCATTGAAATTATGGCTGGCTTACGTGTATATCTATAGAGCCACTAGATGACCTAGACGGTGGGGCCGGAAACAGCATGCTTGATCAGGGCGTGTGTTTCGAGCTATATAGGGTTGAAGGTTCCTTTACTCTGTATTGGCACCCACGTGACGCAGTCACATGCTTATTATTATTAATTGCTGCTGTCTTCCCCTAAGCTGGGGTGTATGGAGGTGAGCACTGGGGCAGTGGGGGAGGAAATGCGGTGTTCAAACTGAGCTGGGACCATGCGGTCGGCCAGCAACTGAAATGTGTAGTTTATTGCTGGTCTACCAACCTGCCTGGGTTTGTTCTTGAGGCCAGGCCACGTCACGATATAAGCCGCTCTGGCTAGCCAAGCCGCTGAGGGCCGGCCAGACCAATGGCGGTGTCTACCCTCGACTGGTTCGGGCAATGAATTGTCCTACAAATGCTATTCGACGTTGCGTAATCTCATCGGAAATGCGAGGCATACCCCTATACAACGACTCTATGCGTGTAAAATCCTACGTTCATGACCTGTCGGATCATCCTAGTTACAGTGCCGTTCAGCCTGCTGACCAGCTGGTCCGTGAGCGTCCATGCGGCCTCGGCGCCGTATGTGAGCACCGTGAGGACCATCAACCTTGAAGAGCACTTGCTTGCGGTCCTCGCAGGCCGGTAGGTAGGTTCCAGTACCGATACGGGGGGGTGTCCAAACAAAACGCCTGTATTTACAAGGTTCCTTTCTAGCTGGAATTTGGACTTTCGTGGAGACGGTCTGACGGACAAACCGATAACACTCGGCGAGCTGAACCCAAATCTGCAGTCAAACGGATAGCAAGAACCATATAGAGGGGGGGGTGCTTGCAGGATGGTGCAGACCCGGTATGGGTATATCAAAGAGACAACCAGCGCAGGCCAGAAATGCCGGTATGGGTATATTCTGATCAGACACTCCGCAAAGGTGAAAACCTTTGCGGAGTTTTGGGTATATGCTGACGTCTGCCACCACTGCAAGGCTCTGGCTCTCCCTGACACAGTGCTGTGCCGCATCCGGGACCTCGCGTTGGGCCAATTTCGGAAAATTGAAAGTTTTCCATAGACCAATATGCTCAAAAGATAGAGCTCGCTGAGCTGACCATCTTTCCTCCCTGCACATGCACCCCCTGATTCTTGGGGGCTCATAATTTTGCTTTGAAAAGTGCCACAATGCTAGGTAGGTAGGGTCCAAAGGCCACTTATGGGAAACTAAGAGTTTGTGTCTGAAATCGAGCACCCCCCTCGACAACACATGAGTTCTCAACTTTATTGGGCCACAGTTTAGGTGCCAACCATACAGGGTGCCAGAGACAATTTGATAGTCAGACTTCAACACACGATAAGGAACACATTCTTTTGTCTCACCCACAAGTTCCAACACCAAGGTGAGGGAGGTGATCATTACGCAGCTAGACGCAAGTAGAACAAATGCACGCTTCGTATCAATGATCGATGCATCATAGCTTTTATTGTCAGTCCTCTGATCGATGTTATTGATCTATACGTGTCGTCGTCGTCGTGATACGATCTTCAACAAATCGTCTGTTCAAGCTGAGACTAGCTGAGGCGCAAATAAGTCACGAAGCTGCCCGGTCATAACCGCAATAAGTGAAGTTTCAGGAACCCAACTGTGATCAACTACTGCCTTTTCATGTCGGTTGATTGTCTAGTTTCCAGGTAGCGTTCGGTTTTCACAAGCCGACTGCCGAGTAGCTTCGCTCTCTCAATAACCTGTGTAGCGGTCGGCTAGAAACAAGCAGCAGTATGCGCGGTGGCGGTCAATAGGTTACGAAAGCTGGCAAACGTGATTAGGGTTCCTGTATAAATACGTAATCCGGGAATGCCACTCGTGATTCCAAAGAGGATCCCCACGTATACTAGGATGTTCTTTCGCCCGCCATCAGCATCCTTTGCAGTATTCCTTTTCGTGAGGCAAAAGTGGAGGCGACGGCTTTAGCGACCAGGTTAGGACGTAGTAAGCGTAGTCTCACGTCCTGTACTCCGTCCATAATCGCCGTTGAGAAGGCTATCTCTATTGCGGGAGGGACATGCTGTCACACATCCTTACTGCTTCTTCGCCTCACTGGCACACGATTAACGCCAATCTGCGACTACGGTACAAGCACTTCAACGGAATTAGGACGCGCGATGGCCGAGGTCCTGGCAGGCGTTTTCCCACGAAAAAGGCTACGCTTACGCTTGCGTTTACGTAACTTTTATACAGCAGTGTAGTTTGCGACTACAGTAATGCGTCTGGAACGAAGCTCGTGTCACTGGACACTGGACCCGACCTGGACCCGACCTGGACCCGACTCACAGGAGTGAGACCAGCGCTTGGTGGTCACGAGGGCCGACTTGTTGTCACGAGGGCCGCATGGCCCAAGTATGTACAGTATGTTGACACAGGTGGACAGTAATTGACAGTTGACACACTGGCAGCGTCAACATGTTACATGCGTGATCACTGATCAGCACTTCAGCAGGCGTGGGACACAACTCACACAAGCACACAACAACAACAACAACAACAACAACAACAGCAGCAGGCAGCAGGCCAGCAGGCAGCAGCTGCGCCGTTACGACTGACAGCATTAACTCACTCCATCGGCGTCGACAACGCTTCATCCAAGCTTCATCTGCACTAATTCCGGCTGACTTGGGTCAGTTGGGCGCCACCTGCCAAGCGCGGTGCTCTTCTCCTGCGGGCAGAATGATGTTCGCCCGACAAAAAATATCGCCCATACCACATGCCGCAGGAGTTTCTGCCAGCTGTAACGGGGCGTTCCCTTTTTCGATCGGCTTTGCGCTACAGTCAGCCTTTTTGAACGCCATCCGAGCATGGTTTGCCAGCTTGGTCCTGTCACGTGTCTCCATAGCCATGGGCACGGTGGCCGGCCATAATGGCGTCAACGCATAGCAGCCCGGGAGGGTAAACATGTTGGAATTATCACTAAATGCAATGTCGATCGTGTCTCTGAGTACGCGTTATGTCGTGGTGTAGGGTCAGACGCAAGTAGCTCCGCTGCCTGGCTCCTAGGCATGGCTTGGTGCGCCTGGTCACCTGTGAGCAGGCCGCCGGCTATCCGGCAGTCTGGGCAACAAGGGCATGTATTGCTGCGGTCGCTTAGGCCGCCTGTAGAGAGACATGGCCTACGAAAGTTACTTGCACAGCCTCGCCCTGGCCGGACATTACTGTCTAGGAGTAAATCGGCTGGGCATAGCAGGCCTTTGAACGGGACATGCCGCAGCCAGCTGGGCGCGCATTTAGGTCCCCTGAAAGAATGGTTAAAGTCTATGGATGGCCTGAATGAGGATGATCTTGGTGCAGGCGGAGACACCAAGAAGAAGCCGAATTTTTTCGAATGGATCGGGAAAATGTTCCCGGATGGGTATCCCCGGGCGGGCTATAGTACTAGCAGGTCACGCCCGCACGCCAACGCTGGTCGCAAACCAGAAGAAACGAAGTCGTGGGCGCAGCGGTCAAACGGGCTGTTGCCACTCTTGTTGGAGGATGGCGTCCTGATTATAACGTGTCTAGTCTGTTTGCTGGTTGCCTCGGTACGTAGCGCTATGCCCTCTGCTTTGCGAGCCATTTAGATGGTTGTACGTTGTCCATCCACAAAAAATAGATTGCTTCTCCCGTTGCTACTCGTCATATCAATTAATAGATCGTGGAGATCCCTACATGCTGGATTGGCCACACTCCGTGGCAGAATGTAGCCTTTTACACACCAACATTCCGCATTCAAGCAGCGGAAGGAGAGGCTAGCATCACTTCTTGTGTAGGGTGCCA
Organism: Mesostigma viride; assembly: GCA_009746045.1. Lineage (NCBI taxonomy): Eukaryota > Viridiplantae > Streptophyta > Mesostigmatophyceae > Mesostigmatales > Mesostigmataceae > Mesostigma > Mesostigma viride. The sequence continues at coordinate 792,123 of RPFO01000648.1, read as the reverse complement.
GCAGGCATGTAGTACAAATTCACCACGTTCCTGGCCTTTGCACCGGCCCCTTCCTGGACCGGGTGCGTCCTTCCTTTGCCGTCCTAGCCCTCGTACTGCCCCTGTTGCCTTCTCCTCCCTTCCCCACGCCCTTCGTCACCCTGCCCTGCCCCACACGCATGCCTGCCTGCCAACATGCCTGCCAGGTGTCACTCTCCACAGCGTTCGCCTCTCTCCCTCGTGGCCTCGTCGCTTCCTCCCCAGTGTGCTTGCCTAGAAAACGGAATCCCATCACCGTCCCTCCCTGGTGCGCTCGCTCCCTCGCGATTGCCCCATACAGTGCCCCTATTTACACAGGGGCTGTTTGTTGTGGGCTGTTCTGTAACGTGCTGTACAAGCGGGATAGCATATGGGAAGCCCAGGGAGAGAATGCTGCGGGGCGGCCATAAAGAGGAAAGAGGAGGGAGGAGGGAGAGAGGAGGGAGGGAGGAAGGAGGGAGGAGGGAGGGAGGAGGGAGGGAGGAGGGAGGGAGGAGGAGGGAGGAGGGAGGGAGGAGGGAGGGAGGAGGGAGGGAGGAGGGAGGGAGGAGAGGAGGGAGGAGGGAGGGAGGAGGGAGGGAGGAGGGAGGAGGGAGGAGGAGGGAGGGAGGAGGAGGGAGGGAGGAGGGAGGGAGGAGGGAGGGAGGAGGGAGGGAGGAGGGGGAGGAGGGAGGGAGGAGGGAGGAGGAGGGAGGGAGGGAGGAGGGAGGAGGGAGGGAGGAGGGAGGGAGGAGGGAGGGAGGAGGGAGGAGGAGGGAGGGAGGAGGAGGGAGGAGGAGGAGGGAGGAGGGAGGAGGGAGAGGAGGGGAGGGAGGGAGGAGGGAGGAGGGAGGAGGGAGGAGGGAGGGAGAGGGAGGAGGAGGAGGGAGGAGGGAGGAGGGAGGAGGGAGGAGGAGGGAGGAGGGAGGAGGGAGGAGGGAGGAGGGAGGGGGAGGGAGGAGGGAGGAGGGAGGAGGGAGGAGGGAGGAGGGAGGAGGGAGGAGGGTGGAGGGTGGAGGGAGGAGGGAGGAGGGAGGATCGAGGAGGGAGGAGGAGGCGGCAAGAGCTTGTCATGTTGCCACGTGTCATATGATTGTTGTCATAGAGGGCTGGCACCTATAAGGTCCTTACAGCGCCAGAATGGCTGGGGATTAGCGTGCTGAACAGTTCCTTCAAATGCCACGCTTTGGATGGCATGGCACAGCGTGGCGTGGCATGGCGTGGGATGGCATGATGTATTTATGGTGGCACGGCATGGCGTGGCCTGCACCGCTTTCGCCGTGATCTAACCTCTTTGTGCCCTCTTCTGCCCTCTTGTGCCCTCTCGTGCCCGCCCCTTCATGCCCGTGTGTGCCATCGCTTGCCTGCAGGGCGCGGAGGTGTGCATTCCCCACTACATCACCGCCAGCATCTTCACCAGCAGTGCCGGGGGGCAGGCGCCAGCGCTCGCGTGGAGCCAGCAGAACGCTGCGCTGGTGCACAACGTGGGGCGCCTCGTGGCCGCCTCCGCCGTGTTTGCGCTCGCCAAGTAGGTGCTTGGCGCCGCCATCGTACTGCCACCCCCACTGCTCCATGAGTGGCGACGGTCGCGCACGTGCTTGTCTATGTATCCCCTGTGTTTGCGCTCGCCAAGTAGGTGCGCGCGCCTTCATGGGGGGCCACGTGGTGGCGTGCTGCCGGTGAGCAGTTTGGGTTCATGCAGACTCGAACGTACTTAAGTGGGGGCATGTCATGGAGTTGCGGTGACGTCTTACAGCACCTCTCATGGCGCGTCTCACGGCACGCTGCAGGTTCCACTCTTGGCACTATGCATGGGCGTGTGCTGAACGAGCGCGCCAGCCAAGCATACGCATGCGTTGCTTTTTGAGATGATGGACAGATGGCGGCTAGGTAGATATGCTGGGGGCACTGTTGTCAGAATGGGCGTCAAAGATCTCCTAATGGCGGATCGTGGCAGTGCCATTCACGTCAATCCAGCAAAGCTTTACGTCTAATGACGGCATGTCTAATCATACATCACACGTCAAATGACGGCATGTCTAATCATACATGACACGTCGAATGACGGCATGTCTAATCATACATCACACGTCGAATGACGGCATGTCTAATCATACATCACACGTCGAATGACGGCATGTCTAATCATACATCACGCGTCGAATGACGGCATGTCTAATCATACATCACACATCAAATGACGGCATGTCTAATCATAGATCACACGTCGAATGACGGCATGTCTAATCATACATCACACGTCGAATGACGGCATGTCTAATCATACATCACAGATCAAATGACGGCATGTCTAATCATACATCACACATCAAATGACGGCATGTCTAATCATACATCACACATCAAATGACGGCATGTCTAATCATACATCACACGTCGAATGACGGCATGTCTAATCATACATCACACGTCGAATGACGGCATGTCTAATCATACATCACACATCAAATGACGGCTTGTCTAATCATACATCACACGTCGAATGACGGCATGTCTAATCATACATCACACGTCAAATGACGGCATGTCTAATCATACATCACACGTCGAATGACGGCATGTTAGAAATACATCTCATGGCTGATGACAACGGCGACATTAGTAGGGTGCCTTCCCTTTGTCTCCTTGTTGCGGCAACACACTTCTCTGTGGTTCTGTTTTTGTCCTCATGAGGAACTCCGTCCCGCTTCACCCCTCCCCCAGCTGTATCCCCCTCACGTTGCCCTTCTTCACGGAGCTCACTTTGTCGTGGCGTTTGCAGTTTCGGCTATACAGGGATCCATGCTGATGCTGCCACACGCACCTGTCCATGCCCGCTTCTTGCACCCGCCCCACCTGCCCTTGTCCTCCTGCCCTTGCTCCTCACCTACCATTGCCCCTCGCCTGCCGCTGTCACCTGCCCTTGTCACCTGCCGGGCATGTTGGTGGACATGGTGCATCCCCTGTGGGTCTGCGCGGGCGCCTACACTGCCGTACTCGCGATACCGGATGCTGTCGTCCGCCACACTGTACTCGCGATACCGAATGCTGTCATCGGCCACGTCACCAGCGCGGGGAGGAGCATCACCTTCAGCCTCGTGGGCATCCGGCTGGTGAGTACTCTTCATGCTTTATGCACCGTGCTTCATGCTGTTATCGCACACTATTTGCTGATGTTGTGCACTATGTGTTGGCACCATGTCACGGCTCATATTGTGTATTTGCATACGGTCCGGTGGTGGGCCAGCCACCCTTGTTGAACTTGGGTTCTGTCTGGTGTTTCTTAGTACCGTGGGCTTGTATGGCTGCGTGTGCAGGCATCAACGCGCTGCGTGTGCGTATGGCTGCGTGTGCGGCTCCTGCGGCATCCAGTGCTCCCATGCTGACCCTGTGCATTACTGTCTCGATGGCAGTACGTTCTTCACCTTTTTTGGCCCGAAAGAGACTTAACAAACCCCCATTGTACTTTCCATACCCCTTGCCCTCCCTGTGGTCCCTCCCTCACTTCTCCTCTATTGCACCTCTACTCCCTCCCTTGTCTGTCTCCCATAACTATGAGGATGAAAAGGATACTCACCTTCATTTCTTTGGGCAGGGGAGCCATGAAGCCCCTACGCTCTCATTGACCATGAATCTTCCACCCCTGGTGTTTGCCCTTTTGCCCCACCCTGTCCCGCCCGCGACGTTTCTGTTCCGCCCCCGTGCGCCTTGCCATGCGGCTGCCACTGCGTGCATGCCCTGCTTGATGCCACCCTGAAGGTGTCCCGCCTGCGCATCAAGCTTCTGTCCTCGCTGCTGCACCAGGTACGCCACGTGTCATGCTGGCGTCGGCCACGTGGTAGGAGGGCCCTGCAAGCGGTTGAAGGGAACTCACGTTGCCAGAAAATGGCTGATGTTCCGCACCGCCGGAGATGCCTCCAACCTTGCGCTCACGGGGGATCGGGTTGCTGTGGTGTGGGTTGTGGCAGTCGCATAGGATGCCTCTTAGAGTGGGAACCACCCCATTTGCCTTGCTGGCTCCACCACGCCGCAGAATGCACAGGCAGTACGGCTTACATCTACTGGGTGCATCGTATGGGATGGATCCGGCGGTGGGAGGCCACGTAGCGCACCCATGCCCCGTGGGCATTGAGCGTTGGCCCATGTGCCTCGGCATGGGCGCATGCGTTTTGTTCATCCTGCCATGGCCAACCCGCATGGGCGCACTCGTTTGGTTCATCCTGCCATGGCCAACCCGCATGGGCGCACTCGTTTAGTTCATCCTGCCATGGCCAACCCGCATGGGCGCACTCGTTTGGTTCATCCTGGGATGGCTAACCCGCACGGATGGGACCCACACGCCTTGGCAACTTGCCGCCTCGTCTATGTCCACATGCCTCGGCAACTAGCCGTCTCATCTATGTTTGTTTTACCCTGGCATGCGCGCCCAACGCCCCCACCCCGCAGGAGATGTCCTTCTTCGACGAGCGCGACACGGGGGAGCTGATCAGCCGCCTCACCAGTGACTGCCAGGCGGTCTCTCGCGCGCTTGGATACGGAGTGGATACCATCCTCCGCAACTTTTTGCAGGTAAGCCTCTTGGAGTGGACACCATCCTCCGCAACTTTTTGCAGGTAAGCCTCTTGGAGTGGATACCATCCTCCGCAACTTTTTGCAGGTAAGCCCCTTGGGGTGGACACCATCCTCTGCAACTTTCTGCAGGTAAGCCCCTTGGAGTGGACACCAGCCTCCGCAACTTTTTGCAGGTAAGCCCCTTGGAGTGGATACCATCCTCCGCAACTTTTTGCAGGTAAGCCTCTTGGAGTGGACACCAGCCTCCGCAACTTTTTGCAGGTAAGCCCCTTGGAGTGGACACCAGCCTCTGCAACTTTTTGCAGGTAAGCCCCTTGGAGTGGATACCATCCTCCGCAACTTTTTGCAGGTAAGCCCCTTGGAGTGGACACCAGCCTCCGCAACTTTTTGCAGGTAAGCCCCTTGGAGTGGATACCATCCTCTGCAACTTTTTGCAGGTAAGCCTCTTGGGGTGGACACCATCCTCTGCAACTTTCTGCAGGTAAGCCCGTTGGAGTGGATACCATCCTCCGCAACTTTTTGCAGGTAAGCCCCTTGGAGTGGACACCATCCTCCGCAACTTTTTGCTGGTGAACCCCTTGGCCTTGGCCCCGTTTATGTCGTGCGGAGTAAGGTGCAGTTTTGTACGGTGGTAGTTTGGGCACGATGCTGGGTGGGCTACTTGGGCACAGCGCTAGTTTACCCCGACGCACTTGTCCCACTGAGCATGGTCATCCCTGTTCACCCCTTGGTCGACCCTGCTTGCACCTGCTTGCTCATCCATGCATTTTCTCCTGCGCGAAACATTTTGTACTTGCTCATCTGTGCATCTCCTTTTTCTCTCTCTCCCCCCCCCCCCCCATCTTTGCACCCCTGCGCTTCCTCCCCTGCGCCCTTTTCCCTGCCCTCCCCCCCCCCCTCCCATCCAGTTCTGCGGCAGCGTCGCCTTCCTCGCCTGGACGTCGTGGCAGCTTATGGCCGTGGTGGTGGCGGTGGCCGTGCTGCGCCTGCTGCTGGCCATCCACTATGGCAGGCATGTGCGGCAATGATAGCACTAGTGGCAGAGATGCTTGTATTCAGTTGGATAAAGCGGTGGCGGCAATAGCTGACCATTCAATCAGTGTCATAAGTTTCGTTTATTGGAATCCAATGTTGCAGCTATTGGGTAGTCCTGACTAAGTTCAGATGCGGAAAATGTCTTTGGCTAAGGGCGCATTTGCCAAATCCAGAGTTCATGCCCGAAAAGTGGTCCCAGGTCCTGGTTATCTATCTTGTTACAGAGTAGTATAAAAGTATGTTAGATGACTTGAACGGACGTCGGTGAAGCTGTGCGTTGCAAGCGGTACGAGTCGGGGATCATTTGGAGCCGTAGCAGGCTGACGCTGTCGCTGGCACACTTCTGCATGTGGCTCTCCACCCGCGCTGTCAAGGGCATGGCTGCCGTGAGGGCTGCCACCTGTCGCCATTCCGGCCGGATTTCCTTTAACCACCTGCTGTTTGGATGGGAGGGCTGCGACCATGCATGCCATGGCACTGTGCCTGCCGCCTTCCCTTGTCCTGTGCTTGTGCTTTTCTGTGCTCATGGTTGTGTCCCCTCCCATGCCGCACATCTCCCCCCCATGCCCCCGCCATGTGCCTGCCAGGTGGGTGCGCGCGGCCGCCCACGTGCTGCAGGACACGGTCGCCGACTCCAACATGGTGCGTGGGGAAGCACAAGGAAGCACTGTTATGATGCCGTCACAGTAGGGAGTCGTGGTGCAGGTGCAAGCATGCCCGCGTCCCATATCTGCAATCATTCGGGACCAAAGCCGTCCCTTGCCGCAATCGTTCCTGCTTCCCACCATTTCTTATTTGCAAGCCTTGCATGGCCGCAACCCTTGCCTGGCGGCAACCATTGCCTGGCCGCAACCCTTGCCTGGCCGCAACCCTTGCCTGGCCGCAACCCTTGCCTGGCCGCAACCCTTGCCTGACCGCAACCACGTTGACCGCCACCTCCCCTTGTCGGCAGATTGCGCTGGAGGCCATCTCGAAGATGCGCGTCGTGCGCGTGTTTGGCGCGGAGCGGCGTGAGGAGGAGAGGTGGGCACTTGTTGTAGCCCTCACTGCATGCAATAGTGCATCCTAGTATTTATTCATGACGTGTTGTATCAATAATTGTACCTCATGCCTGCCTGCAAGCTGCTGTCCTATTCCATGCCCCCCGTCCCAGTGTTTCTGGTAAGGGGTGGGGGTGTTCCGGTAAGTTTGTCTTACGCGCCAGTGTGCCTGTGTTGTCCATCGTTCTACCGCTATGCTGTGCCTGTCTCTGGCCTCTATTCTGTCCTCTACCGTGCCTCAACCATGTCCTCTACCGTGCCTCCATCACGGCCTCTACCGTGCCTCCATCACGGCCTCTACCGTGCCTCCATCACGGCCTCTACCGTGCCTCCATCATGTCCTCTACCGTGCCTCCATCATGGCCTCTACCGTGCCTCCATCACGGCCTCTACCGTGCCTCCATCACGGCCTCTACCGTGCCTCCATCACGGCCTCTACCGTGCCTCCATCACGGCCTCTACCGTGCCTCCATCACGGCCTCTACCGTGCCTCCATCACGGCCTCTACCGTGCCTCCATCACGGCCTCTACCGTGCCTCCATCACGGCCTCTACCGTGCCTCCATCACGGCCTCTACCGTGCCTCCATCACGGCCTCTACCGTGCCTCCATCACGGCCTCTACCGTGCCTCCATCACGGCCTCTACCGTGCCTCCATCACGGCCTCTACCGTGCCTCCATCACGGCCTCTACCGTGCCTCCATCACGGCCTCTACCGTGCCTCCATCACGGCCTCTACCGTGCCTCCATCACGGCCTCTACCGTGCCTCCATCACGGCCTCTACCGTGCCTCCATCACGGCCTCTACCGTGCCTCCATCACGGCCTCTACCGTGCCTCCATCACGGCCTCTACCGTGCCTCCATCACGGCCTCTACCGTGCCTCCATCACGGCCTCTACCGTGCCTCCATCACGGCCTCTACCGTGCCTCCATCACGGCCTCTACCGTGCCTCCATCACGGCCTCTACCGTGCCTCCATCACGGCCTCTACCGTGCCTCCATCACGGCCTCTACCGTGCCTCCATCACGGCCTCTACCGTGCCTCCATCACGGCCTCTACCGTGCCTCCATCACGGCCTCTACCGTGCCTCCATCACGGCCTCTACCGTGCCTCCATCACGGCCTCTACCGTGCCTCCATCACGGCCTCTACCGTGCCTCCATCACGGCCTCTACCGTGCCTCCATCACGGCCTCTACCGTGCCTCCATCACGGCCTCTACCGTGCCTCCATCACGGCCTCTACCGTGCCTCCATCACGGCCTCTACCGTGCCTCCATCACGGCCTCTACCGTGCCTCCATCACGGCCTCTACCGTGCCTCCATCACGGCCTCTACCGTGCCTCCATCACGGCCTCTACCGTGCCTCCATCACGGCCTCTACCGTGCCTCCATCACGGCCTCTACCGTGCCTCCATCACGGCCTCTACCGTGCCTCCATCACGGCCTCTACCGTGCCTCCATCACGGCCTCTACCGTGCCTCCATCACGGCCTCTACCGTGCCTCCATCACGGCCTCTACCGTGCCTCCATCACGGCCTCTACCGTGCCTCCATCACGGCCTCTACCGTGCCTCCATCACGGCCTCTACCGTGCCTCCATCACGGCCTCTACCGTGCCTCCATCACGGCCTCTACCGTGCCTCCATCACGGCCTCTACCGTGCCTCCATCACGGCCTCTACCGTGCCTCCATCACGGCCTCTACCGTGCCTCCATCACGGCCTCTACCGTGCCTCCATCACGGCCTCTACCGTGCCTCCATCACGGCCTCTACCGTGCCTCCATCACGGCCTCTACCGTGCCTCCATCACGGCCTCTACCGTGCCTCCATCACGGCCTCTACCGTGCCTCCATCACGGCCTCTACCGTGCCTCCATCACGGCCTCTACCGTGCCTCCATCACGGCCTCTACCGTGCCTCCATCACGGCCTCTACCGTGCCTCCATCACGGCCTCTACCGTGCCTCCATCACGGCCTCTACCGTGCCTCCATCACGGCCTCTACCGTGCCTCCATCACGGCCTCTACCGTGCCTCCATCACGGCCTCTACCGTGCCTCCATCACGGCCTCTACCGTGCCTCCATCACGGCCTCTACCGTGCCTCCATCACGGCCTCTACCGTGCCTCCATCACGGCCTCTACCGTGCCTCCATCACGGCCTCTACCGTGCCTCCATCACGGCCTCTACCGTGCCTCCATCACGGCCTCTACCGTGCCTCCATCACGGCCTCTACCGTGCCTCCATCACGGCCTCTACCGTGCCTCCATCACGGCCTCTACCGTGCCTCCATCACGGCCTCTACCGTGCCTCCATCACGGCCTCTACCGTGCCTCCATCACGGCCTCTACCGTGCCTCCATCACGGCCTCTACCGTGCCTCCATCACGGCCTCTACCGTGCCTCCATCACGGCCTCTACCGTGCCTCCATCACGGCCTCTACCGTGCCTCCATCACGGCCTCTACCGTGCCTCCATCACGGCCTCTACCGTGCCTCCATCACGGCCTCTACCGTGCCTCCATCACGGCCTCTACCGTGCCTCCATCACGGCCTCTACCGTGCCTCCATCACGGCCTCTACCGTGCCTCCATCACGGCCTCTACCGTGCCTCCATCACGGCCTCTACCGTGCCTCCATCACGGCCTCTACCGTGCCTCCATCACGGCCTCTACCGTGCCTCCATCACGGCCTCTACCGTGCCTCCATCACGGCCTCTACCGTGCCTCCATCACGGCCTCTACCGTGCCTCCATCACGGCCTCTACCGTGCCTCCATCACGGCCTCTACCGTGCCTCCATCACGGCCTCTACCGTGCCTCCATCACGGCCTCTACCGTGCCTCCATCACGGCCTCTACCGTGCCTCCATCACGGCCTCTACCGTGCCTCCATCACGGCCTCTACCGTGCCTCCATCACGGCCTCTACCGTGCCTCCATCACGGCCTCTACCGTGCCTCCATCACGGCCTCTACCGTGCCTCCATCACGGCCTCTACCGTGCCTCCATCACGGCCTCTACCGTGCCTCCATCACGGCCTCTACCGTGCCTCCATCACGGCCTCTACCGTGCCTCCATCACGGCCTCTACCGTGCCTCCATCACGGCCTCTACCGTGCCTCCATCACGGCCTCTACCGTGCCTCCATCACGGCCTCTACCGTGCCTCCATCACGGCCTCTACCGTGCCTCCATCACGGCCTCTACCGTGCCTCCATCACGGCCTCTACCGTGCCTCCATCACGGCCTCTACCGTGCCTCCATCACGGCCTCTACCGTGCCTCCATCACGGCCTCTACCGTGCCTCCATCACGGCCTCTACCGTGCCTCCATCACGGCCTCTACCGTGCCTCCATCACGGCCTCTACCGTGCCTCCATCACGGCCTCTACCGTGCCTCCATCACGGCCTCTACCGTGCCTCCATCACGGCCTCTACCGTGCCTCCATCACGGCCTCTACCGTGCCTCCATCACGGCCTCTACCGTGCCTCCATCACGGCCTCTACCGTGCCTCCATCACGGCCTCTACCGTGCCTCCATCACGGCCTCTACCGTGCCTCCATCACGGCCTCTACCGTGCCTCCATCACGGCCTCTACCGTGCCTCCATCACGGCCTCTACCGTGCCTCCATCACGGCCTCTACCGTGCCTCCATCACGGCCTCTACCGTGCCTCCATCACGGCCTCTACCGTGCCTCCATCACGGCCTCTACCGTGCCTCCATCACGGCCTCTACCGTGCCTCCATCACGGCCTCTACCGTGCCTCCATCACGGCCTCTACCGTGCCTCCATCACGGCCTCTACCGTGCCTCCATCACGGCCTCTACCGTGCCTCCATCACGGCCTCTACCGTGCCTCCATCACGGCCTCTACCGTGCCTCCATCACGGCCTCTACCGTGCCTCCATCACGGCCTCTACCGTGCCTCCATCACGGCCTCTACCGTGCCTCCATCACGGCCTCTACCGTGCCTCCATCACGGCCTCTACCGTGCCTCCATCACGGCCTCTACCGTGCCTCCATCACGGCCTCTACCGTGCCTCCATCACGGCCTCTACCGTGCCTCCATCACGGCCTCTACCGTGCCTCCATCACGGCCTCTACCGTGCCTCCATCACGGCCTCTACCGTGCCTCCATCACGGCCTCTACCGTGCCTCCATCACGGCCTCTACCGTGCCTCCATCACGGCCTCTACCGTGCCTCCATCACGGCCTCTACCGTGCCTCCATCACGGCCTCTACCGTGCCTCCATCACGGCCTCTACCGTGCCTCCATCACGGCCTCTACCGTGCCTCCATCACGGCCTCTACCGTGCCTCCATCACGGCCTCTACCGTGCCTCCATCACGGCCTCTACCGTGCCTCCATCACGGCCTCTACCGTGCCTCCATCACGGCCTCTACCGTGCCTCCATCACGGCCTCTACCGTGCCTCCATCACGGCCTCTACCGTGCCTCCATCACGGCCTCTACCGTGCCTCCATCACGGCCTCTACCGTGCCTCCATCACGGCCTCTACCGTGCCTCCATCACGGCCTCTACCGTGCCTCCATCACGGCCTCTACCGTGCCTCCATCACGGCCTCTACCGTGCCTCCATCACGGCCTCTACCGTGCCTCCATCACGGCCTCTACCGTGCCTCCATCACGGCCTCTACCGTGCCTCCATCACGGCCTCTACCGTGCCTCCATCACGGCCTCTACCGTGCCTCCATCACGGCCTCTACCGTGCCTCCATCACGGCCTCTACCGTGCCTCCATCACGGCCTCTACCGTGCCTCCATCACGGCCTCTACCGTGCCTCCATCACGGCCTCTACCGTGCCTCCATCACGGCCTCTACCGTGCCTCCATCACGGCCTCTACCGTGCCTCCATCACGGCCTCTACCGTGCCTCCATCACGGCCTCTACCGTGCCTCCATCACGGCCTCTACCGTGCCTCCATCACGGCCTCTACCGTGCCTCCATCACGGCCTCTACCGTGCCTCCATCACGGCCTCTACCGTGCCTCCATCACGGCCTCTACCGTGCCTCCATCACGGCCTCTACCGTGCCTCCATCACGGCCTCTACCGTGCCTCCATCACGGCCTCTACCGTGCCTCCATCACGGCCTCTACCGTGCCTCCATCACGGCCTCTACCGTGCCTCCATCACGGCCTCTACCGTGCCTCCATCACGGCCTCTACCGTGCCTCCATCACGGCCTCTACCGTGCCTCCATCACGGCCTCTACCGTGCCTCCATCACGGCCTCTACCGTGCCTCCATCACGGCCTCTACCGTGCCTCCATCACGGCCTCTACCGTGCCTCCATCACGGCCTCTACCGTGCCTCCATCACGGCCTCTACCGTGCCTCCATCACGGCCTCTACCGTGCCTCCATCACGGCCTCTACCGTGCCTCCATCACGGCCTCTACCGTGCCTCCATCACGGCCTCTACCGTGCCTCCATCACGGCCTCTACCGTGCCTCCATCACGGCCTCTACCGTGCCTCCATCACGGCCTCTACCGTGCCTCCATCACGGCCTCTACCGTGCCTCCATCACGGCCTCTACCGTGCCTCCATCACGGCCTCTACCGTGCCTCCATCACGGCCTCTACCGTGCCTCCATCACGGCCTCTACCGTGCCTCCATCACGGCCTCTACCGTGCCTCCATCACGGCCTCTACCGTGCCTCCATCACGGCCTCTACCGTGCCTCCATCACGGCCTCTACCGTGCCTCCATCACGGCCTCTACCGTGCCTCCATCACGGCCTCTACCGTGCCTCCATCACGGCCTCTACCGTGCCTCCATCACGGCCTCTACCGTGCCTCCATCACGGCCTCTACCGTGCCTCCATCACGGCCTCTACCGTGCCTCCATCACGGCCTCTACCGTGCCTCCATCACGGCCTCTACCGTGCCTCCATCACGGCCTCTACCGTGCCTCCATCACGGCCTCTACCGTGCCTCCATCACGGCCTCTACCGTGCCTCCATCACGGCCTCTACCGTGCCTCCATCACGGCCTCTACCGTGCCTCCATCACGGCCTCTACCGTGCCTCCATCACGGCCTCTACCGTGCCTCCATCACGGCCTCTACCGTGCCTCCATCACGGCCTCTACCGTGCCTCCATCACGGCCTCTACCGTGCCTCCATCACGGCCTCTACCGTGCCTCCATCACGGCCTCTACCGTGCCTCCATCACGGCCTCTACCGTGCCTCCATCACGGCCTCTACCGTGCCTCCATCACGGCCTCTACCGTGCCTCCATCACGGCCTCTACCGTGCCTCCATCACGGCCTCTACCGTGCCTCCATCACGGCCTCTACCGTGCCTCCATCACGGCCTCTACCGTGCCTCCATCACGGCCTCTACCGTGCCTCCATCACGGCCTCTACCGTGCCTCCATCACGGCCTCTACCGTGCCTCCATCACGGCCTCTACCGTGCCTCCATCACGGCCTCTACCGTGCCTCCATCACGGCCTCTACCGTGCCTCCATCACGGCCTCTACCGTGCCTCCATCACGGCCTCTACCGTGCCTCCATCACGGCCTCTACCGTGCCTCCATCACGGCCTCTACCGTGCCTCCATCACGGCCTCTACCGTGCCTCCATCACGGCCTCTACCGTGCCTCCATCACGGCCTCTACCGTGCCTCCATCACGGCCTCTACCGTGCCTCCATCACGGCCTCTACCGTGCCTCCATCACGGCCTCTACCGTGCCTCCATCACGGCCTCTACCGTGCCTCCATCACGGCCTCTACCGTGCCTCCATCACGGCCTCTACCGTGCCTCCATCACGGCCTCTACCGTGCCTCCATCACGGCCTCTACCGTGCCTCCATCACGGCCTCTACCGTGCCTCCATCACGGCCTCTACCGTGCCTCCATCACGGCCTCTACCGTGCCTCCATCACGGCCTCTACCGTGCCTCCATCACGGCCTCTACCGTGCCTCCATCACGGCCTCTACCGTGCCTCCATCACGGCCTCTACCGTGCCTCCATCACGGCCTCTACCGTGCCTCCATCACGGCCTCTACCGTGCCTCCATCACGGCCTCTACCGTGCCTCCATCACGGCCTCTACCGTGCCTCCATCACGGCCTCTACCGTGCCTCCATCACGGCCTCTACCGTGCCTCCATCACGGCCTCTACCGTGCCTCCATCACGGCCTCTACCGTGCCTCCATCACGGCCTCTACCGTGCCTCCATCACGGCCTCTACCGTGCCTCCATCACGGCCTCTACCGTGCCTCCATCACGGCCTCTACCGTGCCTCCATCACGGCCTCTACCGTGCCTCCATCACGGCCTCTACCGTGCCTCCATCACGGCCTCTACCGTGCCTCCATCACGGCCTCTACCGTGCCTCCATCACGGCCTCTACCGTGCCTCCATCACGGCCTCTACCGTGCCTCCATCACGGCCTCTACCGTGCCTCCATCACGGCCTCTACCGTGCCTCCATCACGGCCTCTACCGTGCCTCCATCACGGCCTCTACCGTGCCTCCATCACGGCCTCTACCGTGCCTCCATCACGGCCTCTACCGTGCCTCCATCACGGCCTCTACCGTGCCTCCATCACGGCCTCTACCGTGCCTCCATCACGGCCTCTACCGTGCCTCCATCACGGCCTCTACCGTGCCTCCATCACGGCCTCTACCGTGCCTCCATCACGGCCTCTACCGTGCCTCCATCACGGCCTCTACCGTGCCTCCATCACGGCCTCTACCGTGCCTCCATCACGGCCTCTACCGTGCCTCCATCACGGCCTCTACCGTGCCTCCATCACGGCCTCTACCGTGCCTCCATCACGGCCTCTACCGTGCCTCCATCACGGCCTCTACCGTGCCTCCATCACGGCCTCTACCGTGCCTCCATCACGGCCTCTACCGTGCCTCCATCACGGCCTCTACCGTGCCTCCATCACGGCCTCTACCGTGCCTCCATCACGGCCTCTACCGTGCCTCCATCACGGCCTCTACCGTGCCTCCATCACGGCCTCTACCGTGCCTCCATCACGGCCTCTACCGTGCCTCCATCACGGCCTCTACCGTGCCTCCATCACGGCCTCTACCGTGCCTCCATCACGGCCTCTACCGTGCCTCCATCACGGCCTCTACCGTGCCTCCATCACGGCCTCTACCGTGCCTCCATCACGGCCTCTACCGTGCCTCCATCACGGCCTCTACCGTGCCTCCATCACGGCCTCTACCGTGCCTCCATCACGGCCTCTACCGTGCCTCCATCACGGCCTCTACCGTGCCTCCATCACGGCCTCTACCGTGCCTCCATCACGGCCTCTACCGTGCCTCCATCACGGCCTCTACCGTGCCTCCATCACGGCCTCTACCGTGCCTCCATCACGGCCTCTACCGTGCCTCCATCACGGCCTCTACCGTGCCTCCATCACGGCCTCTACCGTGCCTCCATCACGGCCTCTACCGTGCCTCCATCACGGCCTCTACCGTGCCTCCATCACGGCCTCTACCGTGCCTCCATCACGGCCTCTACCGTGCCTCCATCACGGCCTCTACCGTGCCTCCATCACGGCCTCTACCGTGCCTCCATCACGGCCTCTACCGTGCCTCCATCACGGCCTCTACCGTGCCTCCATCACGGCCTCTACCGTGCCTCCATCACGGCCTCTACCGTGCCTCCATCACGGCCTCTACCGTGCCTCCATCACGGCCTCTACCGTGCCTCCATCACGGCCTCTACCGTGCCTCCATCACGGCCTCTACCGTGCCTCCATCACGGCCTCTACCGTGCCTCCATCACGGCCTCTACCGTGCCTCCATCACGGCCTCTACCGTGCCTCCATCACGGCCTCTACCGTGCCTCCATCACGGCCTCTACCGTGCCTCCATCACGGCCTCTACCGTGCCTCCATCACGGCCTCTACCGTGCCTCCATCACGGCCTCTACCGTGCCTCCATCACGGCCTCTACCGTGCCTCCATCACGGCCTCTACCGTGCCTCCATCACGGCCTCTACCGTGCCTCCATCACGGCCTCTACCGTGCCTCCATCACGGCCTCTACCGTGCCTCCATCACGGCCTCTACCGTGCCTCCATCACGGCCTCTACCGTGCCTCCATCACGGCCTCTACCGTGCCTCCATCACGGCCTCTACCGTGCCTCCATCACGGCCTCTACCGTGCCTCCATCACGGCCTCTACCGTGCCTCCATCACGGCCTCTACCGTGCCTCCATCACGGCCTCTACCGTGCCTCCATCACGGCCTCTACCGTGCCTCCATCACGGCCTCTACCGTGCCTCCATCACGGCCTCTACCGTGCCTCCATCACGGCCTCTACCGTGCCTCCATCACGGCCTCTACCGTGCCTCCATCACGGCCTCTACCGTGCCTCCATCACGGCCTCTACCGTGCCTCCATCACGGCCTCTACCGTGCCTCCATCACGGCCTCTACCGTGCCTCCATCACGGCCTCTACCGTGCCTCCATCACGGCCTCTACCGTGCCTCCATCACGGCCTCTACCGTGCCTCCATCACGGCCTCTACCGTGCCTCCATCACGGCCTCTACCGTGCCTCCATCACGGCCTCTACCGTGCCTCCATCACGGCCTCTACCGTGCCTCCATCACGGCCTCTACCGTGCCTCCATCACGGCCTCTACCGTGCCTCCATCACGGCCTCTACCGTGCCTCCATCACGGCCTCTACCGTGCCTCCATCACGGCCTCTACCGTGCCTCCATCACGGCCTCTACCGTGCCTCCATCACGGCCTCTACCGTGCCTCCATCACGGCCTCTACCGTGCCTCCATCACGGCCTCTACCGTGCCTCCATCACGGCCTCTACCGTGCCTCCATCACGGCCTCTACCGTGCCTCCATCACGGCCTCTACCGTGCCTCCATCACGGCCTCTACCGTGCCTCCATCACGGCCTCTACCGTGCCTCCATCACGGCCTCTACCGTGCCTCCATCACGGCCTCTACCGTGCCTCCATCACGGCCTCTACCGTGCCTCCATCACGGCCTCTACCGTGCCTCCATCACGGCCTCTACCGTGCCTCCATCACGGCCTCTACCGTGCCTCCATCACGGCCTCTACCGTGCCTCCATCACGGCCTCTACCGTGCCTCCATCACGGCCTCTACCGTGCCTCCATCACGGCCTCTACCGTGCCTCCATCACGGCCTCTACCGTGCCTCCATCACGGCCTCTACCGTGCCTCCATCACGGCCTCTACCGTGCCTCCATCACGGCCTCTACCGTGCCTCCATCACGGCCTCTACCGTGCCTCCATCACGGCCTCTACCGTGCCTCCATCACGGCCTCTACCGTGCCTCCATCACGGCCTCTACCGTGCCTCCATCACGGCCTCTACCGTGCCTCCATCACGGCCTCTACCGTGCCTCCATCACGGCCTCTACCGTGCCTCCATCACGGCCTCTACCGTGCCTCCATCACGGCCTCTACCGTGCCTCCATCACGGCCTCTACCGTGCCTCCATCACGGCCTCTACCGTGCCTCCATCACGGCCTCTACCGTGCCTCCATCACGGCCTCTACCGTGCCTCCATCACGGCCTCTACCGTGCCTCCATCACGGCCTCTACCGTGCCTCCATCACGGCCTCTACCGTGCCTCCATCACGGCCTCTACCGTGCCTCCATCACGGCCTCTACCGTGCCTCCATCACGGCCTCTACCGTGCCTCCATCACGGCCTCTACCGTGCCTCCATCACGGCCTCTACCGTGCCTCCATCACGGCCTCTACCGTGCCTCCATCACGGCCTCTACCGTGCCTCCATCACGGCCTCTACCGTGCCTCCATCACGGCCTCTACCGTGCCTCCATCACGGCCTCTACCGTGCCTCCATCACGGCCTCTACCGTGCCTCCATCACGGCCTCTACCGTGCCTCCATCACGGCCTCTACCGTGCCTCCATCACGGCCTCTACCGTGCCTCCATCACGGCCTCTACCGTGCCTCCATCACGGCCTCTACCGTGCCTCCATCACGGCCTCTACCGTGCCTCCATCACGGCCTCTACCGTGCCTCCATCACGGCCTCTACCGTGCCTCCATCACGGCCTCTACCGTGCCTCCATCACGGCCTCTACCGTGCCTCCATCACGGCCTCTACCGTGCCTCCATCACGGCCTCTACCGTGCCTCCATCACGGCCTCTACCGTGCCTCCATCACGGCCTCTACCGTGCCTCCATCACGGCCTCTACCGTGCCTCCATCACGGCCTCTACCGTGCCTCCATCACGGCCTCTACCGTGCCTCCATCACGGCCTCTACCGTGCCTCCATCACGGCCTCTACCGTGCCTCCATCACGGCCTCTACCGTGCCTCCATCACGGCCTCTACCGTGCCTCCATCACGGCCTCTACCGTGCCTCCATCACGGCCTCTACCGTGCCTCCATCACGGCCTCTACCGTGCCTCCATCACGGCCTCTACCGTGCCTCCATCACGGCCTCTACCGTGCCTCCATCACGGCCTCTACCGTGCCTCCATCACGGCCTCTACCGTGCCTCCATCACGGCCTCTACCGTGCCTCCATCACGGCCTCTACCGTGCCTCCATCACGGCCTCTACCGTGCCTCCATCACGGCCTCTACCGTGCCTCCATCACGGCCTCTACCGTGCCTCCATCACGGCCTCTACCGTGCCTCCATCACGGCCTCTACCGTGCCTCCATCACGGCCTCTACCGTGCCTCCATCACGGCCTCTACCGTGCCTCCATCACGGCCTCTACCGTGCCTCCATCACGGCCTCTACCGTGCCTCCATCACGGCCTCTACCGTGCCTCCATCACGGCCTCTACCGTGCCTCCATCACGGCCTCTACCGTGCCTCCATCACGGCCTCTACCGTGCCTCCATCACGGCCTCTACCGTGCCTCCATCACGGCCTCTACCGTGCCTCCATCACGGCCTCTACCGTGCCTCCATCACGGCCTCTACCGTGCCTCCATCACGGCCTCTACCGTGCCTCCATCACGGCCTCTACCGTGCCTCCATCACGGCCTCTACCGTGCCTCCATCACGGCCTCTACCGTGCCTCCATCACGGCCTCTACCGTGCCTCCATCACGGCCTCTACCGTGCCTCCATCACGGCCTCTACCGTGCCTCCATCACGGCCTCTACCGTGCCTCCATCACGGCCTCTACCGTGCCTCCATCACGGCCTCTACCGTGCCTCCATCACGGCCTCTACCGTGCCTCCATCACGGCCTCTACCGTGCCTCCATCACGGCCTCTACCGTGCCTCCATCATGCCTCTACCGTGCCTCCATCACGGCCTCTACCGTGCCTCCATCACGGCCTCTACCGTGCCTCCATCACGGCCTCTACCGTGCCTCCATCACGGCCTCTACCGTGCCTCCATCACGGCCTCTACCGTGCCTCCATCACGGCCTCTACCGTGCCTCCATCACGGCCTCTACCGTGCCTCCATCACGGCCTCTACCGTGCCTCCATCACGGCCTCTACCGTGCCTCCATCACGGCCTCTACCGTGCCTCCATCACGGCCTCTACCGTGCCTCCATCACGGCCTCTACCGTGCCTCCATCACGGCCTCTACCGTGCCTCCATCACGGCCTCTACCGTGCCTCCATCACGGCCTCTACCGTGCCTCCATCACGGCCTCTACCGTGCCTCCATCACGGCCTCTACCGTGCCTCCATCACGGCCTCTACCGTGCCTCCATCACGGCCTCTACCGTGCCTCCATCATGGCCTCTACCGTGCCTCCATCACGGCCTCTACCGTGCCTCCATCACGGCCTCTACCGTGCCTCCATCACGGCCTCTACCGTGCCTCCATCACGGCCTCTACCGTGCCTCCATCACGGCCTCTACCGTGCCTCCATCATGCCTCTACCGTGCCTCCATCACGGCCTCTACCGTGCCTCCATCACGGCCTCTACCGTGCCTCCATCACGGCCTCTACCGTGCCTCCATCACGGCCTCTACCGTGCCTCCATCACGGCCTCTACCGTGCCTCCATCACGGCCTCTACCGTGCCTCCATCACGGCCTCTACCGTGCCTCCATCACGGCCTCTACCGTGCCTCCATCACGGCCTCTACCGTGCCTCCATCACGGCCTCTACCGTGCCTCCATCACGGCCTCTACCGTGCCTCCATCACGGCCTCTACCGTGCCTCCATCACGGCCTCTACCGTGCCTCCATCATGCCTCTACCGTGCCTCCATCACGGCCTCTACCGTGCCTCCATCACGGCCTCTACCGTGCCTCCATCATGCCTCTACCGTGCCTCCATCACGGCCTCTACCGTGCCTCCATCATGCCTCTACCGTGCCTCCATCACGGCCTCTACCGTGCCTCCATCACGGCCTCTACCGTGCCTCCATCACGGCCTCTACCGTGCCTCCATCACGGCCTCTACCGTGCCTCCATCACGGCCTCTACCGTGCCTCCATCACGGCCTCTACCGTGCCTCCATCACGGCCTCTACCGTGCCTCCATCACGGCCTCTACCGTGCCTCCATCACGGCCTCTACCGTGCCTCCATCACGGCCTCTACCGTGCCTCCATCACGGCCTCTACCGTGCCTCCATCACGGCCTCTACCGTGCCTCCATCACGGCCTCTACCGTGCCTCCATCACGGCCTCTACCGTGCCTCCATCACGGCCTCTACCGTGCCTCCATCACGGCCTCTGTGCCTCCATCACGGCCTCTACCGTGCCTCCATCATGGCCTCTACCGTGCCTCCATCACGGCCTCTACCGTGCCTCCATCACGGCCTCTACCGTGCCTCCATCATGCCTCTACCGTGCCTCCATCACGGCCTCTACCGTGCCTCCATCACGGCCTCTACCGTGCCTCCATCACGGCCTCTACCGTGCCTCCATCACGGCCTCTACCGTGCCTCCATCATGGCCTCTACCGTGCCTCCATCATGGCCTCTACCGTGCCTCCATCACGGCCTCTACCGTGCCTCCATCACGGCCTCTACCGTGCCTCCATCACGGCCTCTACCGTGCCTCCATCACGGCCTCTACCGTGCCTCCATCACGGCCTCTACCGTGCCTCCATCACGGCCTCTACCGTGCCTCCATCACGGCCTCTACCGTGCCTCCATCATGTCCTCTACCGTGCCTCCATCACGGCCTCTACCGTGCCTCCATCACGGCCTCTACCGTGCCTCCATCACGGCCTCTACCGTGCCTCAACCATGTCCTCTACCGTGCCTCCATCACGGCCTCTACCGTGCCTCCATCACGGCCTCTACCGTGCCTCCATCACGGCCTCTACCGTGCCTCATCACGGCCTCTACCGTGCCTCAATCACGGCCTCTACCGTGCCTCAATCACGGCCTCTACCGTGCCTCCATCATGGCCTCTACCGTGCCTCCATCACGGCCTCTACCGTGCCTCCATCATGTCCTCTACCGTGCCTCAATCATGTCCTCTACCGTGCCTCCATCACGGCCTCTACCGTGCCTCCATCACGGCCTCTACCGTGCCTCCATCATGTCCTCTACCGTGCCTCCATCACGGCCTCTACCGTGCCTCCATCACGGCCTCTACCGTGCCTCCATCACGGCCTCTACCGTGCCTCCATCATGGCCTCTACCGTGCCTCCATCACGGCCTCTACCGTGCCTCCATCACGGCCTCTACCGTGCCTCCATCATGGCCTCTACCGTGCCTCCATCACGGCCTCTACCGTGCCTCCATCACGGCCTCTACCGTGCCTCCATCATGTCCTCTACCGTGCCTCAATCATGGCCTCTACCGTGCCTCAATTGCGCCTTTTTAATGCTTCCACTGCGCCTCCCTGCACTGGCTCTTTGAATCCCACCCCTTCGCCCAGGTTCTTTCAGCGCATGCGGCGCGTGGTGGGCGTGCAGCTGCGCATGGCCGTCGTCTCCACAGGCTTCAACCTGTCCAACATGGCGCTGCTCGACCTGGCAAAGGTGATGACCACCGTCTCGCTAGCACTGCAACTAGTACTACTCCATCATGACCCGATGTGCCCACCGGCTTCAACCTGTCCAACATGGCGTTGCTCGACCTGGCAAACGTGGGCCGCGGGATGTGGCAAACGGTGGGGCGATAAGCATGGCCGGGGGATGTGGTAAAAGCTGGGGCAGGGGGGAGCTGCCAGCAGGCTCAAGTGCACGCCGGCAACGCACCGCACGCGGCATCTGACACGTGGCACACGGCACACGCAGCGCTGTGGTCAGCACGCAGGCCTTGCAAACGCCATTTGGGCGTTTGTCCCACAGGAGTGGCTAGTGCTAACGCAAGTGCTAACGGGCACCGGGGCGCTTGCGGTTCACAGTGACGTCATAGTGACCTGAAACCTTGTTCCTGTTGGGAACGCTTGAAGGCAGGGAACGCTTGAGTGCCTTCAATCGTGCGCTGACACGGCCGCATGAGCATACACATCACACTCACCCCCCGTTGAAGCAAGCCCGTAGACGGAGACGTCAGGGCCTGGCTCGCTGCCTACCGACCCCCGTGGATGCCACCTGTCCCACCTTCCACCTGCCAGCCATTGCCCGATGGCAAGTGTGGTCCGGCGCGTTACTTTTCATTTGCCTCGCACAAGCCTAGTCTTTCCTGTTGTAAGCCATTTCAGTGTTCTTTTTACACCCATGACATACCGTCCCCGCCTTCCTGGAAGCTGCATTCTTTCTGTCCACCTCTTTCCCACTAACTTTCTGCTATTGCTACTTGCCAAATCTCCCCCCCCCTTCCCCTTGCGCCATCGAACTCACTCAACACAACCGGATGCATGCCCCCCCCAGCACGCTACTGACTCCCCCCGTGCACGCCACCACCCATCATCGCATGCGCGCCATCACCCATCAACGTGCGCGCATGCCACCTGGCAGATCGCGAGCGTGGTCCTGGGCGGCATCCAGGTCCTGCGCGGCGCCATCACCACGGAGCAGCTGGCGCGCTTCATGGTGTACGTGGACATGGCCATGCGCTCGGCGCTGGCCATGTCAGACAAGTGGGCCAAGCTGATGGAGGCGCTGGGGGCCACCGAGCGCGTGTTCGAGCTGCTGGACGCGCCCAGGGCGCGGCAGCTGGCGGGGGCACCAGGGGGAACACCCCAGCAACAGGGGGAGGGGAAGGAGGGAGGAGTGGCGGAGCACAAGGGTACGTAGGGGTGGGCACTCGGTAGCTAATCAAGCGACCAGTGTGGACATTAAACGTACATCTTGTTTGTGTTGACTCATGGGCATTCTTAGCGAGCCTAGATTGCTGCAGATATGCGTATGCCGCACCCTCTGGGCACATATGGCACTCGCATGCCTACTGACCCTATCCTGTACAACTTTGGAGCGTCTAGCTGGCTTCTAGGACAGTCAGACCCTGCACTTTAAGTTCATAGACCTGTCAGACCCTGCACCTTTTGATTTCATACAGCTTTCTTGGCTTTCCTACCCACCGGCCCATATTCTGCCAAACCTGCCTGCTTCCATCAGGATACGTGCAAGCTTATCTGTGAAGCATCATGTGGCGCAGTCTACGTGTACATGAGTTAATATCATGGACACCAATATGGTGCTCTGACACTTCATGGCATAAGCGTAGCATTCCTCCCTCCACCCATCACAATACAGTGACATGCGCTCACCTAACTCATGTCGCTTGGCCCTCACACCGTCGCCCCACAACCCAACGTTGCTGAAACACATCCGTGCGCATCCCCTTTGCCCACACGCCACGCCCCCTTGTGCCAGCAGCCGGCTGCCAGATCCACCCGCTGCGGGGGCGCATCGAGCTGCAGAACGTGTCCTTCTTCTACCCGTCACGCCCTGACGTATGTGTGGCAACAGAGGGTTGGTCATGAGTTTCTGTACACTCTTTCATGCGTCACGCCCCGCCGTATGGTCATACACAATGTAGCGTGGGGCCCGTGTATTAACTCAGGGCAGCCCCATGGCTTCACACCCATGGCCCGCTGCTTGGGCATCCGTATGGCCCCACTGTCCTCTGCCAGTCATGCCTTAGCTTGCAAGGAGGCGCACATGCGCATGTGTGTTGGCTAGTGCGCATAGGGGTGCATGTGTGCATGGGTTTGCTATCCATGCATTCATCATGGTTGTAACAGCCGCAGTTATGGTTGCCATTTTCTGGTATATACTATCCTTGCTGTTGTGACTCTTTGTGCAGCCACTGAGTGGGATGTAGTAATGTTTGAGCTGTCGGCATCAAAGTCATACTCACCATCCTCGCCATCGCTCTTGTGCCCTGTGGACACCGTCACTGTGTACGGATAATATGCATGGTGTGCGCTGCCGAATTCTGAAGGTCAGATGCCTGGGGGCCTCCATCCCCGGTTCATGTCCTAGGCCCCCGCTGCCTCACCCTTCTAATCGGCTAATCAGTCTCTTGCTAATCTGTCTCCCACCCTGCTAATCGGCTAATCGGTCTCTTGCTAGTCTGTCTCCCACCCTGCTAATTGGCTAATCGGTCTCTTGTTATTCTGTCTCCCACCCTGCTAATCGGCTAATCGGTCTCTTGTTATTCTGTCTCCCACCCTGCTAATCGGCTAATCGGTCTCTTGTTATTCTGTCTCCCACCCTGCTAATCGGCTAATCGGTCTCTTGTTATTCTGTCTCCCACCCTGCTAATCGGCTAATCGGTCTCTTGTTATTCTGTCTCCCAAACCCTGCATGCCACCCCACCCCCCTGGCCCATTGCCCCCTGCCGCCCGCCACCCCATCAGATCATGGTCCTGAAAGACGTGAGCCTGGTACTGGAGCCAGGCCAGGTCACCGCATTTGTAAGTGGACAAGGGGCACCTTAAGGCAGTGTAGTGGGTGGTCGCCGCATTTGTAAGTGGACAAGTGGCGCCTTAAGGCAGTGTAGCGGGTGGTCGCCGCATTTGTAAGTGGACAAGGGGCGCCTTAAGGCGGTGTAGTGGGCGGTCGCCGCATTTGTAAGTGGACAAGGGGCGCCTTAAGGCGGTGTAGTGGGTGGTCGCCGTATTCGTAAGTGGACAGGTGGCGCCTTGCGGTGTAGTGGGTGGCCACTGCGTGCGCATGTCAACATGCAGCACCTTGTGGCTTGACTGTTGGATCTGCTTGCTGTGTGGGGAGGGGGGAATGAATGGCAGGCTCAGGTATCGCATGAGCTTGTGGCCATCTGCTGCCATTTGTTGTCTTTGGTTATGGGGCTCCTGCCATCTGTTGCCTCCAGCTGTCATTCGCTACCACTGGCTAACACATACTATCATTATTTTTCGTGTGTTCTCAGTGGTTGTTTCCCACCCCTGTTGGTACCGCCGGCCGGCCGCAATAGATGATGTACCTAGTCAATAACTCGTCTCCGACACATGCTTGCCGGACGGGTCCCTTGGTGCCATCCTGCCCATGCTCCCTCCCCCTTGGGCCCTTGATCCCTCCTTCCTTCCCACCTTCGCCTAAACCCGCTTGACCCCCTTCTCCCGCCCCCCCCCCCCCCCTCTCCCCCCCCCCCCCTCCGGCTCCACCAGGTGGGCCACAGCGGCAGCGGCAAGAGCACCATCATGGCGCTCCTCATGCGGCTGTACGAGCCCACGGCGGGGCAGGTGCGCGTGCTGCTGGCATCTGCATATGTGTTCAACACTAGCATAGACGAGTCGGTGCGGGGCAGGCGCGCGTGCTGTGGGCATGTGCGTTCCCCCGTGTGACTGGCCAGTGAGGCAGAGTAGGTGGGGGGGCAGGTGCCTGGTTGCCGGAGTTTGCCACCTGGCTGCCTGGGTACTGGACGGCTATGATTACGGAGCAGCGGGGTGTTCCATTCGTTGGGAAGGCATCGCGTCACCACCGCGTGCTGTTAAGGACACAGTGCTGAGCATCTCCATTATTATATCCCTGGTAGACCACCCACGGCCTCCACTTTGATGCATCTATTGCTGATGACCCCCAACCCAACCTGGCCTGGCCTTGTCTTGAACCCCACCTTTTATTGGACATGGCACGTGCACTACACACAAACACCCCTTTTCCATCGGGTGTGCCGCGTGCCAGATCTTGGTGGACGGCAAGCCCCTACAGGAGCTGGACGCGCGCTGGTTCCGCTCAAGACTCGGCGTGGTCACGCAGGTGGGCACCCAGCATTTGTGATGGCAACATGGATCGTATCAGGATGTGATGGGGTGAGTGCGCGGTTGCTGCAGGTGGGCACCCAGCGACGAGTGACAACGTTAGCAATCAACAGCATGGCTCTGTGTCTCGTGTCCCTGCAGGGCCGCCATCGTTCTACAGCCCCTTCACGCTCTGGCAGTTCGCCCCATGCATCCCGCGCAGGACCAGGGCCCACAACTGTGTTCCAAATAACCATCTTTTTAGCCAAAAAGAATAAATCGTAAAAAGTCAGCAGCAGGATTGAAAAAAAGAAGTGAAAATATAAATGTTTGAACATTTTTATTATTTTGAAGCAAATGGTCAATTAAGCACCAAAAAAAGAAAAAACTAAAGGTACCATTTTAATGCTAATAGGTGTGGCAAACTCAGCTTCAAGTAGTCTTACATTACAAGGTTGTACAAACATAGTTTGGCTCCAAAAATCAGTACCTAATCCAATCATCATATCTTTTGCTAAATAACCTACAAAAATGCTTCCAAAGTTTGCCACTGTTCAAGGCACTTTGTGTTGCTTGTTGCATCATGTTTGTAACTGGGAGGGCCCAACTGTTCAATGCTCACACGCCACCACCTGCCGGATGCATCCAACACCACCCCCTGCCCCACATGCTTGACCCGCACCCACCCCAGGACCCGCAACTGTTCAACGCGTCGATCGCGGATAACATCGCGTTCGGCGTGGGTGATGCCTGGGATGCGGGCGGGCCCCCCTCGCGGTCCCGCATCGAGGCGGTCGCGCGCCTGGCCAACGCGCATGAGTTCATCGTCCAGCTGTCGCAGGGATACAACACGACGGTGAGTGCCTTCTCTGTGGTTGTCTCGTGTGCTGCTTGCCGGGCGATGCCACCAGTGAGTGCCTTTTATCACGCAGTCTGCTGTTTGCAGCGCTACAACACCACGGTGAGTTCCTTAGTGCGCTGGGCAACGGTTTGCTGGGCGACGGATTGTGCTGCGCTGTGATGTCGCGGTACGCAGGGTCAAAAGGGCTGTTGAGGGCTTAGGGTTTAGGGTTCAGGGCGTAGGGTTTACTAGCGGGGCCCGACATTGATTAAGAGGTACCTTGAAACTAAATAAGATGCATGCCTCTATAAAGATATATTTTTGGAGGCGAGTTTCTGTTGGCGTTAACTGTAGTATTGTACGACAACATGTCAGGCCGTTTAATTCACTCCGGCTTTTACATTTTCACTTCAGTGTCAAAAAAGGATCACTTATATACCCGACTTCTCCGTAAAATCTCATCGACCGGGTTTCGAAACAAAATGCGAATGCCGTAGATGCAGATCCAACGGAGCAAACAACGTCACGACCGACGCGGCGCCAAACAGTCGCCTGGGTTCCTTTTCTGCGAGCCATTGTACAACGCCGCGCCGCGTCGTGCACCCGAGCCTTTTTCTGAACGTGAGATGCAAAATCCGCTTGCCAGACGGGGAACTCCGTCCAATACCGTCGTGCAGTATCACCAATGCACTACCATTCAAATCACCGATATCGCTGGAGGTATACCTCTTATTTAATTTCGCCATCTAGAAACGTCTCCGCGACACTACCGCGACTTCAGTACTTTCCGTCACCCTTGATATGTTGTCGTACAATACTACAAATACAGCCAATAGAAACCCGCCTCCAAAAATATATCTCGACAGAGGCATGCCTCTTATTTAATTTCAAGGTACCTCTTAATTAATCTCGGCCCCCGCCCTCCGCTGATTTGCAAACTTTCCAGCAAGAGAGCCAATATTGATCCGACTTATTTCTTATTGCAGTTTACGGTACAGCTACCCCCCACTTTGCGCTCACAGCTGTGGCTATCTACCCCCAAACCCGACCCCGTCCCCCACCAGGTCGGCGACCGCACCATCAGCGGCGGCCAGCGGCAGCGCATCGCCATCGCGCGCGCGCTGCTGCGCGAGCCTACCATCCTTATCCTGGACGAGGCCACGAGCGCGCTCGACGCGGAGAGCGAGCACTTGGTGATGAGCGCACTGGACCGTGCCATGCGGCAGAGCAAGAGTGACGGCGCCGGCGGCGGCGGCAGCAGTGGCCATAACAGCAGCAGAAGCGGCAGCAACAGCAGTAGCGGGAGCGGGAGCAACGGTGAAGGACGGGGCGTGGACAATGAAGAGGAGGGCACGGCGATGGAGAACGGGAGCCACCGCCGCACGGTGTTGGTCATTGCGCACCGGTGAGGATGGGGGGTCGGCACGGGTGATGGAGGAGGTCAGGTTGTTGCACACCGAGGTTATTGAGCATGGGGGGGCTTAACCGGACAGAGGTGAGAACGGGGGTGAGGAGGATGGAACGGTGTATCACACTCGCGATGAGAAGGGATACAACCCGGCTCGCGAGTGAGTAGTCGGGCGGTTAGGTGGGGGTTGCAACTTTGGAGGAGGGGGGTCATCGATGCACAGACGTGGGGAGTGGGGGCTTCTCGCGCACTGATGATGGGGGGAGGGGGGGGGGGAAGGAAAGGGGGATGTCACATGGTCACATCGACCTCATCGGTCAGGGTGGGAAGCGGAGCCTTTTGTCACCCACCCTGAGAGAGGCGTGGGCACCACCCACAAGTCCGGGGCGGGTCCTTGTGTGCGGGTGAGCTGGCATCTGCCACCTGCCAACACCCTGCACTGAGGTCATCCTAGTGGCTGGCAGGTCCTGTATCCTGTCCACCGCGTCCCACCTTGGGCCTACACGTCCCGTTCCATATCTAATATCTACAGGGTTGCGTCTACAATCTGTAGCGATGTATCACCAGAGCTCGGCCTTCTGTGGCCCACCCCTTGCTCTGCTTACCGCTGCCGTTCTGTGCTTCCTGTTGCCATTTCTCCCCAACCAACCAACCAACCAACCAACCAACCAACCAACCAACCAACCAACCAACCAACCAACCAACCAACCAACCAACCAACCAACCAACCAACCAACCAACCAACCAACCAACCAACCAACCAACCAACCAACCAACCAACCAACCAACCAACCAACCAACCAACCAACCAACCAACCAACCAACCAACCAACCACGCACCCACCCACCCACCCACCCACCCACACGCACGCACGCGCGCCCACAAACCACAACTGCACACATCGCAGGCTGTCGACCGTGCGCGCGGCCGACCAGATTGTGGTGCTCAAGGAGGGGCGCGTCGCCGAGGTGGGCTGGCTGTTTGTCGGGTGGCCATAGTGCGGCCGGATCATGGGGCATTGCCCTGTAGTTAGTGCCCTGTTCTTGTGTAGGTCGCAGTCGTTGACATTCCTCCAGTCCGCATCCCGCTTGCCCATGTACTTGCCGTCGATGCCATGTAGTACTCCAGTAATGCTGAACCACGACCCTCATACTGTAACCATTGTGCGAGAGATTGTGCCCGTGCTGGAAACATTGTGCGTCGTGTCCCCTCCTGCTCGCCATGTGCGCGTACGATGTGCACCGTGTGTGTGTGCTCCTTGTGTGAGACCCTAACCACCGCTTCCCCACCCCCACTGCCCCCCCCCTCGCTGTGCTTCCTTTGCACCTCGTCCCTGCGTCGCCCTGCCAGGTGGGTGTCCACTCGGAGCTGATGCAGCGCAATGGGGAGTACACCAACCTGGTGCACCACCAGCTGCCGGCAACCGAGCAGGAGCAGGGGCAGCCGCTGGCGCCCGTGTGACCACTGGCATCCGCGGAGAGGTTGTAATCACTGCTTTCATCCGCTGAGGGGATGCGACCACTGGCATCCGCGGAGGGGATGTGACTGCTGGCATTCGGAGGGGATGTGTGGACGATGTGGGGAGGGGGGGGGGGATTGCCGCTGGGGCCATCTACGATGTGGATTGGAAGGACCATTCCCTGGTTGCCGGTTGGTAGGGCCATCCCATGAACATCCCTGCAACGCCAGGTGTTAGCGTGGCGACGGGTTGTGGGCCAACCTCCTCACCTGTGGTCCAACCCCCTTTGTCGGCATGGCCTTGTGGTGCCTTGTGCATGTGCGAGTGCTGGGTGAAGCACGCGGCCGCTGGAGGTCTGTGTTGGGGACAACCGGCCGATGGCAACGGGCCTGCCGCTCGTCCAACAGCCGTACAGCTGCCACCCGTGGTGGTAGACAGGGCGCGCTCATTTGCGGACAGCCAAGGGGGCAGCAAAGGGAGGTGGCAAAGGGGGGTGGCAAACGGGCTGCGCTCGCTCAGAGGTGGCAAGCACGCAGGCTGACCTCTGCTTGACCTGTGTGCATGTGTGTGTGGTGTATGTGGGTGGGACCTTGCATGGGAACATATGGCGGGATGGGGTGACGTCACCTCCGGTGGGCCCGCAATGGGGATGGCATCCGATGCCGACCGCGGCACTTTTCCGATGAGGATGACCTGTTCACAATATGCCATCATAGAGAGGCAAAGGGAAGGCATTGCTGGCAGGCAGGGCCCCTGGCTGCCCGTCCCCGTGGGAAGCATTCTAGGGAGGCTGGGTGTTCGGTTGTGTGGGCACCATGTTGTTGGTGGTGATGGCAATGGTTTTGGTGGTCGCGTCACAGCAGCAACAGCTTGCGCGATGGTGGCACCCAGCTTGTAGGCAACCAGCTTGCTGCAGAAGCTTTGCTGCCATGATGGCCGATGGGGTTGCCATTATGATTATACCGCGTGATGTGGCCGCGTGATGTCTGCCAGCACACGCCGGGGCGCCCCTCCCCCCATCCGTGAAAGCACGCATGTGGGGAGACCGGGGGCTGTGCTTTCGCCCGCGCAGCCAGTGCCCCCTGCACCCAGTGGCGGGCCATGGTCAATGCATTCCACTCGCCGCGCCTCCAGATCGTGAGGCACACGGGCCGCGCGTATGTGGATGGGAAGGGGGGCACTTGCCAGCATTCCCTCATGTGTGCGGCCAGTACCGTGGCACGTGCAACGTTCTTAATATTGCGCGCGGATACGTCCCTGTGGGGTTACAGGCAGCAACATTTGAGGGCGTGGCCGTCGGTGACATTAAGGCACCAGAGCGATTCATGTTAGAGGCTTACACTGCGCGCACTGGCACAGTGACCAGCACGTGCGCAGAAATAGTCGCGCGCATGCGGGGATGCCAAGGAGCCGAGCTTGTGCTGGTGAGCGCGGGTGGTGTCTTTTCTACAGCTTGTTCCTGTCCGAGTGCCTGGCATCGGCCCCCGGTGCACTGTGGAAGGGTTATACAGCGTTCACCAGCAGCGGGGGTAGCCGCACGGCCAGCCGATCATCGAGCCTGTAGCCACACGGCCGCTGCTGGGCCGCCGTGTGCCAGCTGCTGGTGGTCAAAATGCCGGCTCCTTGCATACCGGCACGCTCGTTGGCATGGCGACAGGAGGGTACAGCCCACACGGGGCATCCACACGGGTATGTAGTGCATAAGTGGGTTATATAGTGCACACACGGGTAGAGCACACATGGATGCCTAGTGTGTGTGATGCGACAGACTCCATGTGGTAAACAATAAAAGGATGGGACGGCCCGCGGGGCAGCGACGTGAGGCGAAGGCATGGTGAGGCTCATGGCGGGTGGGCGGGCGGCACGTGGGCACCGCAGGTCACCTCAGGGTCCCATCGCATGCGGCCAGGAGGCCTTGCCTCTGCCTGGCGTGGGGTCATCAGGCCAGATGGCAGCCCGCGCTGCACTTGGTGCCAGGCAACCTCAAAGCTTGTGAGGCAGGGCAGCTGGGGCACAGGCCCCTGAAGTGCCGACAGGCGTGGGGCCAGTAGGCTGTCTCCTGTTGCGCGGGTCATGCGGCGGTTGCAGCGGGCAGCATGGAGGACCTCCCAATGTGCCCCTGTGCGTATCTCTGCAGCGTAGCGCGCTCCGTCGTGTTACGTTTGCCCAACTTGGGTCCTGCTCACCGCGACCAAGCGCCTTCGCGTTGTTGCAAGTTGATGCTGCGCCATAGTGCAACGGTGGACAGTATTGCAAGGTGATGTGGGGCTGGCGGGACCCTCGATGGGCATCCCGGTGAGCTACTGGCGGAAGTCCAACGGCAGCGCACTCGCAGCTGCTGACTTCAGATGGGGGGCTGCTCGCGGGTTGATGTCACCCGTCCATTCCAGGTGTTGTCGGTCATTTGTTCCCGGTGCCAAGACCAGCTTTGCCATCCTCGGTTGCTGACAGGGTATGCCTGGATTAGAATTGTCGCTACTGGCATACCCTCTGCCAGTGCAGGAAGGATGGGGCTGCATCAATAACGCCAACACATGGCCACCATGTGGCATACGAAAGTGGCATGCTCCACGCGTTTTCGGGGTCCTCGGCGGTAATCTGCAGGGCATGCGGTTCGCTGGGAGTTGTTTCCATGTCATTAGTGGGTGCAGTTGCTCTTCTCGGGGGTGGTTGCATGAATAGGGTTACAGGAATTTAGTAGCTGACCTTGCAGGCTTCAAAGGTCACCACCAATTGCATGACCTAGAATAGCTTTGCAGACTGGAGAGTAGAAAGAAGCTGCGCTATGGAAAGGGTTACAGTGTTTCTGGCATTACTTGCTGCTTCGAGCTAGGCTCGCTGTTGAATGGGCCGCTCATACAAGAGCTAGACGTATTGTGCAGGGACAGCCCGACAAAAATGTCTACCTGGTTATACCCTCAAGTCAGTGAGCACACCAACAGTTTATCATGACATTGCACATGAGCATGCATGTCAGCATCGTGTGGTGTTACCGAAAAAGAGGCCAGCTTTCCTTGGCCAGAATATTCTACAAGTACTCTGTGCAGTACAGTACTATGTATATTATCAAGTGCAAGCTGCAGCTGCCATGACTCATACGAATAAAATCAGAAGATGCCGCAGCCTCCTCAGTTACGTTGCTCCCCACTATGTGACATCATATATATTTTCATTGGCTTTGTTTATTTTTACGTGGGTGCCTTTACTCTGATGTAAGTAATTAAATTTTTTTAATATATATTTTTGGGGGTTTCCTTATGTTGCATGCCAATCTCACCTCCGTAATTTATCAAATTCTCAATGAATATGTATAATTGCTCCAAGACTAATACCGGCCCATGCAAGCGCGCTTACATCTCAAGGTTAACCAAGCCACCAATATTAATTCACTGTTCGAGGATCGGTGTGCTCACGTAATGCATTAAAATTATATTATATTATTACATGACTCCGTGGGGAGATCATGTAGCACGTATTCCATGGCTGATTGGTGTGGGTGGGTACTGAGCCGCGAAAAACTAGCTAAGCTAACTCTAATCTAACTAAGCTACAAAATCCTTACTACTCTACTCAGTAAAGCGCTCCTTCCTCCTGGGGGGGGGGGGCTTGCCCACAGGGGCTGGTGCATGGGCCTGCATGGACAATGATCTGCCGTCTCTTCTTTTCCTGCATGGCAGTCCAAGCCAGAGAGATGGAGGAAATACGGTGTTCGAACTGAGCTGGTACCATAAGGTCGGCCAGCAACTGATCTGTGTAGTTGATTGCTGGTCTACCACGTAATGCATGGTCATGTGCTATTAATTACCTAACTAACTGCTCCATACTAGCTCATGCCCGTGGGCGCGATGTAACAGATCTACAGTACCAGTATGAAGTCGAGCTACTATCACCATGAGACAACCCATGTTCATGCATGCATGAGACAACGATACCCTTCGTGGTTTTCTCAGTGTACAACACGGCATGTTCTTCATGCAAATAAATAGAAAATGCCTTGAATAATGCTTAGGGTAGTACCCCGCACGTGCCCATTAATCAAATGACAACGTAAGAACGGCTACATCTATAATCGGCTCGGAGGCAGGGGGGCTCATACGATTGCCACGTGCCCGCCCCCCTGCGCTCCAAGTGCTACCTCTGCCCATGCCAAGCATTTATTGCTCCTCATTCCATCCAGCGCTGGCTATCAGGCTCCAGCCCATCTGACCCCGATGCCGACAAGGTGTGACTCATGCTGATGGTTCCCGATAGGGACACGCTCTCCATCGACGACGAGTGGTCGCGGTACCCGCCGCCCGCCCCTCGCATCGTCCTCCGCCCCACGTCATCGGGGGACACGGCGAATGTGCTGCTGGTAGTGTCGCCGCTGCTCTGCCCGCTGTTGCCTGCCGCGGCCAGGGCGCTGGAAATCATGCCACCACCTGCACCGTGAGCCAGCCACTCATCGGCATCCGTGGAGGGGTACAGGAGGGAGCTGCCGGCGCCACTGGCCGAACCCGAGTCGTGCTCCGCCAGCAGCTGCAGCGTGTCGGTGTCGGACAGCAACTCTTCTAGTCCGTCGCGGCCGCGCACCAAGTCCCCATCCACATACTGGCCGCCCGCATCACCGTCGCCGAACGGTTGGCCCCCCATCATGCTCTGCAGCAGCTGCCGGTGTCGCGGCAGCAGCCGCCCGACCCGGCGGGCTCCATCGGCCGCCATGGGCCTACCGGCTGCGTTCCCATCTCCCTCGCTGGCGCTGCTGCTGTGGGTCGCGCGCATGCGAGCACCAGCACCCTGCAGGGAGGTGCTCCCCCATCGCGTGGGTGGTTCCGAGGGCGCTACGCTCGCGACTGCCACCCGCGTGGCTGCTGTCGTCACACCGCGGGGGCTGCCCCCTTGGGAAGGCCCCTTGCGACGGGCACCTGCCGCCACGGTGAGCCAGCGGGGGCGGATGTGACGACAGGCATGGCAGTCGTAGCAAGGGTAGGGACGGCCAACGATTCATCAACCATTGATGACACAAGCAAGGTAGGTGAGAAGAGCAAATCTCCCAAACAGGGGGGTCTTCCAAAGCAGCTTCACACAGTGATCTGGGAGGAGATTGCAGTAGTATGGACGCAGAACAGCGGATGCAAGACAATAAAAACACCCGCCGGCCCTGCTCATCCGATGGGTTGCTTACCTGCGGCGACGGCGGGCGGCCGTGCGTCGCTGCTCTCGGAGGGGGAGGGCGACGAGGTGGCGGTGTCAGTAGAAGACGCGCCGGGGGAGTGCATCGCTGGCACGGTGGAGGGCGTGGGGGGGCCGCTGGTGTCCGCGTACGAGCTGCAGGGGGGAGTGCGTACACAAGTGCGGGAGTGGTTGGTCAGCAGAACCGTTTGTCAGCAATCTAGCGCGTGAGAAGTTTTTTGAGCAGCTTATGCATCCGTGCCCAAAATCTGGGGATGCCAGCAAGTCTCAAGGGGTTGGTTTCAATCCTGTGGCTACGTGACCAAGCAAGAGTACACGCAGGAGCGGACACACGCCCAAGGGGCAAGCACACGCACAACAGGGATGCGGTACACAAGAACTAAAACGCCTGGCCAGCTCGCTATCTCTCATGGCCAGCGCGCCCGCACGCTGATAGAAAAGGAAGGCACGCACACTAAACACAGCACACACGCTTATATGTCAAAGAATGCATTTCTGCTGATGGATGAAAGCACACAAGCTAACAACAAATCGAAGGCACGCATGCTAATAATAGATCACAGCACTTACGTGGTGGACGGCGCCGGGCGCCGCGCGATGAACCGCGCGCCGTCGCTGTCAAACCCTTCGTCCCGCTCCAGCACGCTGTCGTCAGCTCGGCCCAGGTTGTATGGCAGCAGGCCACTCGTGTCCAAAGGGGGGTCGCCCTCCTCAGTGACCGCCGCAGCAGCAGCCGCGGCAGCCTCCCGCTGCACCGCCAGGCGCGACAGAGCCTGGGAGACCGCCCACAGGGGGGCCGTGGCGGCCACGGCCTGGGACGCGCCGCCCGCCCCCTGCTGGGTCCCTGCGAGCGGCGCGCCCCCCGACGATGCCCCCGCGTTGGCACGGTCAGCGCCGCGTGCCCTGGTCGTACCATCCGCGGGCTGTGAGGGCAACCATGCGGAGCGGGGGCCACCAGGCGGGTCCTCCCCCCGTTTAGACGGTGACGAAGGAAAGCTCACGCTGGAGTCGCTTGTCCTCAACCCCTGGGGGGGGGAGCTGCTGTCAGCGTTGAGGACAGCGCTGTCGCTGGTCGTGGTGGTGTCGTGGCGGGCACCAGCGGTGATGTCAAAAGCTCGCGTGCGGCGGGGGGCGGCCTGTGGGTGGACACGCGCGATGGGGAGCGAGCGTGTGTGTGAGTGCGTGTTTGTGGGTGGCTGCGAGCGTGCATGCATGCAGTCGCGCAAACCCCTTCCCCTTACCTCTTCCCACCCTAGACCCTTGATCCCATCCGGCCATCGATCCTACCTGCGACTCCACCAGCCCGCTCGCGCCCGTGTCACCGTCGCGCCAGTAGTAGTAGGCACCGCCGCCGCGCCCCCGCACGCCCCCTCCGGTTCCTTGCCCGGTGCTGTCGGCGGTGGGCCGCCGGCCGCTGCTGTCGCTGGACGCCGAGGGTGTGAGGGACAGGGACATGTCGACCTCGTTAGCGCTGCTGCCGTCGATGCCACCGCGGGCACCTGCGGCACCCTGGGACTGCCACGCCTTGCGGCCATCACCACCACCGCCAGGTCCCAAGCGACCCGTGGCTGGCTCCTCACCATCGGCTGGTGGATGAGAGGTGGGGGAGGCCATGCGCCGCCACAGCGCCCGCCACGCACCGTCCTGCCGCGGGGCATTAAGGGGGGGGAGTTGTAGAGCACGGAGTAGTAGGGAGTAGTTTGAAAAGGCAGTCAGCAAAGACCACGCTCGGCGCCAGCTGCGATTTGATACTACCAAAGTAAAAGTAGTGCCAAGGTAAAAACAGTCAAACATGGTCCATGCGTTTGCGACTCTTCACGCCAGCTCATACCACCACAGACTTTCATATAGATTCATATAGATTCATATAGATTCATATAGATTCATATAGATTCATATAGATTCATATAGATTCATATAGATTCATATAGATTCATATAGATTCATACCACCACAGACTTTCATGTAGGTACCTCCCCCCCCATTGCCACATTTTGTTTTAAGTGGCTATATACCTTGCCCCAACAGCTACGCAAGTTGCCCCCCCAACACTACCGCGTACTATTCTATAAAAACTCTATATTTATATTCTACATTTATATTCTATATTTATTTTCTATATTTATATTCTATATTTATACTCTACATTTATGTTCTACATGTATATTCTATATTTATTTTGTATATTTATATTCTATATTTATATTCTACATTTATATTCTATATAAACAAGTACCTTGCCCAGGTCCTGCGGCTCCCCCTCCTCGGACGACGATGTCATCAGGAGCGCGTCCAGCGCGGCTGACCCCTCCCCCTCAGTGGCGGACGACAGATCCAGGTCCGGGTACAGCTGGGCCATTGCCTCGCGCAGGTCCACCCGCAGCGCACGCAGACGCCGCTCGCGGTCCATGGCCGTGGATGCCGCCAGGGGGAACGGGCCGCCCGCCGCCGTCATGGGTGCGCCCAGACCTGCCACGGGTGCGGCTGGGGGTCCTGGTGCCACGCTGCCAGCTGGCACACCCACAGAACCCTGGGTGACACCCCCCTTGTTCCATGTCCCTGGCTGTGTCTCCGCTTCTGCTGACACGCGTCCCGACCCTTCGCGGCCCCCCTCACGCCAGTGGGGTGATGCGGACGGCGCGGAGACTGGGCCTGCTGGCGAGGCTGTCCCGTCCATGCGCCCGCTTCCGCCCCCCGCGGACCCACTCACCCCACCTCTCCCCGTGGACCCGGACGCCCCCACCCCGGCCACCTCCCTCGTCCCCATCCCCAGCATCTCCTTCTCCTTCTCCACACACGCGCGCTCCAAGGCCTCCCGTCGCGCCGCCCACGCGCCCGCCTCCACCTTGAGCCTCGCCAGCTCCTCCGCCTGCGCGCGCCGCCGGGCCCGCGCCTCCTCGTCCATTTGCTGACGCTGCCGCGCCGCCGCCAGCAACCGCACCATCTGCTGGTGGCGGCCGAGTATCTCCGCCTCCACCGCCGCCATCTGGCGCCGCATGGCCTCGCGCAGCCGCAGGAAGCGGCCCCGCTCCTCCCTCACGGCCGCCTCGTGCTTGCTGCCCGCCGCCACCGCCGCCTCTGCCGCGTCTGCCGCGTCTGCCTCAGATAATAATACATTCATCTCCTCTGCCTGCGCCTCCCGTCGCGCCCGCTCGGCCGCCAGCAGCGCCTCCTGCATGCGCAGCTCCTCTGCCCAATCGCGCGCCTCCACCTGGCGCCGCTCCTCCTGCATGCGCACGGCCAGCGCCTTGCCGGCCTGCTGCCGCTTTATCTCCGCCACGGCCTGCGTGGCCGCCGCCGCCTCTTCTTGGGCCAGCCTCTCTTGTTCTACTTGCAGCCGCCCCCGCTCGTGGATGCGCGCCTGCAGGCGCTGCTCCTGTCGCTCGCACGCTGCCGCCAGCGCCAGCCGCCGATCCTCCTCCGCGGCTGCCAGCAGCGCCCGCGACGCCTCTGCTGCCACCTGCCCCCTCGCCGCCACGGCCTCCGCCACCGCCCTGACCTGCCGCTCCTTGTCTGCCTCCAGCGACGCCAGCCGCGCGGCCCTCAGCTGTTCCTGCACCTCGGCCTGCGCTCGCTCCCTCCCCAGCATCTCCTCTTCGGCTTGCAGACGCGCGCGCCGGTCCGCCTCCACCGCCGCCCGTTTGGCCGCCGCCTCCTCCTCCGCGGCCGCGCACGCCACCTCGGCGCGCCGCTGCTCCAGCTCCAGCGCTTGCCGCGCGAGCGTGGCCTGGGCCTCCACGCGGGCCAGCCGCGCCGTGTGCAGCCGCGCCGCCTCTTCTTCTGCCGCGCGGCACCTGGCCTCGTGCTCCATCCTGCTGATGCTCGCGTCCGCCACCCGACCCTCCGCCCTCGCCATCGCCAGGCGCGCGTTCCTCTCGGCCAGCTCCCTTGTCATCGCCGCCGCCGCCGCCTCGGACGCCACGCGTGCCTGCTCTTGCATCTCCCGCAGCTGCTTCTCTAATTCCAGCTGCCGCAGGCGGGCCTCCCTCGCAGCCTGCTCCAGGGCCAGCTCTTCTTCCACCAACTGCAACGGGGCATCTGACAGGATTTGCACGCCCAGCGGTCCTTGGCCAATGCCCGCATATGCACCCAGCACGTCGCCGCGCGCGTACCTGCCCATTGGGATGCCACTGTCTATCGTCATCACTGCTGATGTTCCATCCATCAGCCTTGTTGTTGTGGCCACGCTGGGTGCCTGGCCACCGAGCAGGGCCCCGTCTGCTAGAAACAACTCACCAGCAGGTCCCCCGGCGTGCAGGGCCCCCACCATTCCGCGCCGCCCCGCCACTTCCCGCACCGCCGCATCGATCGCCGCCGCCGTCGCCTCGGTGGCCTGCCCCATCTGCGCCAGCAGCCGCCGCTTGCGCAGGACTTGTTCTTCTTGCAGCTGCAACCACTCGCGCTGCTGCACCGCCGAGACGACGCGCTCGACGGGGAAGCGGTCGAACAGGGGGTAGTGGCCGCCCATTGGCAGGGGGGCAAAGGAGGGCATCTCCGGCTGCAGCGCATCCGGCACGGTGGATCGCAGGGTGTACGCCAGGCGGAGCAGGGCGCGCACGTCCAGGGTTTTGTGGCTGCGCTGGCCAAAGGTGGCCAACGAGGGCGCCGGCGCGGCCAGGATGGCAGCGCGCATGTGGACGAAGAAGGCGGTGACAAGGAACAGGAGGAACTCGGGGTCGTTGCTCAGCACGTGGTCCATCGCGACCAGCCAGTCGATGTGGGACAGGCACTCGGAGAGGAAGGGGCGCAGAACGTCCCAGGCCAGGCCTTGCACGCACACTTCATGCGCGTGCAGGTGCGCCAGCAAGGGGGGGTCGGCATGTGCCAGAAGAACCTCCACCGCCGCCAGCACGTGGGTGGGGGGCCGGGGGAAGTGCTCGAACCAGGCGCGGCACCAGTTGGTGACAAGTGTCGCCACCACCTCGAACGACACCAGCACGGCCTCACTGGCGGGGCCCTTGCACCCACTGGCGCCACCCTGCGCGCTGCACGCCTTGACAAAGGGGAAGGCCAGGGAGGGCACCCAGGGGGCCTCCCCCAACACGGGCGACCAGTGCACCAGCGCGTGCATGACGGCGGCGAAACGCTGGAACAGCCGAGTGTCAGGGATGGGGCAGCGCGTCGCCAGGTCAGCGAGCGCCGGGTGGGCGCCCTTGTCGGCAAGGCGGGCAAACACGTCGGCGTTGCCAGGCAGCGCTAGCAGCATGCGCCAGATGGTGCCCCGGTAGCGCCCAGGGTACTCGCCGTGCGTCTCTAGCAGGCGGGTCAGGCGCGGCCGGGGGTCCTGCGGCTGCGTGCTCCTCGTGGGCCGTTGGCCGCGCGGCTGCCTGCCGCGCCCCGCCAGCGTGGCACCCGGCCGGATGGCCACACC
Source organism: Mesostigma viride (assembly GCA_009746045.1). Lineage (NCBI taxonomy): Eukaryota > Viridiplantae > Streptophyta > Mesostigmatophyceae > Mesostigmatales > Mesostigmataceae > Mesostigma > Mesostigma viride. The sequence continues at coordinate 752,222 of RPFO01000648.1, read as the reverse complement.
GAGCGGACCATGACCACTAGTATCCGCCACCATGTCCATAAGGGCATGGCCACCACCAGCACTCTTGCTGGCACCACCATCCTTGCGGCCACTGCCGTCCGTCCCCCCCTTGCCCGCATCGCTGCTGGCAGCCGAAGACGTCCAGGTAGGCCACCCTGGGGTTGCCTCGTCGTACACCGGTGTGCTGCTCCCGGTGTGATGCGGTGAGCTGGCGGTGCTGCTCCTGGAGACAGCCGAGACACCCAGGGGGAAGGTCCCGCCCCTGCCAGGTTCGCCGCTGCTGCCAGCGCTGCCACCATCCGCCACCGTGTAGTTCCCCACGGGCAGCTCAGCCAACACAGCGCGACGCGGCGCGCCCGTACCCTCGCCGTTGTCCTTGCCTACCATCAGGGGGTGGGACCCTGCGCCGTGCCCCACCCCTGCAACCGCATCATTCTCAACATCCGCCGCGGGACCCTCATCCTCCCCCGCCTCCTCATCCCCAATCCAACCCTGCTGCCCGCTCGCATCCTTCCCATGCTCCCCTCGGCGAAAACCCTTTTGTTGCGGCCACGGCTGCCCTGTCCCCAACCCAGCAGCGAGGGGAGCCCTCTCCCAGGCATCATCCCCTGCATCATAACCCGGCGCCGCCGGCGTCCCGCTAGCTGGCATCGCCTGGGTGGCTACCACGGGACGCGCGTGTGGCGCCACCAGCCGCGGACGCCTCTTGCGAGCCTCCCACAGGTCATGCAGCGCCAGGGTGCCATCCGCCGTCACGCATGCCGCCCACCGATTGGAAGCGTCGGTGGAGAAGGAGGTGTAGAATAGGGGGCGACGACCGCCCGGGTGCGCACGCGATGGCGGCAGGGGGGCCTTGCCACGGGTGCCAGCTGTACCCCCCTGGCTTTTGGTCGCAGGGGCAGCCCCAACGCTAAGTGCTTTACGGGAGAAGGCGGTGAGGACACCCCCAGGCGACGGCCCAGGGATGTGCCAGCTCACCGCCGGCAGCTCGCGGACGTCGAGGAAGCTGATCCTGCCGTCGGCACCGCGCACAGCGAGCATACAGCTGTCGCGCAGGAATTGGACGTCCTGGGCGCCTGCGAATGGCACGGTGGTGACGGATGCGGCATCACCTGGTGAAGGGGTCGGGCCCCTCTGCCTTGCTGTCTGCACCGCTTGTTGCTGCTGGTGTTGTGGTGCTGCTTGTTGCGGCTGCTGACCTTGTGCACACAGGTCCCACAGCAGCAGATCCGCCCTGCCCACCACCGCCATGAAGCGGCCATCCGGAGAGATGTCAAACCCGCGCGCGTGCAGCCTGGCACTGCCTGCCACCACCGGCTTTGAGAGGGTACCGACAGGCAGTAGCGACTTGGCATCCCAGAACGAGAAGCTGTCGTCATCAAAGAGGGCCACGACCGCGGACCCTGAGGGTGTGTACTTGGCCGCCACCAGGGCCCCTGGGCCGCCGCGCAGTACCCTGTGCTTGGGCACGTCCTGCAGGTCCCACAGGGTGACCACATCCCTGGAGCAGGTCAGCAGGCTGGCGCCCGACACGGGCTGCACGGCCACGCTGGTGATGGGCGCTTGGTGGTCGCCGCACACACTGAAGAGCAGCGCGCCCGACAGCACATGGAAGCATGCCACGCGGTTGTCAGCACAGGCCACAAATAGCTCGTGGCGACGGCGGGGGTGGAAGGCCAGGGCAGCGCCGCGCGCGCCCGTGCGGGCCACCACGCTAAACCGATTTTGCCGCAGATGGAACGCCATGATGGCGCCGCGGCTGTCCAAGGCGATGATGACGTCGCCCGCCGGGCTCACGGACGCCACGTGGAAGAGGGAGGCCAAGCCACCCCGCGCCGTGACGTGCCCAGATATATCTGCCTGCCCTGCCGAGCCATCAGCTGCCTTCGCATTGGTTAGATTAGGCGTTCGGCTCGTGACGCGGCATTTAAACTCGGCAAGGAAGCCATCCGGCTCGGCCTTCGGCGGCGAGTTCCACAACCGTCCGACGGATGACAAGACCTCTACGACACGGTGAACCATTGGTTACGGTGCCAAGCTATGACCTCAGTTTCAAGCTACAAAAACCTCGACCTTCGACAATATAAGAGCAATTCACCCTGCCAACGGGCAAGTAATCGACAGCTTGTGGCCCGGCTCAAATATGGGCAGCGGGACTTCTGGCATAGAATGCCAGAAAAATCTTTGCATTTTGCGGGGACGTTACGAATCGACTTAATAGTTTTGAAAATCACTTTCCACGTATTCCGCACTCTAGCGCTAGCACGACTCTGTTATCTACATCGCCATTTGAGCATCAACTCGACATACCAGCTCTGCGACATATTCCGGAGTTGTAGTGAGAAAACGTATCCGCTACCTAGGCAATACGCCGTTCATCCGTCCCGTCATTTATGCAATTCTAGGGCTACACCGCCCGTTCCAAGGGCATCGCACCTATAGACGGCCATGGCTGCATAGAGTGACATATTTTCGATTGGAATCCTGTGAATGATCATGAATGAGCGTGAAATTGGGAAAATGCGGTGCGGGACAAAATCAAATAGCCACGTGCAGGTTATTTTGGCGCCAAGCTGCGATTTAAACGAGGGCTGGTCACGAACATCGCCAGGGTCTCGGCCAGGCCACTAGTGGTTGATGCCTGCTGTCGCTACATTGTAGCAACCAATTAGTGTCCAGTAAATATTGCTTCGTTATTCCTCTTGTACGATGTTCGTAGCGTCCTTCCATGGTCCTTCTGCCAAATTCGCGCAAAATTCGCTCAGGATAAACGGGGCGACGGACCCCAGATTGTATGACTTGCATCGGCCAACAACAAGGATGCTATCATCCGCAATTTCCTGGCAGTCATTTGGCACGTTTCTGGCATGGCGCACAGGCCAGTGATCCATAGATTCGGCAGCTGGTTCCCAGCCCGCCTTGATATGGCTGGCTATCTTTACTATTGAAAAGATGTTAATTGCCCCTTACTGCGAGATTTTTTTATGTTGAGAGAAACGTGTTGTGTGTAACCCACGTGCTGTTCTGTAGCAGGCTGCTGGGCACAGGAACATGGCTGCGCTGGCGGCAGTGGCTACGAAGGTTAGGGCAACCCTCATTTTCTCCTGGATTGTCCTCACAGGATTTACAGGACTGCCCTTTTTCGTCTTCCCCGTGACTCTCCTTCTTCGGCTTCTAGGATTCGTGCACTACGCGCAGCTTTACGTGGGCGGCATTGCCGGCCATTGGTGGTCATGTTTCGTCTTTCTCATTGAGAAGGTGAACCGCACGAAAATAATCTTTTACGGTGACTTGCCGACAGCACACGAAAATGCTCTCGTTCTCGCAAACCACCGAACAGAGGTATGAACTTTTCCGCGTTTGGGGGATTCTCCTCGCTGGTTTAACATACAGGCATTGGCCAATTGCTCACACGCATCCGCGTGTAGTACATGCTGTTGCTCAGAACTCATTTCGTTCTTTATTGGCGGCGAGATGCAGGTTTAGACAGCATCCTAGCACGCAGAACTCTGTTTTCAGGCGCGACCATGCACGTGTGACTGGCCGCCACGGTTTCACCTTCCATTGCCAGAAGCTTCCCATCCATTGGCATCCAGCCAGGTGTCCCTCTCTGGCATCCGCGCTGTCCGTCTCCACAGGCTTGCATAAGCAACCTTGGATCCGGCCGTTGCAGCGGCATGCACCCTGTAGGCCCCTGTGGCCATTGATAGCTGCAGTACGCTGTCACGCCGGCCACTGTATACCCTATGTGGCAACGTTAGTTGGGCTATAAGCAACGGGTGGCCCGTGCCTGCTACACACCATGTAAAAATGTTCATCACTGCCAACCGTCACTGCCACCTGTCGTGCGCCCTGCTGCGCCCCCCTGCCGACTCCCCAGCTCGATTGGATGTTCCTCTGGTGCCTCGCCTACCGCACTGACACGCTGCGCTGCTTCAAGAACGTGATCAAGGCCGAGGCCAAGTGGGTGCCCATCTTTGGGACCTGCTTCTTCTTCCTCGAGTTCCTCTTCCTGGAGCGCTCATGGGACCGCGACGCCGGCAACATCGCGCGGCACCTGCGGCGGCTGCATGCGCAGAAGTGCCCGCTCTGGCTGGTGCTCTTCCCGGAGGGCACTGACTACGAGTGAGTGGCGGCCGCTGGTGCTCGTGTTCAAAAATGACTGCGAGGGAGTGACGGCCGCTAGTGCTCGTGTCCATACCTGACTACCAGGGGGTGGTGGCCGCAGGACTAGCGTTCTTGGGGGGAGGGACGCTACTGGGCGGATGTCAACGGCAGCTGCGACAGGGGCAGGCACCGTGATCGTGATGGTGGTACGCTATGGCAAGCCGATGATCTAGCCAGGCGCGTATGTGCATGCTGGCCGTGGGTACATGCCAACCGAGGCGAGCGCTGCTCTCACTGGGTAGCCAGGACTGGGTAGCCAGGTCGTGCCGGCTGCCGCTGCGTGGCTAGGCAATGTCCTTCTTCCACTTGACGTCTGAGAGGGTTTGTCCCACAGGATGTTTGCAGCGGTGGCCAGCCTAGCTCCCTGGGTTATCTCTTCGGGCGTGCGGTATGCCCCCTCCTTTTCTCTGAGTTCGGCCAGTCATGCCCCTCCCCATCACTTGTGCAGCACTGCCCCACAACAGCTGGCACCCTTGGCTGCATGCCACCTGTCTTTCGACTGGGCCCTGTATTTGACCCGCCATGGCTTGCCCCCTCTGTTGCCCTTTCTACTTGCCGTCGTTTCGCCGTCTCGATCCCCCCCTCCATCCCCCCCCTCTTTTTCTTCCCCTCGTTGCCCCCCTTTCCTACCCTGCCCCCCCTCTGTCCCCCTATCCTCCTTCCCCCCCACACACACGTTCTCTTCCTTAATCCCCTCACCTCCCCAACTTGAATCACCTTATCCTTTATCCCCCCCCTCCCCCCCAGCGCGGACAAGCTGGCCAAGAGCCAGAAGTTTGCCGCCGAGCGCGGCCTGCCCATCCTCCAGCACGTGCTGCTGCCCAAGTCGCGCGGCTTTGTGGCGCTGATGGAGGGCCTGGCGGACCACATGGCGGCCGTGTACGATATCACTGTGGCGTACAAGCAGAGGCCGCCAGGGCTGATGGATGTGCTGACGGGGCGCGGGCCGGCCGAGGTGGGCGCCGCCTATTACTTTATGGTCAAGTAACCTACCAAGTAATGCATCTGTTAGTTGCTTATGGCCTATTACTTTGTGGTCAAGTAACCTACCAGTAATGCATCTGTTAGTTGCTTATGGCCTATTACTTTATGGTCAAGTAACCTACCAAGTAATGCATCTGTTAGTTGCTTTATGTGTTGTTTGCCTACAATGTGACTTTGTTAGCACGCCCGACACAGTACAGAGCTTCCGTCCACTCCAAGGTGGGTGGCGGTGTGCGGCTGCCCAGCGCCCAGCGCCCAGGGCCCACCACACATCCTGTCGCAAGGACCGTGCTACGCATGGCCCTCATGACCATGATGGCAGCGTGCGACTTCCACACTTTCAGAGAAGGGACGGGGCATCTAGGCTTTTACTGTCTCATGCTTGGGTCGCTAGTTGGGGGGGTCACAAAGCTGCCGCCAGGGTCGCAAGCGGGCGACCGAAACACTGTTGCCCACCAACTTCTCACGTCACCAACATTGCAACACCCTGGCACCAACATCGCAAAACCCTGGCACTGTTGCCTTCAACACCCCCTCTTGGTTGTCACACGCTCACGAATGGCCGCGGCCGGTCATCGGCAGGTCCACATCCGGATTCGACGGCACCCGGTGGCGCAGGTGCCCCACCGCGGCGTGAAGGAGGAGGGGGACAGGTGGCTGCTCGACAGCTTCCAGCAGAAGGTGGGCGGGGCATGTTGCGTGCGGTCCGTGCGATGAAAGGTTATTTTCTTCCTAATGGTTGAAGGCTGAGTCTTGTAGGGGCAGAAATGGCTCTCCGTTTGTGTCAGTACATTGCTGTGCCGGGTTTCGCGGTGCTGTTGGTAGCGGCCAGCAGCCGTCCCTGCTGATGTCCGGGACATGGATGGGCTGGGGCGATTAATAACACGTAGACTGCGTCACACGTAGACCGCCAGGGCGATGCAGCTGTACAGTTTTGTTCGCCGTGTGGTGTCGGCGGAAAGGGCTGGGAACGCGTGGGCTTGCAAGTGATTGCGCTGCACCGCAATGCACCCTGCAGCTGCCCTGCAGACTAGGTGAGCAACCCTCCCCATCTCATACGTCAGCTGCCCGCGCTCGGCACTTTTTACTGTATATTGTATGTGGTGCATTCTATGTTGGGCACTGTATTAGTTTTACTACACTTGTGACCTAGTGCCCTCCAGGGTCGTTCCCCGTCGCATCGTCTCGTGGTCGCCATGCATTCTCGCAGGTCATGTTCTCGCAGGTCATGTGCGCGCTGATGTCATCGCCGTTGCCCCTGACATCATTGCTGCAATGGCTGACATCATGATTGTCATCATTGCGGTGGTTCCCTTGGCTGTTCGCTTGGTTATGCAGGAACAAACGCTGGAGGCTTTCTACCAGACAGGGGACCTGGGCAAGGCCAAGTTGTTGCCGGTGTCCGCAGTGCCTCCCATCCATGGCCTGGCGCTCGCGGTGAAGACGTTTGGCTTTGTCATCATGGCGGCCGTCATCATCTCGCTGCTGTGGCAGTCGTTCTGGGTGCGGATATTCTTCGTTTCTAGCACCCTCATCTCGTGGGGGTGCGGCGTCTTCAACTACCTACCCTCGTAGCCGGATGTGCCGAGAGCGAGCAGGAAACGAAGTTTTCACCACAAAAGCCATCAAGCATTACGCTTTGTGGGTTGGTGCTAACACTGGCACATGCATGCCCCTGGTGGTAATATTGTGGATGTCACCAGCACTGCGACACCTGATACGGTGCATCGTCGTCTGTTTGCTCTTCTGTTCTTGTGGAGACCAGGAGTCTCTGGTTTTATCCAGGGTCTGATCCGGCTATCTCACCAAAACTGTGCACAGGGAATCCGGGCTTAGCAGATGGGAATGTGGCTTACCCATTATTAAAGTTCAATTTTTTTCGTGCCTGAGCAGGATACATTGAGCCCGCATGGGCACTGGGAAAACTGTTAGTATGAAACCTAATATGCTGAGTTGTGTAATTTTCTCATACAATGCTGAGACGGAAAACGTCACCCAAGGCACTGCTAGCATCAGCTTGAAAGTGAGTGATATTCTTTGTGGGTAAGTAACCGGTTCACTTGTACAGGTCATCCCCTACTCAGATGTATATTCTTATCAATGAGCCAATCTTTTTCAATCAATGGAACAACAGTGCAGGCCAGAAATCTGGAGAATCCAGACGATAAGCTAGTAAGTGCGTGAACGTACATGCACTGAAGGCATGCCACGGAGTACCCGATGCTCAGTACTTTTCTATGCGGATACTGCACCCGCAAAGGCGAGTGATGCGACTCCGGCACCACGGCCCGAATCGCTATGAATGCCATACGCGGTCACACGCGGAGCCCCCACAGACTTGGGGGTGGTCTCCTTCATCACTACCTGCCATCTATCCTTGCGTACCATCTGCCTCCATTAATTAATTAATAAAGTAATAGACACGTGACTGCATCACGTGAGCATAAGTCCTCAGTGGGAGGGGAACATGGGATGGAATGGATTAATTAATTAATTAATTAGGAACATAACTCCGTTGGGAGTATATGTAGCACATAGCCCTGAGAAGGGGCATATGGGCCTATAATACATTCTAAGCTACTTCCTGCAAGGGTGGGAATGTAAACAACACTTGCTCTAGGTGCACCAGGGCACCCGCACCCTCATGGTCTATCACGCTATGCCCGGGTAAGGGGGGAGCATGCCTGTGAGGGGGAAGATCATCATGGCTATACAAGAGCTATGGCATGGCTTCTCAGCAGAGAGTGACTCCCTGCATGGGCACAACATTACTAAATAAGGCTATGCATCGTCTGGAGTGTGGCACATCATAGGCACACATGTACATGATTAAATAAAGCGCGGGGCTTAGCTGGGATAGTGCCTCTAGGAGGCGTACATGTACATGGCCACGGTCTATCTATTCTGCACTACTACTGCTGTATTCCCCTAAGCTGGGGCGTCTGGAGTCGCTGGGGCCGCGGGGGGGGGGGGGTCGCCTGCCAGGGCTTGTGGCCGACGTAGATGGCCGCCCCCTTCCAGTACACCGGCTGCCCCGCCTTGGTCTGCCGGAGCTCGAGGTAGGTCGGCCATAGCTCCCGTCGCCGTTGTTGCTGCGCCAGGGTCAAGTCGTCATCAAGGGTGAAGAGAGTCTTCTCGAGCCGCTTGCGGCGTCTGAGAAAAGAAATCTTGTCCGCCGGGGTCTTAAAGGTGAGGAGGAGCGGGGGCGGCCCTGCCTTACCCCGCGCGCGGGGAAGGCGGTGGGCAGCCAGCTCTATCTCACCGTTAAGGCCCATGCGACCAAGGATTTCTCTCTCAAACGCACGCAAAAGCTTCTCGGAATTCTCACCTTCCTCCATCTTGAAGTTCTTGACAATGACGTTGAGGCTGCGCTTGGCGAGCTCGGCCTCCTCGCGGAGGTCAAGCGTCTGCCGTTGAAGCTGGGCTGCGACGGCGGAGGTGGTGGAGGTGGTATGTTGCTTAAGCATGTCCGCCCAGGTGGTGATGGGAGGAGCATCGCCGGCCAGGCCAGCCGAGGCTGGCTTGGCGGCAATGTCCTTCACCGCCTGGGCGGTGAGGCCTGCGGTATTCTGCAGAACCTCGATAGCAATGGCGTTGTCCTTAAGACGCTGGTCGATGTCACGGAGCTGGGCGGTGATGGCGTCGGAGGTGGAGGTGGTGGCGGTGGAGGAGGCGAGGAGGGTGGAGGTGGCGGTGGAGATGGTGGAGGTGGCGGTGGAGAGGAGGGGGAGCTCGGCAGCCAACGTGCTGCCCATGACCGCCACATCTGCTGCGATGGGGGCCACGTGCTGCTCGAGGGCCTCCTTGAGGAGTGAGCGGATGGAGGATTCGGTTAAGGTGGTGGTGAGGGGCTTTGGGGGCCAAAGCTCCTCGAGGGAGCGGCCGAGGAGGGAGAAAAGGACGCGAATCTGAAGGTGGGGGCGGCGGCATTTGAGGATTTGGTCGAAGTTGTGGGTGCGTCTCTGGAAAGCATCGGTGAGGCGGCCCTGATGGAAGAGTTGCTTGCACATCTCGAGAAGCGAGGCATACGATCCGAAAAACACGTAGCTCAGGATCTTGTCGGGGTTGAGCTTGTCAAAAAAGCCGGGCTGGCTGGCGTCAAAGTCGAACTCCTCCCAGGTCGGCTCGGCAGGGCGACTGCGCTTGGGTTCAGGCGACGCTGCTGGCGAGGCGGCCAGCGGGGGCTGGGCGACCACTAGAGCTTGGCTAGTGGCGCCGCTGCCTTCTGGACCGGTTGGCGAAGCTGCAGCCGGGGCTGCAGACGTATTTTCATTGCTAAGCGCAGCCGCCAGGCTGCGTTGCGTCGAGAGGCGTTTGCTCATCGTATATTGCGTAATAGCTTCGGAGAATTAGATCAGCATGTGCGTCATAAAAAGACGCGTCGATTGTGATATTCGCGGCTAAATTCGGTGCTCAAACGTGAAAGTTATGAGCTCCGCCGTCAGCCATGGCTACCTCGTGGCTCGTGGCCAATCATAACATTGTCTAATTTGGAATGGATGGTGTAAGCTATCTAGGTCCTAGTTACAGGGTTGTGGGCACCACGGCCCGAATCGCTATGAATGCCATGGGATGGAATGTGTTAATTAATTAATACATTTACATGGCAAAATCATTGTTTGGGTGCCCCCAGGTCAGCACTGCATTAAAATTAAAATTAAATTAAATTATAACATGCCTCCGTTGGGAGATCATGTAGCACATATTCCTTGATGGATGGTGGAGTGGAGAGAGCCGCGTAATCTAACTAACCTAACGCTAATCTACCTAGTCTAGAAAAAACATCAAGGAAAGTCAATATAAATATTCATAGATTAGATCAATCAAATTTATTTCATAGATTATATCAATAGTCAAAGAAAAATCATCACAATACATCAGCACTGCATGTTATTCCATATTATGGTTTCGACGGGGGGTCTGGCATAGGAACCTCAGGGACTCGGCTTTTCATCCCTGTATGTCGCACACAAGGGCGCCCACCGATCGATGTTAGACGCCGTATGGCCCGCACATTCAAAAAGCAGCTAGTAGATGATATGGGGGGCCTAGACCTCTCCGTGATTTCGAAAAAGACGCAGGACAAGGCCTATTGGGCCCAGGTAGTCGAGGACAATGCCCCCCCTGCTGTGGGGAAGAAGCATATTTGCTCATATGGGAAGAATGCCAGGAGCGACCCCTAGGGTCTGGCTCCCGCCTAGATAGAATAGACCGGTAGGATTCCCGTCTTTGGACTGCCATGCAGGACAAGACGCGGTGGAAGAAGATTGTCAAGGCGCACACGCCCGACCCTGTGGGCAAGCCACCTCCCCCCAAGCGGAGGAGGCGTTTTGATGAGTAGTGTAGTTAGGATTTTCTAGATAGAGTTCGGATAGTTCGATCACGCGGCTTCCTCCACCCCATCCATCATGAAATATGTGCTACATGACCTCCCCACGGAGGCATGTTATAATTTAATTTAATTTTTAATTGTGTGCCCCCATCGATCCCTCCATTCAATTAAATTAAATTATAACATGCCTCCGTGGGGAGATCATGTAGCACATATTCCAGGATGGATGGGGTGGAGGAATCCGCGTGATCGAACGATCCTAACTCTAAGCTATCTAGAAAATCCTAACTACACTACTCATCAAAACGATCCCTCCATCCATCAGGGTTAATACTCCGTGACTCCCCAACGGAGCACGAGTTTTATTAACTAATGGTAGCTCAAGCCTGCAGCTTTATCTCGAGCCTGCGCTGGCTGTCTCTTTGATATCTGATCCGCGTTTGTCGAGCTTCAGGATGACGGAAATGGATTGATGTCCAGAGCTGGAAATGTGTATAGCTCTGTACCGTCAAAATTATATATGGCTTGCTAATTACGTTAGGAGCGAGACCTTTAGAGCTCATGATCAGTGCCTTTGTTCCTAGCAACCAGGAGCCTCCAGTTGTAAGAACCACTGCTATGATCGCTCTACCGCCATTTGTATGAGGAATCATCCTCAATTAATGGAGCTGCCATCAATATGTCATGTCAGTCGAATGACATTGAATTCTTGGATGTTCAAGTCATTGCCCTGCGACTAGCTGAGCTGTAGTTGCAATGATCAATAGTGATGAATTGATTTGGATTGATAAATTACCTAAGTTTTACAAGTATAAACGCACGATTGGAACTTGCAGACTCTAACGGGAAGTGACCCCGAGACCTCGGGCCGGGGTTCATCCTCATTTTGTACGCGTTGCACGACGTACATACCCTTGCGCAATGGGCCACCCTCGCGGCGCATTGAAGTAATGTACACTTTGTAATTATGTTTTTATCTTGCAACTTGCAAACAGGGCCTGATTGGCTTTGTTAGGGGGGTGTCTCGGAATATGAGCTGGGCACGGCGCATTTAGCGTTGGTGCTGCTGCCGGAAACACGATCCTAGCAGCACTGGCTGCCTAACAACGCATCTTTACAACGGAAAGCAATACGCGCAAACTGATGCATGCATGTGTTACCCCACTTAGATGGGCGTGCCAATGGCATCCTACAATGTAGGGGCAAGGGCAGTTTGGTAGTTTTTGTGTTTGAAACTACCCCTCGAGCTTGCAGGTTGACCTCCAAATGACGATGTGGTACATTTCCTACAAGACACTTCGACCAAATGCTTATACTGGTCCTGGCATCCGCGACTTGCCCTGTATCACCTGTCTCATGCCAGCACACTCTGGGCTCTCGGCATAAGAGGCTTCGCCGCCAATGCCATGAGCATCTATTACCATTACCCGAGGCTCGCCCTCTCCTCACACAGAGTTGATGCGTCCCCTATATCAGACAAGCCTGAACTGGTGGGGGGGATGACTCGGTTCTGGCAGCAAAAGGATTGACGAAGCCTCTGCAGGCTCTCCTGCTCGTTTTAACAGCGCCCACCTGGCCATGGGCCGTGATCATGGTGAGCCGACCAGGGCAGGCCGTGCAACATTTTTAAAAAACCATTTACCGCGGTGCGCACCAGTTGCGCACTTCACCGTGATGACGCGGACCCTCCACCAAGATGATGTTTTCCATGGGAAACGGACGTGGGCACCATTGGTCATGCATCCTATGACAGCGCATATACCGCTGCCTGCAGCAGCTCAACGCAAGCGCAGGATCAATGGCGCCAACACGCGCAGGGCCAATGGCGCCAACCCCTGAGCAACACACGCAGGGCCGATGGCGCCAACCCCTGAGCAACTCGCGGGACGTGGGTCGCTGCCACGTGGGCAATAACTGGCAGAGCAGTGATAATGCGATGGATTATGGAGCAGGGCGACCCCGTGCTGGCGCCCGCTGACTGCCCAGAGGGCCGACTGGCCACTACTGGACTGCAGGCAGGCCGAGCAGCCATCTGGCAGAGGCAGTACGGGGCCGACATGGGTCCACAAGCGCGTCCTGTCCTGTACAGCTATTCTGGGTGCGGCGGTGCCCGGCCGCAGCGCGCGCACATGCGCCAGCACCAGCGCACACCACCATCGGCACCGGCGCGGGCGCCACCCGACGGCAGCCTCACAAGTTGAAGTGCACCCTGTCAGGCCCAGGCAGGTGGGGGCGACCTGGCAAGTCCGTCCTTGGACATGGGAACGGGACGGTCCTTGGACATGGGAACGGGACGTAAATGCGACAAAAGCGCTACGCGGCGCATCACGCACCCAATGGCAACACGTCCCGTAGGCGCGGCCGTCATCCGTCACATGACTCACATCATCCTGTGCCCTGCACAGACACCCAGCAAATGGTCATGCCATCACTGGGGCCCTCCTGGGCGGGTGCCCATCGCGGAAACACGTCTACTATGCACAGCACCACGCCTATGGGGGGTGCCGCTGTGGGACTCAGAGCCGGAATGCCCCCCCGCGCCACGCAGCCGGCACACCGAGCGGATGTCCAGCACGTCCCAGGTGGCAACCGCATGTGGGTAGGAGCATGCGGCCCGCCAGGCTTTGCCGACACGCCCCGCAACGCCGGTGAACAGGGCGCTCTATTTATAGCTACGTGGGCGTCCGCATGGACTCGAGCATGGTGGTGACGGCGGCAGTGGCAGCGGCGCTCATCAGCACCGACGATGGGTGCAGGCTGGGCAGCGCCATGATGGCCCCCGTCAGCCCACCTGCGATGGTGGCGTTCACCTGCAGGCACACCAGATGTCGCACAAATAAGCGGGAGCATAAGCAGACAATAACGAATGAGATGGAAGCGTTCACCAGCGCGCGCGATCGGCACGCCGAATGTAAAGCGCTACATTGTGAGATGGGATGTACAACGGGACAGGATGGCATACGATGATGCAGTGGCCAACGTGATGGTCGACCAACGAGGGGAACCAGCCGAGGGTGTTAGCCAAACCTGGCAGCACCCTGCCGCGCACGGCTGCCAACAGCAAGCACAGCAAGGGGAGCCCAGCGCGTAGTTGTTGACCGTGCAAGTGCAGCAACCACGACCATCATCGTAACCAGGCCACAGAACCTGATGACATCATCGAGGGACAGGCCACGGCATGCATGGCACACAGATGTCGGCCATATCGTCCTCCCACGCATCGCACCCAATGCACACCACCACCATTGCCCCAACCGCCGTTGTAGCACCACCACCAACATCCAACTCTTCCTCCTCCTCCTCCTCCTCCTCCTCCTCCTCCTCCTCCTCCTCCTCCTCCTCCTCCTCCTCCTCCTCCTCCTCCTCCTCCTCCTCCTCCTCCTCCTCCGCCGCCGCCGCCGCCGCTGCCACCTCCGCCTCCCCATCACCCTCGCCCTCGCCCTCGCCCCCGCCCTCGCCCCCGCCCCCGCCCGCACCCCCGCCCCCGCCCCCGCCCGCGCCCCCGCCCCCGCCCCCGCCCCCGCCCCCGCCCCGCCCCCGCCCCGCCCCGCCCCCGCCCCCGCCCCCGCCCCCGCCCCCGCCCCCGCCCCCGCCCCGCCCCCGCCCCCGCCCCCGCCCCGCCCCCGCCCCCGCCCCCCCCCCCCCGCCCCCGCCCCGCCCCCACCCCGCCCCCGCCCCCGCCATCGCCATCGCCATCGCCATCGCCATCGCCATCGCCATCGCCATCGCCATCGCCATCGCCATCGCCATCGCCATCGCCATCGCCATCGCCATCGCCATCGCCATCGCCATCGCCATCGCCATCGCCATCGCCATCGCCATCGCCATCGCCATCGCCATCGCCATCGCCATCGCCATCGCCATCGCCATCGCCATCGCCATCGCCATCGCCATCGCCATCGCCATCGCCATCGCCATCGCCATCGCCATCGCCATCGCCATCGCCATCGCCATCGCCATCGCCATCGCCATCGCCATCGCCATCGCCATCGCCATCGCCATCGCCATCGCCATCGCCATCGCCATCACCATCACCATCACCATCACCGTCACCATCATCATCATCATCATCATGGGGAGGCACCCACACGCCCGACACAGCGCAAGGATGTGTTATAGGTGCATAACACATCCGGATCACTTCAGCAAACATGGCCACGTGCACCTACCCAGCTCTTCTCTTGCCGAACATCCTCCAGCACGCAGTAGGCGCAGTTGTAGAAACCCAGGAACATCCCTGGCCACGCGGGGGGCAGGGGCAGGGGGGCAAGTACGGCATGCGGCGAGGGCAGCAGGGCAAACATCAGCGGTCAGGCTCGAACGCTTGCTTGCAGCAACAGCAGCGGTCAGGCAAGGGCCGCATCCAAACCACTTAACCCACGCACGCATGGTTGCCGCCACCCAACCGCCTCTCTATCCCTAGTCGGGAGCACCCTAGCCCGGGCTATATGAGCAACCAACTGCCCATGGGAGAGGGCGGACAGGTGAAAATTGCTTGCATGATGAAAGGATCCGGTTTGTACAACAGCCATGGCAGCCCGTCGTGCTGTTTATCCACTTCCATGCTGGAACATGCACGTTGATGCTGGCACATCCACTTCCATGCTGGCTGATGCAGTCCACCCTGGCCCACCCTGGTAACCCCCCCTGACGCGGCGGCAGCTACCACCTCCCAGCTGTCATGGTTACAAAGCGAAAGCGATAACCAAGGCGATTGTGTGCGCCATGCGCCGCCACCTGTCAAGCCGCCCATATCAATGATGCATGCGGCCATAAAACGTGCATGCGGCCATAAAACGTGCATGCCGCCACAAAACGTGCATGTGGCCACAAAACATACATGCGGCCACAAAACGTGCATGCGGCCACAAAACATGCATGTGGCCACAAAACATACATGCAGCCATAAAACGTGCATGCGGCCACAAAACATGCATGTGGCCACAAAACATACATGCAGCCATAAAACGTGCATGCGGCCACAAAACCTGCGTGCGGCCACAAAACGTGCGCGCGGCCACAAAACATGCATGCGGCCACAAAACATACATGCAGCCACAAAACGTGCATGCCGCCACAAAACCTGCGTGCGGCCACAAAACGTGCGCGCGGCCATAAAACGTGCATGCGGCCATAAAACGTGCATGCGGCCATAAAACGTGCATGCGGCCATAAAACATGCATGTGGCCACAAAACGTGCAAGCAGCCATAAAACGTGCATGCGGCCACAAAACATGCATGTGGCCACAAAACATACATGCAGCCATAAAACGTGCATGCCGCCACAAAACCTGCGTGCGGCCACAAAACGTGCGCGCGGCCACAAAACATGCATGCGGCCACAAAACATACATGCAGCCACAAAACCTGCAAGCGGCCACAAAACCTGCGTGCGGCCACAAAACGTGCGTGCGGCCACAAAACGTGCATGCGGCCACAAAACGTGCAAGCGGCCACAAAACCTGCATGCGGCCACAAAACGTGCATGTGGCCACAAAACGTGGGTGCGGCCATAAAACGTGCATGCGGCCACAAAACATGCATGCGCCCACAAAACATACATGCAGCCATAAAACGTGCATGCAGCCACAAAACGTGCATGCGGCCACAAAACGTGCATGCGGCCACAAAATGTGCATGTGGCCACAAAACATACATGCAGCCACAAAACGTGCAAGTGGCCACAAAACCTGCGTGCGGCCACAAAACGTGCATGCGGCCACAAAACGTGCATGCGGCCACAAAACGTGCATGCGGCCACAAAACGTGCATGTGGCCACAAAATATACATGCGGCCACAAAACGTGGGTGCGGCCATAAAACGTGCATGCCGCCACAAAACGTGCATGCGGCCACAAAACGTGCATGCGGCCACAAAACCTGCGTGCGGCCACAAAACGTGCATGCGGCCACAAAACGTGCATGTGGCCACAAAACGTGCATGCGGCCACAAAACGTGCATGCGGCCACAAAACGTGCATGCGGCCACAAAACATACATGCGGCCACAAAACGTGCAAGCGGCCACAAAACCTGCGTGCGGCCACAAAACGTGCATGCGGCCACAAAACGTGCATGCGGCCACAAAACCTGCGTGCGGCCACAAAACGTGCATGCGGCCACAAAACGTGCATGCGGCCACAAAACCTGCGTGCGGCCACAAAACGTGCATGCGGCCACAAAACATGCATGCGCCCACAAAATGTGCATGCGGCCACAAAACGTGCATGCGGCCACAAAACGTGGGTGCGGCCATAAAACGTGCATGCGGCCACAAAACGTGCATGCGGCCACAAAACGTGCATGTGGCCACAAAACGTGCATGCGGCCACAAAACCTGCGTGCGGCCACAAAACGTGCATGCGGCCACAAAACCTGCGTGCGGCCACAAAACGTGCATGCGGCCACAAAACGTGCATGTGGCCACAAAACATACATGCAGCCACAAAACGTGCATGCGGCCACAAAACGTGCATGCGGCCACAAAACGTGCATGCGGCCACAAAACGTGCATGCGGCCACAAAACGTGCATGCGGCCACAAAACGTGCATGTGGCTACAAAACATACATGCAGCCACAAAACGTGCAAGCGGCCACAAAACATACAGGCGGCCACAAAACGTGCATGCGGCCACAAAATGTGCATGCGGCCACAAAACATACATGCAGCCACAAAACGTGCATGCGGCCACAAAACGTGCATGCGGCCACAAAACGTGCATGCGGCCACAAAACGTGCATGCGGCCACAAAACGTGCATGTGGCCACAAAACGTGCATGCGGCCACAAAACGTGCATGCGGCCACAAAACGTGCATGCGGCCACAAAACGTGCATGTGGCCACAAAACGTGCATGCGGCCACAAAACGTGCATGCGGCCACAAAACGTGCATGCGGCCACAAAACGTGCATGTGGCCACAAAACATACATGCAGCCACAAAACGTGCAAGCGGCCACAAAACCTGCGTGCGGCCACAAAACGTGCATGCGGCCACAAAACCTGCGTGCGGCCACAAAACGTGCATGCGGCCACAGGCCCCACTGCCGCTTCCCACCACAAAACACGGGGGCACAAAGGCCCATGCCACAGGCCACGCAAAGACTAGAGGATGGCCCGCGCCAGAGACCGATGCAATGCGCTACCAGGGGCCACGCATCGCCCAGGGGCCACACCGACAGCACCTGCGTTGTTGATACAAGCCTTACCAGCACCAGCACCAGCACCAGCACCAGCACCAGCACCAGCACCAGCACCAGCACCAGCACCAGCACCAGCACCAGCACCAGCACCAGCACCAGCACCAGCACCAGCACCAGCACCAGCACCAGCACCAGCATCAGCACATGCCAGGACTCACCAAAGTTGAGGGAGCTGGCGCCCATCGCCTTAGCCTGGCCGACGCGACATGCGGTGGCGGTTGGTAAATCAATGTGTGGGGGCGGTTGGCAGAAGCGGCATGTGGTGGCCGAATGTGTTATGCAGCGGGAGCGCGCGCCAACACGCCACGTGGCAAACATGGCAACCAGCACATGTGACCGCACGGCAAGTGAGCCAGTGCACGCAAGGGGGGCGCACGAAGGCAAACAGGAGGGGGGGGGGGGAAGATGGCCCACAACTCAGGGGCTCCTTGTGACGGGTGCGCCTAGTTACACAACCACAAGGTGTTGCCCTGGGCAGGTCCTTCCTTCCAGAATGTCCTTCCTACGAAAACATTAAGTTTCTATGAACGCTAGTAAGAAAAGCCGGGGATCGAACGTGCCCCTGTGAACCCTAGTAAGAAAAGCCGGGGATCGAACGTGCCCCTATGAACCCTAGCAAGAAAAGCCGGGGATCGAACGTGCCCCTGTGAACGCTAGCAAGAAAAGCCGGGGATCGAACGTGCCCCTGTGAACCCTAGTAAGAAAAGCCGGGGATCGAACATGCCCCTGTGAACCCTAGTAAGAAAAGCCGGGGATCGAACGTGCCCCTGTGAACCCTAGCAAGAAAAGCCGGGGATCGAACGTGCCCCTGTGAACCCTAGCAAGAAAAGCCGGGGATCGAACGTGCCCCTGTGAACCCTAGTAAGAAAAGCCGGGGATCGAACGTGCCCCTGTGAACCCTAGCAAGAAAAGCCGGGGATCGAACGTGCCCCTGTGAACCCTAGCAAGAAAAGCCGGGGATCGAACGTGCCCCTGTGAACCCTAGTAAGAAAAGCCGGGGATCGAACGTGCCCCTGTGAACCCTAGTAAGAAAAGCCGGGGATCGAACGTGCCCCTGTGAACGCTAGCAAGAAAAGCCGGGGATCGAACATGCCCCTGTGAACCCTAGCAAGAAAAGCCGGGGATCGAACGTGCCCCTGTGAACCCTAGTAAGAAAAGCCGGGGATCGAACGTGCCCCTATGAACCCTAGTAAGAAAAGCCGGGGATCAAACACGCCACATGCCCATAAATCATGCCCGCAGCAACTGGGCGCCGCGGCACACCCATATCCAGCATGGCTGTCCGCCGCGGTCCCACGCCCAGCGTCCGTACATCCGCCACATCAGGGCGGTGAGCGCCAGCACACCCAGGCGACTGCACAGCCCATCATTCGCACTAAGCCGGCGACAGCATCGCGAGTCCGCGGCTGCGCCCGGCACACGCTGGCCTCCCACAGCAGGTGGTCCCCTTGGTCGGCGGCTCCATGAAATGCTTTACAAAAAACAACAAAGAAATCAACTGCTTATAATTTCCGTTGCGTAGGTAAGCGCAGCGCGGCGTGGTGGGACAGGCGGGCCAGGGTGCGCCAGGGTGGCACAATGCGCGGTGCGACTCACGATCTGGAACGCGAGGCGGCTCCCTCGATGGCCTGCGTGCCGCCAGGTGTCGCCAGATTGGAGCAGCGTATGCGCCCGCATTCCCGCGGGTCATGCGCCCGTTGTTGCAACCAATGCAGACGGAAGGGCAACACACAAACACAGGCAGGCAGGGACAAGGGAACAGCGTGGCTTGTGTTGTACTAGCTGATGACTTGCCATAATTGAGCCAGCCTGGCCTGTGGGACATCAACGTTGCAGCATGTAACAGGTGGCTTGGGGGACCCACCAGGTGCCAACAAATAGTACGTGTCGCCTACCACGCGCCAACCATCACCGCTGGGAGCATCGCGGTGGAGCACCCCCCCTCGTGCGCATACTCGGGCGGTCCACGCAAACCATGTCGGTGTGTAGCCACCTCATGCGCATGAACCATAGCCAAGCATGCTACCGCAAGCCATGCCAAAAACACATCGAGTTGAAGACAGCCTATTCGCCTGCAGGAGGCAGCACACGTGTAGGATGACCAGAGGATGCGCGCACCCGGCATGCAGCGAATACGTAGCACGCAGCGTGGCCAACCAAACGGGTGCTATCACGTCACAAACACCCACCGGCCCAAGCTAATACCACCGCAACCTACCGGCCCAAGCTAATGCTACCACCGCAACTTACCGGCCTTTGCGGCGTCGTAGCTCCCCATGAAGCCTCCCCACGCAAAGCCGACCTGCGGGGTAAGCGTGCGCCTAGCTGGGCAGGAGGTTATTCATGGCAGCACACCGTGTCTCGCCCACACATCGCGCGCGTGCTTGTTTCCCAGCCATGCACTGATAAGACACCCATCTTGACCATGCGCCGATGCCTGTAACTTCCGTATGCTGCCTAGCAGGTTTGGCGCGTGCGTTGATAAGCCCACTCAACATTCAACTTTCATTCTTCTTATTTAATTATGCATCTCCACCCAGAAAGGATAGGAACAGCATTTAGCGGTCGTGCATGCATTCTCGGAACACAGTCATGTAATAAACGCACGTGTTAAACGCATTTTACAGTGGCCCCGAAGATTTTCATGTTCATGGGAGTTGCTTAGATCCAAAATAAGACAAACATAACGACGTGTTGGGCCTTGGAAAGCCCTTGCTTGAGATTTCATGTCGAATGTCCAACCCGTAGAGAATCTGCGTACCATGCTGCCCCGAACAAAGCCGTCCACCGTCCTCGAAGAGCAGGGAGGACCTTGGTCTTTCCATACCGGGGGATCCCTCGGCACCCGAATACTCGGATGGATATTCATAGCGAGCGAGATTCAGGCATGGATACTCGGCGACGCACAAGATGCTGCACACCACAAAAGCCGCTGCACTCGCTACTCTCGTGGCACGGCAAGTGCGAGGGCACCAAAGAGAATTAGCTTTTCTCAAAAGTAGGACATTCAGCTACTAAAAAAGCTTTGTAACACTGCAGTCAGCGGCTTTAATTGTTCAAAATTAGCAAATGGGTAAGGGCACCAGTCACGCCCGTGAAATCGTTTGTTTTGCCCAACGGAGTGCAATAAATGAAGTTGTTTCTTCTGGCGTCATCCATCCGCAAAATGCCAAAAATCTGAGACACGGACTCGTTTCAGTTTTTGATGATACTGGCGCTCGTAACATTTGACGCTATGCGTTGGCGTCAACGTTGGCCTCAGCTTGTTGACCTCAGCTTGAAGTTGAGTTGAGTTTATTTCCGCGCCGGTGGTCTGACAGGGTTACAGTAAAGACTTATAGTGGCCTCAGCTTGATGACAGCTTGATGACAGACTCTGACTGACTGACTGACTGACTGACTGACTGCCAATCTCTGCCAATCTCAGTGCCATGCTTTGCCATTGCAGTAGTGTCCAGGGAACCGTCCAATCCTTTCCACGTCATCCGTGCCTGCGCAAAAACTCGACGCATCGTCGCAAGCAGAAGGGTGGCCTGCGAAAGGTGCTGCGCCACTGTTCAGTTCAGTTCACTTGGATAGTAGTTGGAACTTGGATCCCACGCCGGTCATAGCCACCACAGACAGATATCATATCGGCCAAGGGCCGGATAACCTCCGCCACTGTGGTCTTACACGAACACGCAACGTTAGTTGATAGCCAACTCCGAGTAGCACCAGATCTTTGTAGACAGAAGAGACCTTCATTGTCGTGGCAAGTCACTGGCAACCGTTTTGGGCGAGAGGCGTCTCAAAGAGGATTTAATGCACCCAGCCATGGCTGCCGGTTTGATGGCCCATCGCTATCTGTCTGCAGACTATAATGCCGAGAAGACTTCATAGCGAGTCCTTCTTCACCCATCTGCTTGCTTCCGTTAACCCTGCCTAATAGTATATAGAACGAGTAGCAGTTCTATTAAGCCAAGGTATAGTCGCCATGCTTGGTGCTATCTGTGGGGACGTAATTGGTTCCCAGTACGAAAAGGCAGGCATAAAAAATACAGATTTTGAGCTTCTGCCGCCAGGATGTACATTTACAGATGACACAGTCTGCACGGTGGCTGTCGCCGCCGCTATCTTAGACCCCGACAAGTATAGAGCAGCAGTGTTTGGCGACAGCACGCAGGCGAGCCTTCCGGTGCCAGAAGAAGGCGATGACGGTCCGGACGCTTTTGGCTTCGCCACTGCACTGCGAGAATTCGGCAACAGATTTCCCAACGCTGGCTATGGCCAAATGGTCAGTCCAAAGGAATGGTCTGGAAGTCATGGGAAGGTAGCACTTTCTGATTCCGCTGCAAGCTGTTGCTAAGATTCGTGGCCCCTTTTTTTCCTTTGTATCGGTGGGAGCTTTGTATCGGGCATATTTGCATACTAGGGGTGCGAGGAACGATATCTGCTGTAAACAGCATTGTGTTTGCGCACGCACACGTATAGTCAAGCAATCGTACCATAACCCTCCGTCGCCTCTGCGCCGTGCGGCACCGGCGTCACCGTGACGTCACGCCCATCCCGCAGTTCAAAGAATGGCTGCAGAAACCGAGCAAAGGGCCGTACAACTCGTGGGGCAACGGGGGCGCCATGCGTGTCAGCCCCGTCGGCTTCTCGGCCATGAGTGAGGAGCAGGCGTTGTCCGAGGCGTCCATCACCGCGAGCATCACGCACAACCACCCGCAGGTGACGTGGACGCTAGTGCCAGGTGTTGCTAGCCAGGCGTGCCCAGCTTCTAGCACGCCTGCAGGCCTGTACGTGACGCATCGCCCATCGCACCTGCCACACGTCACGCGCCCCCCCTTTAGTCGTACCGATCTCCCCTCTGCCCCCTGGTCATGGGACGCACGCGCGCTCCTGTGCGTGTGTGTAGTCACTATAGTATAGTATTTTATATGTGTGCATGTGTGTGCGCGCACGTGGCGCGTTCCATGCCCGCCTTCGCGCGCGTCGTTTTCCTTGTATCCATGACACGTGCGCGCGCGCGCACACACACACACACGCAAGCACACACACACACACACACACACACACACACACACACACACACACACACACACTCACACTCACACTCACACTCACACTCACACTCACACACACACACACACAACAACCGCGCAAAAGCACACGGTGCATATGAGTGCCTCTTGTGCACAATAGCCACACCTGGCCTGCCAACTCTAAACCAATGGGTGCTTGTGCACACTGGGCCTTTTGGGGGTGCGCACTGGGCTTGTTTAGGTTGTGCGAACTAAAATTTTTGGGAGATCAGGGCGGAAGGGCTGTGGGTGGGCCTTTTGTTTTAACTAACAGTATGTACTCTAGCTGGACGTTGCTCCAACCAACCAACCAACCAACCAACCAACCAACCAACCAACCAACCAACCAACCAACCAACCAACCAACCAACCAACCAACCAACCAACCAACCAACCAACCAACCAACCAACCAACCAACCAACCAACCAACCAACCAACCAACCAACCAACCAACCAACCAACCAACCAACCAACTAGCCAGCCAGCCAGCCAGCCAGCCAGCCAGCCAGCCAGCCAGCCAGCCAGCCAGCCAGCCAGCCAGCCAACCGGCCAGCCAGCCAGCCAGCCAGCCAGCCAGCCAACCAACCAACCAACCAACCAACCACATCGCCGGCTTCCCCCTCCATGTCGACCAGGTTAGTGGGTCTGAGTTAGCTGCAAGGCTGCAGGGCTGACATTTCAACCTGTTAGAGGGAATGCAAGCCTCTCCCCCATGTCCCCGGCTGCACGCGACGCCTAGAAATCGTGCGGATTGGTTCATGCACATTAACGCTATCAACGGGTTCTGCACAATGGCTCCCTCACTCTGGGTGGCCGCAGGGCGTGGCGGGCGCGCAGGCGGTGGCCCTGGCCATCTTCCTGGCGCGTACCGGCGCCAGCAAGGAGGCCATCCGGGCGCGCATCTCGGCCACCTTTGGGTACGACCTCAGCGCGACCGTGGACGAGATTCGGCCCACCTACGCGTTCGATGTGTCCGCACAGGGGTCGGTGCCGCAGGTGGGTGAGGGGGGGGGGCGGGGAAGGGAGGGAGGGAGGGTAATAGCCAGGGGAATGTACAGTGGCCGTAACGACTTCCATGGTGATGGGATGCTTCTGGTGAGGATGGATGTTTATGGGGAGGGATGACAGGGGGGGGAGGAGGGCGAATAGATGGGGAATAGGGGGGCGGGTCGCCGGGGCACCGGGGGATGCGGGAGGCCCTCTGGTGGGGAGACTAGGGGCGAATATGGATGGGCCATGCGATTAGGTGAGCTAGCTGACCCCGGTGGTGGGTGTGCAAAGACATGTGGACCGCTAGACGAGCACCCAACTGTGTAGAGCATCCAACTCTGTAGAGCACCCAACTCTGCAGAGAAATACCCCTCTTCCTCTGCGTGCATCAGCAGGGGGCTTGCTCGGAGGAGGGTGTTGGAGAACCACTAACATACAGTATTTCCAGTGCTTCATTTATTAACTAATCTAAGTTAATTAATAATCACGTAGACTGCGTCGCGTTGGTTATATGAAGGAGCTTTGACCCCTATACACAGAAGGAGGAGGGAGGGCGCCCTCGACTAGCATGCACTGGCTTCTCTCCCTGCCACAAGTGGGCAGGCCACAGACCTCTCTCCGTATCATGGTGCAGAAGGCCCATGCATCCATTCCAGTGCTTATGTTATATAGTAGTATAGGTTATTTGTAGTACCTATGTTATGTATAGGTTATTTGTAGTACCTATGATATATATAGGTTATTTGTAGTACCTATGTTATATACAGGTTATTTGTAGTACCTATGTTATGTATAGGTTATTTGTAGTACCTATGTTATATATAGGTTAGTTGTAGTACCTATGTTATATATTGTTATTTGTAGTACCTATGTTATATATAGGTTATTTGTAGGACCTATGTTATATATTGGTTATTTGTAGTACCTATGTTATGTATAGGTTATTTGTAGGACCTATGTTATATATAGGTTATTTGTAGTACCTATGTTATGTATAGGTTATTTGTAGGACCTATGTTATATATTGGTTATGTGTAGTACCTATGTTATATATAGGTTATTTGTAGTACCTATGTTCTCACCCACCCTGCCCACCTGCCCACCTGCCCGCCTGTGACTTCTCCCCCCCCACACCCTTACCCACCTGTCACCAGTCCATCATCGCGTTCCTGGACGGCAACAGCTGGGAGGAGTGCGTGCGCAACGCCGTGTCCCTGGGGGGGGATGCGGACACCATGGCGGCCATCGCGGGCGCACTGGCCGAGGCCTACTACGGCACGGACGCGATTCCCTCCGCCGTCACCAAGGCCGTCAAGGCGCTGCTGCCGCGCGATTTCGCCGACGTGGTGAGGCGCTTCCAGGTGGGTCGCTGGATGGTGGGTGCTGGGTGGTGAGTGCTGCGGGTGCCAGGTGGCGCGTCTCTCGCTTCCCTCCGCCTGCTGCGTGCTGTGTGTTGCATGCCTGCATGCCTGCTGCCTGCTGCCTGCTGCCTGCTGCCTGCTGCCTGCTGCCTGCTGCCTGCTGCCTGCTGCCTGCCGCCTGCCGCCTGCCGCCTGCCGCCTGCCGCCTGCCGCCTGCCGCCTGCCGCCTGCCGCCCGCCGCCCGCCGCCCGCCGCCCGCCGCCCGCCGCCCGCCGCCCGCCGCCCGCCGCCCGCCGCCCGCCGCCCGCCGCCGCCCGCCGCCCGCCGCCCGCCGCCCGCCGCCCGCCGCCCGCCGCCCGCCGCCCGCCGCCCGCCGCCCGCCGCCGGCCGCCGGCCGCCGGCCGCCGGCCGCCGGCTGCCTGCTGTGTGCAGTGTGTTGCATGCCTGCAGTGTGTTGCATGCCTGCCGGTCGCGGGCTCTGTGCACGGTCCTCCCCTGTGTAAGACCGACCATGCGTGTGCACGTGTTGGAAAAGGCGCCCTCGTCCAGTTGTCGTACGTAGTGCAGGCAGCCGACTTTGCAACGTCCATTTGCTCGTTTGCCGCCGTGCACCATGTAATTTGGCTCGTTGTCATGCCTGTCTTCATGCGCGTGCCGTTGCCTGCACGTGCGTGTGCGAGCACAGGCGCCCACTACCTTCCCCCCGCCCTTCCTGTGCCAAGAACAGCACCGCCCGTGCCGCCATCCTCACGTGTGTTGTGCGCGCGATTAATGCATGACCTTGAGCAGCGGTGAGAGCTGTGAGAGCGACACAATCCATGGCGAGGGTGGGCACAGTAAAACACATGTGCCCCTGGGTGCTGCGCGTTGGTTGCCTGCCTGGGACCCAGACATACAATACCAATGAGACAACCAGCGCAGGCCAGAAATCTGGAGAATCCGGACCATGGTAGCTCGAGCCTGCCATTATCTTATCCGCGTTTTCGAGTCGTTCACCAATACATATACATGCATGAGGGTTGCTCAATACTGTTCTGCTGTCGTTGGCTGTGGTGTGTGCGTGCTTGGTTCAAAAAATGACCCACAACCCTTGCATCAGGAGGCCTTCCCCCTGCGCCTCTCGCTCAAAGGACAGGGAGCCGCGTCCTCGCCAGGCGGCCAGGACGACAGCAACAGGGACCCCCATGGGGGCGGGCGCGGCGGCGACACGGACGACTCCACACGCGCGCGGGACGACGGGATGCCCAAGAAGGGGCCAGGGGGCGCGGGCGGTGGCGGCGGGGGTGGCTACAACAGCAGCAGCGACGAGGAGGACTTCAGCAGCAAGCGGCAGAAGACGGGGCCAGGGGCGGTGGCGGGGGATGCCACGTGCTGTAACACGTCACCTGACGCATCCGCAGGCTCCGCCCGCTTCCCCGCGTCGTGGGAGCTTGCGTGGCTCAAGGCTGTCCCCCTGCATCTGCCTGGTGTGGCAAGCCAGGCGCGCACAGGGAGGCTGGCGCCAGGCATCAAGCCCACCCGCCACAGCTGGCCATTCTGCGCTGGGCTGGGCCAGCAGGCACCGAGCTCGTGCCACGTGGCAGCCAGCCGGGGAGCCTGGGGTAGCTCCCTGCCAAGGACCCACCCATCTCACTGCATGTCAGTGCTGTTCCCGCCACCCTCTAAGGCAGTGTTGTCGGTTTAGACAGAACGCCCTGCCACGTCTGGTTGAGGCCCTGAATGCATGTGGCACACGGAGACAAGTGGCAGCTGGTGGCGCGCACACATGGTGGTTCAGGGGACGGATTGTTTGGGTTTGGTTGGGAGGGTTTGTTTGATAGTTCACTACGTGCTTCCTTGCAAGGCCATCAGGCATCATCCTGGCATTAATTAATTAATTAGGAACATACCTCCGTCGGGAGTACATGTAGCACATATCCCTGAGAAGGGGCATATGGCCTTTAATACATTCTGGGCTACTTCCTGCAAGGGTGGGAATGTAAGCTACCCTTGCTCTAGGTGCGCCAGGGCACCTGCACCCCCATGATCTATCAAGCTATGCCCAGCTAAGGGGGAGCCCGTCATGTGGGGGAAGATCATCATGGCTATACAAGAGCTAGGGCATGGCTTCTCAGCAGAGAGCGTCTCTCTGCATCGGCATAGCATGGCTAAAGTCTTAATGCAACATCCATGGGAGGTCCCATTATAGGCATGGTGTGGCAAAACTCTTAATGCATCATCCATGGCCAGTATGGGCGCACATGCGCTGGGGCCGCGTGGTAGGCTAAGCCTTACTAATCTACACTACTGCTATATTTCCTAGACTGGGGTTGCTGAGGTGGTAGGGGGTGCCTGCCAGGGCTTGTGGTCGACGTGGATGACGTCCCCCCTCCAGTATACCGGTTTCCCCCCTGCGCTTTGCCGTATCTGGAGGTAGGTCGGCCATAGCTCGCGTCGCCGTTGTTGCTGGGCCAGGGTCAGGTCGTCGTCCAGCGTGAAGTGAGTCCTCGAGAGCTTCTTGCGGTTTTTCAGAAACAACAGCTTGTCAGCCATGTACTTAAAGGTGAGGAGCATGGGTGCCGGGCCAGCCTTACCCCGCGTGCGGGGGAGGCGAACGGCCGACATCCGCAGCTCACCAGTAATGTGCATGGGGGCAAGAATGTCGCGCTGAAATGCCGTGAGAAGAGTCGTCGAGGTCTCATCTGCCGGCTGGTCGAAGTGCTTGACGATGACGTTGTGGCTGCGCTGGGTGCGGTCGGCCTCCTCGCGGAGGTCGAGGGCTTGTTGCTTAAGCTGTGCCGCGATGGTGGAGGTGGTGGAGGTGGCGTGTGCTTGAGCAGGTCCGCCCAGGTCTGGGTGGGACTGAGGGGCGTCGCCGCCTGGGCCAGCAGAGGCCGGCTGGGCAGCGATATCCTTCACCGATCGACTGGGCGGTGATGCCGGCGGTGCTTTGCAGGCATTCGATTGCGATGGCGGTGTCCTGGAGACGCTGGTCGATGTCGAGGAGCTGGGCTTTGATGTCGGCGGTGGAGGTGGAGGTGGCAGTGGAGGTGGAGGCGAGGAGGGTGGAGGTGGAGGTGACGGTGGTGGAAATGTGAGGGAGCTCAGTAGCCAGCGTGCCGCCCATTGCCGCCACATCTGCGGCAAGGGTAGTCACGTGCTGCTGGAAGGCTTCCGTGAGGATGGAGCGGTATGTGGCTGCGGAGATGGTGGGGGCCCAGATCTCGCCGTCAGACTTCGTCAGCAGGGAACAGAGAAAGCATGTGCTGAAGCTCGGGCCGGGGGTAAAAGCCTGTCAGCAGCAGGTCGCGGCTCTGTTTAAAATCAGTGCCGTCATATTCCAGGAGGCGGTGGATGCTGTGAAGGTGGAGGCACAGCTCAAGAAGCGAGGCGTAGTCCCCGAAGAAAATGCAATGCAGAGCAGTTACCGGAGAAATGTTGATGTACCAGTCGTGATCATCGGCATAGAAGGAGTGGAGCTTGAAACGCGGTTCGCGTGGAAAGGATGAGCGGCTGCGTTTAGGGTCTGGCGATGCCGATGGCGAGGCCGCGGAGGGAGCCGAGTGAACCACTAACGCTTGGCTAGGGTCACCGTTGCCTGCGAGGCCGGGAGGCGAAGCTGCAGCCGGAGCTGCAGGCGTATTTGCTTGGCTCATTGCAGCTTCCAAACTGCGATTCGTTGAGTTGTGCTTGCTCGACATAATATTGCGTAAGAGCTTCGGAAAATTATATCAGCATGTGCGTCTGAGAAAGACGAAGCGATTGTGATATTTCCGGCTGAATTCGGTGCTCAAACGTGAAAGTTATGAGCTCCGCCGTCGGCCATGGCTACCTCGTGGCTCGTGGCTCGTGGATCCTGTGGATCCTGGCATTACACCTGCCAGATCTTGCCCAGAGAGGGAGATTGGCATCGGGCTGCAAATGTGCGATGTTTGCATTAATTAATTAATTAATAAGAAAATTAATTTATTTATTTATTTATTTATTTAATTATAAGGGTTAATAAGCACGTGAGTGCGTCACATGGGTACCAATACAGAGTAGTAAAGGAACCTTCAACCCTGTCAACTGTTTGCATCTGCCACTAAGTAAGTACTTGCGTGTCATGCGCACGAGCATGCCACGGAGCCTACTATGCTAATCTCATTAGAAAAAATAATTACACGAAAGTTACAAATATCGTCTGCATCATGCACCGACCATATTAAGTGAGACAACTATGCCTGGACGCATGGCGATATAGTCACTAGAGGGGGATATCTGAGCTGTCCTCCACCTGCGGACTTCTACCCTGCATTCTACCAATGGGCCGCGGGGCCCGTGGGGAAAACAGAAGCATGCCCCACATGAAGCTGCTTATCGCACACGGCAGCCCATTTCTCCTTGTCTATCATGCGGGCGCGGAGTACAGATAATCCCAGAAGCCCTGCATCCTCAAGCGATTGCGTCGATCATGCACTCATAGGTCCGGGTCGCGCCGCGTCGGTGCGGGGCGCGCGCAAGTGTGCCAGTGGGTTGCGACGGGACAAGGGGACCCTGCCATAGGAGAAGGTGTCTACCTGGTTGGCCAGTCCTACTAAGCCCGCCCGCAGGGCCCACATCGGTAGTTAGATCATTTCCAGCGCACCGGCGCGTTAATTATCTAAGGAATGGCTCGCCGGAACCTAGAGGGTTGCGTGGAACAGCCAGGTTAATTACGAGGCAGAGTGCCGGATGCGCAATTAACAGCTGGGTTAATTACGAGGCAGGGTGCCAGATGCGTAATTAATTAGGAATTAACATGACTCCGGTGGGAGTACATGTGGCACATATCCCTGAGAAGGGGCATATGGCCAATACATTCTGAGCTACTTCCTGCAAGGGTAGGATGTAAACTACACCTGCTTTAGATGCACCAAGGGCACCTGCACCACCATGATCTATCAGAGCCCATCCCAAAGGGGGCCCGTCATGGGGTGGAAGATCAGCAATTGGCTACACAGAAGCCAGGGCATGGCTTCTCAGCAGATAGTAGCTCTCTGCGTAGGCACAGCATAACTATAAAATAAATAAATAAAGCTAGGCATCATCTGGTGTCCCCTCGAGACTCCCTCGAGCCACGAGCCACGAGCCACAAGGTAGCCATGGCTGACGGCGGAGCTCATAACTTTCACGTTTGAGCACCGAGTTCGGCTGTGACTATCACAATCGCTTCGTCTTTCTAAGACGCACATGCTGATATAATTTTCCGAAGCTATATGACGAGCAAACGCTCCTCGACGCAACGCAGCCTGGCCGGCGACTGCGCTCGGCCATGAAAATACGTTTGCAGCTCCGGCCGCAGCTTCGCCCTCAAGTCCATCATCCAGCGGTGACACCAGTCGCGCACTGGTGGTCGCCCCGCACCCTCCCGGGCTTCATGCACTCGCCTTCAGCCTCGCCTGAGCCCAAACGCAGCCGCCCAACCGAACCTAGCTGGTCTGAGTACGACTTTGACATTGACGGGATATTTTCCACCTTTGACGTCAACAGACCCGGCTATTTCGACTGGCCACACATCCGGATACTGGAGCTCCTGTTTTATGGGTCGTATGCCTCCCTTCTTGACCTGTTCCAGCGCCTCCAACGCCACAAATGCTTCCGCAGCCAGTCTGACGGCCAGTTTCAGCCCCGCGCACCTGACCTAGGTCTGGCTGGTCGCGACCGCGCCTTCAGCTTGCCGCCCTCTTTTCCATCCTTCAGCGTGCTTCCGCGGACCTCTGGCAACCCATCCCCTTCCCCAGGCACACCTGGATTTGTACTACAGCACAAGTACAAATTGATTTTTTTCAACTTTGTTATTTTGTACCTCTCTTAGGTCCAAAGGTAGGAGGTAAGTGTCTCATCATGTTTTGACACCGTTGCACCGTTGCACCGTTGCACCGTTGCACCGTTGCACCATAAAACTACCATTTTATGATTTTGTATGGTGTCATGAGGTAACATAACGTCCAATACTAATGTTATAATGTCCACAAGCACTGCCTAAAGTGGGGTGCCACTGTGCCACCGTTGCACCGTTGCACCGTTGCACCGTTGCACCATAAAACTACCATTTTATGATTTTGTATGGTGTCACGAGGTAACATAACGTCCAATACTAATGTTATATTGCCCACAAGCACTGCCCAACGTGGGATGCCACTGTGCCACCGTGCCACCGTGCCACCGTGCCACCGTGCCACCGTGCCACCGTGACATGTCTTGACACACACATTAATCCGAAAACCCATTTTCTTCCCCTGGAAATTATTTGGAGAAGGAATAATGGTCAGTTTGACCTCAAATTTGGCACCAAGGTTCCTTATCAGATATCTTATGATGCCATGTGGTCAAAAAAAATTTTGGGAGTCGGCAGCATGGTAACATGGTGACATTTGCTAGCAAAGAATACCGTATTTTCAGCACTTTCTGGCATGTACGCATATATAAAGACTCCAAATGAACTCAGTTGGGCCTGGGACTTTGCACATGTTCTAAACACATCCCATGCAGCATGCCCACAAAGTTGCAGGCTGGTTGGATGACAAATAGGTGACAAATGCTAGCATAAATACCCCAAAATGCAGTTTTTCATGGTTTTTCAAGGGTTTTATCACACATATGCATACATAATGACTCCAAATGAACTCAGTTGGGCCTGGGACTTTGCACATGTTCTAAACACATCCCATGCAGCATGCCCACAAAGTTGCAGGCTGGTTGGATGACAAATAGGTGACTGATGGTAGCATAAATACCCCCAAAATGCAGTTTTTCATGGTTTTTCAAGGGTTTTATCACACATATGCATACATAATGACTCCAAATGAACTCAGTTGGGCCTGGGACTTTGCACATGCTCTAAACACATCCCATGCAGCATGCCTACAAAGTTGCAGGCTGGTTGGATGACAAATAGGTGACAAATGCTAGCATAAATACCCCAAGAATGCAGTTTTTCATGGTTTTTCAAGGGTTTTATCACACATATGCATACATAATGACACCAATAGAGCTCAGTTGGAGCTGGAACTTTGCACATGTTCTAAACACATCCCATGCAGCATGCCCACAAAGTTGCAGGCTGGTTGGATGACACTAGGTGACAAATGCTAGCATAAATACCCCCAAATGCAGTTTTTCATGGTTTTTCAAGGGTTTTATCACACATATGCATACATAATGACTCCAAATGAACTCAGTTGGAGCTGGGACTTTGCACATGTTCTAAACACATCCCATGCAGCATGCCCACAAAGTTGCAGGCTGGTTGGATGACAAATAGGTGACAAATGCTAGCATAAATACCCCAAGAATGCAGTTTTTCTTGGTTTTCCAAGGGTTTTATCACACATATGCATACATAATGACACCAATAGAGCTCAGTTGGAGCTGGAACTTTGCACATGTTCTAAACACATCCCATGCAGCATGCCCACAAAGTTGCAGGCTGGTTGGATGACAAAATGGTGACTGATGGTAGCGAACCCCCCCCCAAATGCAGTTTTTCTTGGTTTTCCAAGGTTTCCAACACATGGGTGCCTATATCAATGAACTCAGTCAAGCCTAGAAATTTGCACAGCTCATAAAAACATCTATGTTAACTGCCCACAAGAAATTCAGACTGTTTGCATGACAAATAGGTGACAGATGCTAGCAAACATAGCACAAAAATGGCAGTTCCTAGTAATTGTTTTTCGTGGGTTTCATCCCATAGTTGAATGTCAACCATTCCAGTTTGGGATATATAGTCAGGTTCCCAACAACACATCTAGATGATATATTATGTGATATTGCAGGAAGGCAGACTTAGGGGCACACGCCCATGATACAACGTCAACATGTACATCAACAACACACACGTAACTTAGCTAATCATCATAATAAAAAGCACACCTTCCCCACCCACCCACCCACCCACCCACCCACCCACCCACCCACCCACCCACCCACCCACCCACCCACCCACCCACCCACCACCCACCCACCCACCCACCCACCCACCCACCCACCCACCCACCCACCCACCCACCCACCCACCCACCCACCCACCCACCCACCCATATAACCACGCACGCACGCACGCACGCACGCACGCACGCACGGACGGACGCACGGACGACGACGCACGCACGCACGCACGCACGCACGCACGCACGCACGCACGCACGCACGCACGCACGCACGCACGCACGCACGCACGCACGCACGCACGCACGCACGCACCCACGCACGCACGCAGTCATGCCCTCCCTTCCTCCCTTCCTCCCTCCCTCCCTCCCTCCCTCCCTCCCTCCCTCCCCACCACACCATCCAAGGCTGCCTGCCTCCTGTGTGTCTTCCAGGTCCAGACCAGCCTGACCTGGTAGTGTCGTCAGCTTGCGAGCGTTCCCACGTGCCTACCTATGTGGCTGGCAACATGCGTAAACCCATTCATGCATGCGTGCATGCACGCATGCGACCATATTTGAACATATCTGTCCAGGCCTGCCAAAACATGACCATGCAAAGATACACGCAAACTAGCGTACCAGCGGCAAGCATGTGTGCAAATATAAACGGCTGTTCGCCTGCCCCTCTGCCTGCACTTCATCCTGCCTGTCAGTATGTCTGCCGACACAGGATGCAGGAGGGAGGCCGCCTTCCACAGGCTAATCCCACCAAGGAAATGAAATAAAGCGCATGAAAGCAAAGCAACCAACAGCAAGAGGCAAAAGGTTACATAGATGAATGCCACATGCAAGACGTATGGACAACATGACAGTCAAGGCGCCATAATACCCTGAGCATCCATAACATTGACGCAGTCAGGTGCGGCAATTTATCAATGCAGGTGTTTGCGGCCGTCGAATCCACGGCAGCGGTGCCAGACGGAAGGACAGCACACATCCTAGGTCCCGCAAAGAATTTCTTCAGCGGCCACCGACAGCACCGGAAAATAAAATTCCAGCAAGAAACGCAACAAATAATAACAAACCCTGACTAGACCTCCATTTTCAACCACCCTATCACCCTAAACCAGAACTGCGGCTCACCAGATGCTCCGGAGGTCAAGCAGTATCCAGTTTTCACTTACGCACGTTTCCGCAGTATTCTCACGGCATTCCCATCGGCAGCTACCTCGGTCCGCCCCAAAAATGCTGTACGATGGAGCCCATGGATGTATCCCGCATTCGACGCCTTTTTGAAGTGATCGCGTCACGTAGGCAGCTGTAGGCACACGATTCACACGATTCCGGATAGCCCAGTTTTTCATTCTTTGATCATCGCAATCGGTCGCTATATGCATGACTCCAACCTCAGCGTGGAGCGATGCAGACTGAGAAATGTAGCAATTATACACATAAGCACGAGATTTTTTCACAGATTTCTTTCTGAAACGATTGTTTTCGCAGCAAGAATGGGAAATGCCGTCTCCATAGCTCCACGAGCTGACGACCTCGCCATCATACTAATGAAGTGAGTTGCATGTACTAATTACTCGCGTCGTTAGTGCTTTCGGATCGGATTTGGTCGGGTACGAATTGTCACTAATCAGTATCACCAGATTTCTCGGGTAAACCGTACTAATGAACCGAAAATTGTCGCTAATTGAGGTGCCGAAATCACTAAGGAAGTGAGCTGACCCTGTAAAGACCAAATGGTGGTGGCACGGAGTACAAAATTAATGGTGGTGGCACGCCGCCATTGTTGTTGTTGTTGTTGTGTCCCACGCCGCACACAGGTGGAGTACAATTTGGTGGTGGCACGGTGTGCCGGTGCAACGGTGCAACGGTGCAACGGTGCAACGGTGCAACGGTGCAACGGTGCAACGGTGCAACGGCCAGTGATTGGCCCGTTGCTGATTTTCTGATATGCAGCCTAGTAAAAATTGGCCGCAAATCTTGTGCCCACGTGCGACCGGACGAATTTGCGGCCAATTTTTATTAGGCTGCATGTCAGCAAATCAGCAACGGGCCAATCACTGGCCGTTGCACCGTTGCACCGTTGCACCGTTGCACCGTTGCACCGTTGCACCGTTGCACCGGCACACCGTGCCACCACCAAATTGTACTCCACCGGTGTGCGGCGTGGGACACAACAACAACAACAACAATGGCGGCGTGCCACCACCATTAATTTTATACTCCGTGCCACCACCATTTGGTCTTCACATGTAGGGGATATCGGACAGCACCAGCGCTGTGTATTTTGTTTACTCATGTCGTGTGCTCAACCAGCCATCCTTTATTTCCCTATGATGCATGTTTGCGGAATTCTGGCAACCTGCCATGTGGCACATGGCCAAACTCCTCAATGTCAGGGGTGCGAGGGGTTGTTTGTCAAGAGGATAGACACACGCACATGCTCAACAACTCTTGCTCCAATGCCACTGCCACTAACCCAGAAACTCGGGCACAACCACGCACGATCGCTAAGCTGCTAGCCAGAATCGCAGTCCTCGCCAAAGTGAGGGATGGGGCACCAGCTAGTTAGGCAGTCTGGTGGCTGAGGACGAGCAGGAGTTGAATGACATTTCTGAAGCAAGTAGTCACGGATGGCTTGGAGAAACATGGTGAAGCATGCAAGGGCGTGCATCTCATGCTGACAAGGGCCAGAGCAAGAGCATGAGCACAAGGCACGTGCCTGTGAAGAGGCCATTGGCCTTGCACTATCTGTTGAAGACAACTGCGGTATGGTGGCCAAGCGGCTCACCGGGGTTGTGCAGTGGCTTCTTCATGCTAGGTATGATGGCGGCCAAGTGCAGTCCTTTGGTGGCACATTTCAAGCCGGCAACCTCGAGGTAGCAACTGAGCAGTGTATGAGCTGTCTGGCTATGCACCACAGCGCTGGCTGAGGAGATCTAGTCCAACTTGGAAGCTGCATCGCCAGCAACGTGAACCCCTATAACAGAGACAGGGACATGGGGACATCCATGGTGATGCAGAGGACCATGTGTGGCAACCTTAGTCAGGCGGGCCGGTTGCCAAGGGATGTGCTGCTACCGAATCAAGGCGCACAAAACACATCGCAGCCATGCCGACCGCCAAGATGCCTGGCATGATTAGATTACTACATTGCCAAGCTGAGTTTGCGACTACCGTGCATGCTGTGGGTTTGAACTGATCATGCTAGCGAACGTGACAGCTGGCAGTTCTTATCAAAGAGACAACCAGCGCAGGCCAGAAATCGGGAGAATCCGGACCATGGTAGCTCGAGCCTGCCGTTATCTTTTCCGCGTTTTCGAGTCGTTCAGGATGATGAAGATGAATGGTGATGGAAATGTGTATCCTTGTGCATTGAAATTATGGCTGGCTTACGTGTGGAGCGACTAGATGACCTAGACGGTGGGGCCGGAAACAGCATGCTTGATCAGGGCGTGTGTTTCTAGCCTAGCTGGCCGGGAGTGTCTAGTGGTGAGCACCATTGCTGCGATCGCTCTCCCACCATTTACGAGGAAATACCCGCAAATGGAAAACCACTGAAAAGGTCTAGCTAGTTCTTATGTCTAGTTCTTATGTCTAACAAGCCCCTACTTGAAAATTGCCTGAGCATGGCCACATGCACATATATACAGCCATGTCTAGCCACTGTTCATATTCATATATCTTTGTCTATGTGTCACAAAAGTTGTGTTATATTATCTGTGCAAGGTCTGAACAGTTAGCAACACAGTTGGTGGGAGTTGGCCATACCGTTACAAAAGAACTTTGTCATCCAAGGTTGAGTGATTAGCTGGAAACTGGCAGGTGTTGCATGGACCAGTGAACCCAATGACACTTGATGGACCTGAATTAAGTTTTGTGCAATGTCTGAAATGATGATGATTAACATGCGCGCTTGTTTTCAGCCTCAACTGAGCACACCTGGCATGGGAAACTGCACTTGGAAATGTGGCGGAAATGCAAAAATCGCACATTTTTTCTCACATTTGGTAGCGAGCTGTCAATGAATGAAGTACAACGGACCTGAATTTTTGTGCAATGTCTACAATAATGATATTTAATATGCTTGCAAGTTTCCAGCCCCAACTGAGCACATCTTGTATGAAAACTGTCATGAAATGTGTCTAAAAAACGCGAAAAACGCACATTTTTGCTAGCATTTGGTGGCATTTTGTTACCAAATACAGTACGATGGACCTGATTTTTTGTGCCATGTCTACATTTATGATGTGCAATGTGATTGCAAATTTCCAGCCTCGACTGAACACACCTTCTATGGAAACTGCAATGAGATGTGGTGAAACAGTGCGTTTTTGCTAGCATTTGGTGGCAGTTTGTCACCAAATGAGGTCAGATGACCATGGGACCTGGTGCACAGTTGGTAGACATGAGCATTAGCCTACCTGCAAATAGCCAGGCCAGGAGCTCTTTATTTGCATACTAAGTGGTATTTGTTTATATTAAAATCTGGAAAGTTGCTAAAAATAGACATGCCAAAAATAGACCAACCGATGTCGGAAAATTCTGGAAAGTCAAATTCCTTCTACTGGTGTCCTGGACATGCTGCCTACCAATATCTAGCATGTTTGGACTCAATTTGCTCCATGTAGGGCTTATAAGGGCATTTTTTGGCACTTTCATACCGTTGTGGAGGTGGCACGGTGGCACGGTGGCATGGTGGCTCCATGGATAACAATTGCATGTGCAAAGGTGTGTTCTGATCAGGCACTCCGCAAAGGTGAAAACCATTTGCGTTCAGTGCCGGGCCGCGGAAAACGCGGAAAAACGGAAAGGTGTGTGTTTATATGCAATTTGAGGTGCAACGGTGCAACGGTGCAACGGTGCCACGGTGCCACGGTGGCACGGTGGCACGGTGGCACGGTGGCACGATGCCACGATGCAACGGTGTCATGAGCATGTCTAGGTAACCCTTGCATGACCCAAATGTTACCCTTGATAAATCCCAATGGATAACCATTGTATGTGCAAATATGTGTACGTGTTTATATGCAACTTTTGAGGTGGCACAGTGGCACGGTGGCACGCTGGCACGCTGGCACGATGCCACGGTGCCATGGTGTCATGAGCATCTAGGTAACCCTTGCATGACCCATCCACCTACATAAAACCCATGGATAACAATTGCATGTGCAAAGGTGTGTGTTTATATGCAATTTGAGGTGCAACGGTGCAACGGTGCAACGGTGCAACGGTGCCACGGTGCCACGGTGGCACGTGGCACGATGCCACGATGCAACGGTGTCATGAGCATGTCTAGGTACTCCTACACACAGATCTCGAGTGATTTATCTAGTACCAAATCCGAAAGGCTTGCATCACTCCCCGGACAGGAGAACTTTTGCGGATGACTGTAGGTGTAAGTTGGCGATGCCATGGTAACCGGAGACGTCCGTCCTATAGTCAGCAAAATTGGTGCGAGAGGTCCCCAGTTCGATTCCGGTCGGATTCATTTGCAGATCGCGTTTTCCGCGTTTTCCGCGGCCTGGCACTGAACGCAAAGGTTTTCACCTTTGCGGAGTGTCTGATCAGAATGTCTAGGTAACCCTTGCATGACCCATTACCCTTGATAAATCCCAATGGATAACCATTGTATGTGCAAAGGTGTGTGTTTATATGCAATTTGAGGTGCAACGGTGCAACGGTGCAACGGCGCCACGGTGGCACGGTGTCATGAGCATCTAGGTAACCCTTGCATGACCCATCCACCTACATAAATCCCATGGATAACAATTGCATGTGCAAAGGTGTGTGCATATATGCAATTTGAGGTGCAACGGTGCAACGGTGCAACGGTGCAACGGTGCCACGGCCGCCGCCGAACTTTTTTTTCCTCAAAGACTTTAGTTGAAACTTTAAATGCATGAAAATGCAACTTTCAAAACTGAAGTACAATTTGAAAAATGTAGTACAATTCCAGGTGTGCATGGGGCTTGACCGAATCCACCCTCCTCCTCCACCTCCACGCAGCCATCTCACAGCACGTGACGCCCCTCGCTGCAGATGTGGCAGCTATGGGTCGCACGCTGGCTGCTGAGCTCCCCACCATCCCCACCGCCATGCACCGCCACCCTCCTTGCCTCCACCCCCCTCCGCCTCTGGACACCGACTCCATCACCGCCCAGCTCCGCGACATCGACCAGCACCTTAAGGACAATGCCTCGAGGTCCTGCAAAACACCGCAGGCCTCACCGCCCAGGCGGTGAAGGACATTGCCGCCAAGCCAGCCCCCGCTGGCCTGGCTGGCGATGCTCCTCCCATCCCGACCTGGGCGGACATGCTTAAGCAGCACACCACCTCCACCTCCTCCACCGTCGCAGCACAGCTCCAGCAGCAGAAGCTCGACCTCCGCCCGCCGGAGGAGGCCGAGCTCGCCAAGCGCAGCCTCAACGCCATACTCAAGAACTTTGACATGGATCGAGGAAGGTGAGAAATATTCCAAGAATTAACTTACGCGTGCGTTTGAGAGAGAAATCCTAGTTGGTCGCATGGGCCTTAATGGTGAGATCGAGCTGGTCGCCCACCGCCTTCCCCGCGCGCGCCGGGGGTAAGGCAGGGGCGCCCCCACTCCGGCCTTCTCACCTTTAAGAACCCGGCGGACAAGATTTCTTTTCTCAGATGCCGCAAGCGGCTCGAGAAAAAACAATAAGTGGAAGCATAAATGTGACACTATTGACATGCCCGGAGGCACGCCGTTCAAGGCCCTTCATGAAGTACGTTGCCCTAGAGGCAACCAAGACAAGGGTGGGGGGGTGGGGAGCAAAGAAAGAGGCCGACAAAACCAGCCAGAGCGGCTTTTAGTCGCAAAACCTCCCTTATCCCTAGCTAACTGACGTCATTAAACCCTTATGTTCAGTGATGCTAGTAAGACGCTAACCGTACAGAATTGAATTGAATTGAATTGTAACATAACTCCGTTGGGGGTATATGTAGCACACAGCCCTTGAGAGGGGGGCATATGGCCTATCATACATCCTAAGCTACTTCCTGCAAGGGTGGGGATGTAAAGGACCCTTGCTCTAGGTGCACCACGGCACTTGCATCCCCATGATCTTCAAGCTATGCCCAGCGAAGGGGGAGCCTGTCATGGGGGGGAAGATCAGCATAGCTATACAAAGAAGCTAGGGCATGGCGTCTCAGCAGAGAGTTACTCCCTGCATGGGCACAACATAACTAAATAAAGCTAGGCATCATCTGGGGTGTGGCTCATCATAGGCACACATGTACATGATTAAGGAAAGCGCGTGGCTTAGCTAGGATAGTGCCTCTAGGAGGCGTACATGTACATGGCCACGGTCTATCTATTCTGCACTACTACTGCTGTATTCCCCTAAGCTGGGGCGTCTGGAGTCGCTGGGGCCGCGGGGGGGGGGGGGGTCGCCTGCCAGGGCTTGTGGCCGACGTAGATGGCCGCCCCCTTCCAGTACACCGGCTGGCCCGCCTTGGTCTGCCGGAGCTGGAGGTAGGTCGGCCATAGCTCCCGTCGCCGTTGTTGCTGCGCCAGGGTCAGGTCGTCATCAAGGGTGAAGAGAGTCTTCTCGAGCCGCTTGCGGCGTCTGAGAAAAGAAATCTTGTCCGCCGGGGTCTTAAAGGTGAGAAGGAGCGGGGGCGGCCCTGCCTTACCCCGCGCGCGGGAAGGCGGTGGGCGGCCAGCGCGATCTCACCGATAAGGCCCATGCGACCAAGGATTTCTCGCTCAAACGCACGCAAAAGCTTCTCGGAAGTCTCACCTTCCTCCATGGTGAAGTTCTTGACAATGACGTTGAGGCTGCGCTGGGCGAGCTCGGCCTCCTCGCGGAGGTCAAGCGTCTGCCGTTGGAGCTGGGCTGCGACGGCGGAGGTGGTGGAGGTGGTATGTTGCTTAAGCATGTCCGCCCAGGTGGTGATGGGAGGAGCATCGCCGGCCAGGCCAGCCGGGGCTGGCTTGGCGGCAATGTCCTTCACCGCCTGGGCGGTGAGGCCTGCCGTGTTCTGCAGAACCTCGATAGCGATGGCGTTGTCCTTAAGACGCTGGTCGATGTCACGGAGCTGGGCGGTGATGGCGTCGGAGGTGGAGGTGGTGGCGGTGGAGGAGGCGAGGAGGGTGGAGGTGGCGGTGGAGATGGTGGAGGTACGTGGCGGTGGAAAGGAGGGGAAGCTCGGCAGTCAGCGTGCCGCCAATGGCCGCCACATCTGCAGCAATGGGGTCCACGTGCTCCTCGAGGACCTCCTTAAGGAGTGAGCGGAGGGAGGATTCGGTTAAGGTGGTGGTGAGAGGCTTGGGGGGGCAAAGCTCCCCGATGGAGCGTCCAAGGAGGGAAAAGAGAGCGACTTGCTGCCCCGTACAGACCGGGGGTAGAATATCCCGAATCTGCACGGCTAGTATTAAATAATGCGTAGGTTGTTCTTTTCAGGGGCACTGCACCTCACGCCCCGTTCCGCCCGGGTATAATCAACCCAAGCGCGGAACGCACATTTTATTTAATTCATTTTTCAACCATGCACTATACTGCATCTACTAATCACAAAAGCTCTAGCCAAACAGCTACGAGAAAACACTACGACCTATAAGCCGCTCAATCAACGGCCTCTTGTTCCCGCATTCACGTATAGAAGAAACTCCGTTCAAAGAACCCCGATTCATGTCCCACGTAGCTCCCACAAAAACCAGCATCTTCAACAATAAGTGGAAGCATAAATGTGACACTATTGACATGCCCGGAGGCACGCCGTTCAAGGCCCTTCATGAAGTACGTTGCCCAATCACCCCCGCCCTGGCTTTCCCTTGAAGCCGCACTCCACCTTGCTCGTTGTCACAAGTGACCGCCCTGCCGCAAAACGGGAGCCCCCCCACATCGGGAGGCGTGTGCCCGGCGGCTGTGGATGCATGGCCAGGCCCAAAAAGGCCCAGCGCATTTGCACTGCGATTGCGCACGGCCAGCCTATCATGACCCCTCTCGGGGCCCC
This sequence comes from Mesostigma viride, assembly GCA_009746045.1. Taxonomy (NCBI): domain Eukaryota; kingdom Viridiplantae; phylum Streptophyta; class Mesostigmatophyceae; order Mesostigmatales; family Mesostigmataceae; genus Mesostigma; species Mesostigma viride. The sequence continues at coordinate 710,255 of RPFO01000648.1, read as the reverse complement.
GAGTCGGTACCGCTATGGCCGTCTCCCCATAGACCCGGGGTGCTTCGAGAAAAAACGTGGACCTAGCCCAGGCCCCGCCAGCCCGGATGCCCGAGGCCACAGCCCCAGGCACCTGGCTGAACAAGAGTCCGTTCAGCCAAGACCGCATTCCCCCCCGAGGTTTCTATGCGTGGGGAAAAATTTTCTAGCTTAGGCACTTTTCCCATCGCCGTCCCCAGCCCCAACCACCCCCCCCTCGGCGGAAGGCAATTGCAAAGTTTGCTGGCCAGCAGCAATTTCCGAAGAAAAAGCCTCAGGCCGCGGACCGAGACATGGGTCGCCAGTGCCAGCCATCCGGCTCCAACCCGGGGTGCAAGCATCCCCAGGTACGGAGCACCAGCTCGCGCACTGGGCCGACCGAGCGACAGTTGAGCACCTGTCACGGCACCCGGCCCACCAAAGACCCCAAGCTGGGGAAAAGGTGCGGACCGGAGGTAATCATTTTCTTTTCTTTTAGTTAACCGGGCGAGGAACTACGCCTGGCCGGTTAACAACTGGAAGGCTCACCACTGGCCAAGTGGCCGGTGCAACCAGTGCTTTTGGGATTTTGCTCCGCAGCACCCATAGCTGCGGCTGCCGCCGCAACGACAACGAGCAAAGACTGAAAGAGGCCGACAAAACCAGCCAGAGCGGCTTTTAGTCGCAAAACCTCCCTTATCCCTAGCTAACTGACGTCATTAAACCCTTATGTTCAGTGATGCTAGTAAGACGCTAACCGTACAGACCGGGGGTAGAATATCCCGAATCTGCACGGCTAGTATTAAATAATGCGTAGGTTGTTCTTTTCAGGGGCACTGCACCTCACGCCCCGTTCCGCCCGGGTATAATCAACCCAAGCGCGGAACGCACATTTTATTTAATTCATTTTTCAACCATGCACTATACTGCATCTACTAATCACAAAAGCTCTAGCCAAACAGCTACGAGAAAACACTACGACCTATAAGCCGCTCAATCAGCGGCCTCTTGTTCCCGCATTCACGTATAGAAGAAACTCCTTTCAAAGAACCCCGATTCACCGTGGACGACGACTTGACCCTGGCGCAGCAACAACGGCGACGGGAGCTATGGCCGACCTACCTCCAGCTCCGGCAGACCAAGGCGGGGCAGCCGGTGTACTGGAAGGGGGCGGCCATCTACGTCGGCCACAAGCCCTGGCATGCGAGCCCCGCGGCCCCAACGACTCCAGACGCCCCAGCTTAGGGGAATACAGCAGTAGTAGTGTAGAATAGATAGACCGTGGCCATGTACATCAAATCAGAATGTACATGTAAGCTGGGGCAATCGATTATGGGATAGCTTAGGCATTACAGCACTTGAAACGATATTAGCGCACAGCGTTATAGTACCTTCAATTAGCTCTGGCACCTTGTGGCCATCAGCTTGCGCCTAGCCGACGTCTTGAGCCCACCTCACATTTGTAGCATAAGCTATGCGTCAGCCTACCTATGGTATTGCACTGGTTGTATTGCACCCACAGTGTTGCGCCCCGGCACCACTGATGCCGTGGAGAGAGCGCTCTGTGGCCTGCCCACCTGCGGCAGTGAGAGAAGCTAGGGCGCCCTCCCTCCTTCTCGCTGTGTATATAGGGTTGAAGGTTCCTTTACTCTGTATTGGCACCCACGTGACGCAGTCACGTGCTTATTAATTAATTAATTAATTAATTAATTAATGTAAGCCTCCTACATGCAGGCTCTATACCAGCTGATTCACGAGCATTATTCAGCCATGTACTGATGTGTGCCCCTCTGATGTGCCACACTTCAGATGATGCCTAGCCAGCTTTATCTAGTTATGCTGTGCCCATGCAGAGAGCTGCTCTCTGCTGAGATGCCACGCTCTAGCTCTTGTATAGCTATGATGATCTTCCACCCCATGACAGGCTCCCCCTTAGCTGGGCATAGCTTGATAGATCATGGGGATGCAGGACGTGACCTGGTGCACCCCGAGCAAGTGTCGTTTACATTCCCACCGGCCTTGCAGGAAGTAGCTTAGAATGTATTATAGGCCATATGCCCCTTCTCTGGGCTATGTGCTACATATATACTCCCAACGGAGTTATGTTCCTAATTAATTAATCATCTGGTGTGTGGCGCGTCATGGGCACACATGTACATGACTAAATAAAGGGCATGAGTCAGCTGGTATAGTGCCTGACTGCCTGTAGTAGGCGTGCATGTACAAGGCCACGGTCTAACTTTGCTACACTACTACTGTACTGCTGTATTCCCCTAAGCAGTGGGGCGTCTGGAGTCGCTGGGGCCGCGGTGGTCGCGGGGGTCGCGTGCCACTGAGGGCTTGTGGCCGACGTAGATGGCCGCCCCCTTCCAGTACACCGGCTTCCCCGCCGGCCGTGGTCTGCCGGAGCTGGAGGTAGGTCGGCCATAGCTCCCGTCGCCGTTGTTGCTGCATGCGCCAGGGTCAAGTCGTCGTCCAAGGTGAAGGGAGTCTTCTCGAGCCGCTTGCGGCGTCTGAGGAACGAAAGCTTGTCCGCGGGGCTCTACAAGATGAGAAGAAGCGGGGGCGCCCCTGCCTTACCCCGCGCGCGGGGAATTAAGGCGGTGGGCGACCAGCTTGATCTCACCACTTAGAAGGCCCATGCGATCAAGGATTTCTCTCTCAAACGTGCATGCAAGCTTTTCGGAATTCTCACCTTCCTCCATGGATGTCGAAGTTCTTGACGATGACGTTAAGGCTGCGCTTTGCGAGCTCGGCCTCCTGGCGGAGGTCGAGCTTCTGCTGCTGGAGCTGTGCTGCAACGGCGGAGGTGGTGGAGGTGGTGTGTTGCTTAAGCATGTCGCCCAGGTCTGCATGGGTGGAGGAGCAGCACCAGCCGGGCCAGCGAGGGCTGGCTTGGCGGCAATGTCCTTCATCGCCTGGGCGGTGCAGAGGCCTGCGGTGTTTTGCAGGACCTTGATGGCGATGGTGTTGTCCTTGAGGCGCTGCCGTCGATGTTGCGGAGCTGGGCGGTGATGGCATCAGAGGTGGGGGGGGTGGCGGTGGAGGAGGCGCGAGGAGGGTGGAGGTGGCGGTGGAGATGGTGGAGAGGAGGGGGAGCTCGGCATTCAGCGTGCTGACCATGGCCGCCACATCTGCAGCGAGGGGGGCCACGTGCTGCTCGAGGGCCTCCTTAAGGAGTGAGCGGATGGAGGATTCGGTCAAGGTGGTTGTGAGGGGCTTGCCAGGGGGGCAAAAGCTCCTCGAGGGAGCGTCCAAGGAGGGAAAAGAGGGCGTATTGCTGGAGGTAGTGGGGGCGGCGTTCATTGGGGACATGGTCGAAAGTGTAATGGCGCCTCTGGAAAGCATCGAAGAGGCGACCCTGGATGAAGAGCTGCTTGCACAGTTCCGTAAGTGAGGCGTGCGATCCAAAAAACACGCAGGCCAGGATGCGATCGTGGCTGAGCTTGTCAAAAAAGCCGGGCTGGCTGGCGTCAAAGTCGTACTCCTCAAAAGTTGGCTCGGCATGCAGGGCGACTGTGCTTCCAAGGGTTCTGGCGAGGCGAGCCCGGGAGGCCGGGCTGGCCGGGCGACCACTAGGGCTTGGCTAGTGGCGCCGCTGCCTTCTGGGCCAGAGGGCGAAGCTGCAGCCGAAGCTGCAGACTTATTTTCAGGGCTGACCGCAGCCGCCAGGCTGCGTTGCGCGGAGGAGCGTTTGCTCGCCGGCCATATATTGCGTGATAGCTTCGGAAAATTATATCAGCGTGTGCGTCTTAGAAAGACGAAGGGATTGTGATATTCACGGCTGAATTTGGTGCCCAAACGTGAAAGTTATGAGCTCCGCCGTCAGCCATGGCTACATCGTGGCTCGTGGCTTGTTTATGCCTCCGGAGAATCATGCGTAGTTAAGGCTGTGATAATTACGAGGCGATGGTGGTAACTTGGGGCAACCGGCAGTCGCCCGCGCCACTGCCGCGGCTGCTAGACGGGAAGGAGGTCGAGTCGAGTTCCGTGATCGCTTCAAACTGCTGGGGAGCATGCTCCTTTACACCGCCGACGATGTGGACATCCGCATTGGCCTGGCCTGGGCTAGGCATCGGTCGCTCAAAACCTACTGGCACTCGAAGGCCCTAGGCGAGCACTGCAAGCGAATGCTCCTCAAGGTCCTGGTCCTCACGGTGCTCACCTATGGCGCCGAGGCATGTGTAGCGTGTCGACTAGCTGGGTCGAGCCTAGCGAGCACTTTGAAGTTTGGCAAAAGGATAAATAGATAAAAAGATTCGAGCAAAAGAGTAGCTATACTATCGTCAAATGTTGCCTAGAGTGATTCGAAGTCAGCACCTTCGGACATTATTATACATGGCTATGTGTGTGACGGTGACTGATATCTAGAGGTACTATTGGTGATATTGTGAGACATATCGATAGATGTGTGTCCGAGGCATAGTGCAACGATTGTTGCCAAGGACATGGACATCGGCCGGATCAGCCCTATGCTCGACCCGTAGTTCGGCACACTACAATGAACTTCAGCTAGGCCGTAACTTAGTGACGGGTGAATTGGGGCCACAAGAGTGGATCAGCCAGCTGGTGCCGATCTAGCGGCACTGCTTGGCATGAAGGCAGCGAGGATGGAGGTCGGATGACAGATTCGGACGTTGTCAATCACTCGACGTAACCTCAACGTAACTGAATGAATCCATGTCTAGCTGTCATAACCCTTTGTGTATGAACACATGCGAAGAACTCAAGAAGGTAAATTATAATGCCCCAGGGCCTACGCTGTGATAACAGCAAGTAGCCCATAGCATAGTGATTCCCTTCCCTTCTCAGGCAGGCAATAACCCCGGGACGATAGTCCCCTATATAGGAGGAGGCGATCTTTTTTGCAACGTGCCTGGCTGATAGGCTTGGCACGTTACAGCATGGACGCTCACGGACACGCAGGCCACATGGCTGAACGGCACGGTAACCAGGATGCTCCGCCTGAGGCCCTGAACGTAGGGTTTTCCACCTGGCACTAGGTCAGACATTAGAATCTCTGTACCATGCAGGGTACGTATGCCTCGCATTTCGGACGAGATTAGACAGCGTAGGATAGCATTGCATGCGTAGGACATCTTGCTCGCACCATTCAGGTCGACATCGACCTCGGTCTGACCGGCCCCCAGCGGCTTGGCCATGCAGCCAGGGCGGGATGTCCTGACCTGGCCTGGCCCTAGTTAGGACATTCCTACTAAAAAAGTGGGTAAACATGTCATGACCTACCCACAGCAGTTGTTGGCTGACCTACATAGTGGTCCCAGCCCCGTTTGAACATCGCATTCACTCCCTCTCTCTTGCTTGGACTGCTATGATGCAGAACAAGAAGAGGTGGAAGACAATTGTCCAGGCTCACACGCCAGCCCCTGTGGACAAGCCCCCTCCCCCCCAGAGGAAGGGGCGCTTTGCTGAGTAGAGTAGCTAGGGTTTTTCTAGATTAGATTAGCTTAGAGTTAGATAATAGTTCGGTTTCGCGGCTTCGCCCACCGGCCTCCATCCATCCAGCAAGGGAATATGTGCTACATGATCTCCCAACGGAGTCATGTTATAATGTAATTCAATTTAATTCAATTACGAGGCAGGGTGCCGGATGCGTAATTAAGGCTGTGAGCAACCAGGGCTGCGTAATTCATTACGAGGCGTAATTCATTACGAGGCTTAGTCGCCGGAGTCGTAATGAATTATACGGACTGAGGGGTAGGTTGCCCGTTCTCTCACCCATGCGCCAAGTTTAAGTTAAGCAAATAGCCGGGCTATTTGCTATTATATGTCGAAGGTTCACTTCAACTTAGTACTTGCGCGCAAGTAGTCGAAGTGAACCTTCGACGTATAAAAGCAAATAGCCCGGCTAATCGCTTAACAATTCGGTATTCACCTGGTCTGTGCGGGCAAGGTGGCCGGCAAAGAGAGGCAGCGGTGTCGGACATCTGGTATGGGTGACAAGATGGCGCTCGCAGTAGAGCTCGGCCCAGGTGCAGCGCTCTTGGTAGCGGACCCCGAGGATGTGACGGAGCATTCGAGTGACTGTGCCGTCAAGCTGCTTGCTCAGCTCGCCTGGTCCAGGGTCCACGCCTCGGCCCTCGCAGACGTAAAGGAGGATGCTGAGGACAAGGGCGTTGAACAGAATGCGCTTGCGCCGCTCACTCCTAGGTAGCGACATGTCCAGAACCTGTCGAGGCGGCGGAGAGCCGCCCAGGCCTGGCCAGTGCGGGTGGTGATGTCGTCGGCTGTGGAGGGGAGCCAGAGCTCTGCCAAGGAGCTTGAAGCGAGTCGCCGGGGGGATCGCGGGGCTGCCGTCTATCAGGAGGGTGGGTGAGGCAGGTCCCAGCGCGGGGAAGCCGACCGGCCATTAAATTTAATTAAATTGTAACATATCTCCGTCAGGAGTACATGTAGCACATATCCCTGAGAAGGGGCACATGGCTTTTGATACATTATTATGGGCTACTTCCTGCAAGGGTAGGGTGAAACCTACACCTGCTCTGGGTGCACAATCAAGTGCACCTGCACCAAGTTATGTATTCCAGCACCGAAGGTGCGGACATAGGGTGGAAGATCATCATGGCTAAACAATGGCTAGGGCATGGCTTCTCAGCAGAGAGTAGCTCTCTGCATAGGCAGAGCAAAGGCTAAATTCTTAATGCATCATCCATGGGGAGTCCCATTATAGGCGCACATGGGCATAGGCGTGAGCCACGTGCTAGGCTAAGTCTGACTAATCTACACTACTCTATATATATTGGCGTTTCCATTGGTCTTATCGTAGTATAGAGCTTTGACATGGCTCTGTATATAGGTTTATAGCTGGGCGTTTGCTTTGGTTTGAGTGATTTCACTCTGCTGTAAGTAATTATATTTTTAATATATATTCCCTAGACTGGGGTTGCTGGGGTGGCAGGGGGTGCCTGCCAGGGCTTGTGGTCGACGTGGATGACCGCCCCCCTAGCTATATGTACCGGTTGAAAAGAAAGGGCAGAGACCCCCTTTCTCCTTCATTAATTAATTAATTAATTAAGGGGACATGACACCCGGGACTTTTTTGGCGCCAAAAAAGTCGGGACGGTACCGACGGACCGTGAAATTGTGGTGCACAGTGCGCGCACCGTGCGGAGGTGGCCATGGCGACGTGCGTTCCGTTAAAATATGGCTAATCCGGCGGGCGACAGGCCGAAAAATTAAGCCGATGGTTAAAAGTGATGTTCTATTATGATGTTTCATAGCCAGATCTGCACTATTTGCAAATTCGCTGCCTTTGTTGGTACAGATTTGCACGGGGGTCTCATCCAACAATTTGGCCGCGATGAATAATCTAGCATGCGTGCCTGCGACGGTAGAACTCGATATTCGTGGGTTGTATTGATGATGCAGTAAGAGCCGTTTAGTAACGGACACCATGAAAATAACCTAAGCGTCTTCGATCTGCGGCCATTTCCTGTCATTTCTAAAATGATTTCGTTCAGGCCTGCGCGATCCGCGGTTAATCCATCCATGGTTGGCTGGCTTTTCTTGCGCGCCTGGGTAGGAAATAATGCCGGCCGTGGTACGTTGATTTGCCGCATGTCACTGCCCAGTCTGTTTGCGCTCTTAATGAACCTGGCATGAAACTTTTGGCGCCGTTTCTGGGTTCTTCTTGCTATTTCAGTGTTCTCCACTTGTTGCAGTTGTGCTATCAGATTTTCCGCAGCTTTCAATGGTTTTCCTTACGCTGCGTATGCCATGCTTCCTAAAGCTACCCAGATTTGATCGGGCAGTTATCTGGCTTTGCTACGCTTCCTGTATGGAGGTTTTCACACGGTAGACATTCTATATTGCGTAGTCAAGGACCCTAGCTGCCTGGGAGCGGCATCACCGTTGCAAGGAGCTGGCGAGCTCATAAACGCCTGTCATGGCTCTTCAGCCTGCTGGAAAACAAGGTTGTTGTATGGAAGGTGAGAATATGTGAGTTACTTATCACATCCCCACCTGTTTAGCCTCCATTAAACATGGCTTGTACTTCCTAGATGACAGGGATCAGGTCGTTATGGCTATGAAGGATGCACCTTTTATCCATAAGCGTCATGACATGGTGTTGGCTATGAGTGATTCCCGCAAGCGGTCATACCTGCTCATAATGGTTAAAGAGTTGGTGGTTGTTTTCTTCAAGCATCTAGCATTTGTTTTTCGTGGTTCTGCCCCATTTGCAGGGGGCAAGCTTAGGAATGTGCTCATGGTATTGCCTCATGTCATGGTGCACCAAGCATGCAGGCTGGCAGCTATAACAAGATGTAATATGGGCAAACTAGGTCAGAATGACCTGTAATTTGGTGGCAAGCTTCGTGATACATTAATTTAATTAATTGCACTTGTTTTGGCCCAGTTGTGGTGGGCAAGGGTGTCTTTGTGGTGGTGTTTGAGCTCCAAACCACAAAAAGCGATCATTTTTTTTTTGCACATGACCATATTTCAATGTGAGTAAACGTGGTCAGAATGAGCTGAAACTTTGGGGCTGTGTGATTGCAACCCTGGGCCAATTTTGATTATATGATTTGACCCCATTGCATGTGTCTATGATTTGATATATTTTTTTAGGCACCAAAAAATACGTGTTTTGGGGTAAACTATTTCAATGTGTCTAAACGTGCTTATTCTGACCTGCAAACTAGCTGGAATTAATGGCAAGGGTTGCAATTAGATGGGAATATATGATTTGGCCACAATCGGTTTGCCCGTTGTCCTAGGGAAAATCGGCCAAAAATAGCGTCTTTTTCTATTTTTAGCACATAACGGTCACATGGTGGGGGGTAGTACACCCCCAAGTGGTTGGAAATTTTTTTTTTATCATATTTATGGTCCCCCATCATAACTGGATTTTTATCACATGCCTAGGTATGGTTTCCAGAAAAGTGCCCTTTTGGGGTGTCATGTCCCCTTAATTAGGAAAATAAATCCGTTGGGAGTAACTGTAGCACATATCCCAGAGAAGGGGCATATTATGGCTTTTAAAACATTCTAAGCTACTTCCTGCAAGGGTGGGAATGTAAACGACACTTGCTCTGGGTGCGCCAAAGGGCACCCGTGCACCCCCCAGAGACTCGGGTTCAACCCAACTTAGTTAGGGGATCCCGTCATGGGGGGGGGAGATCAACATGGCTATACAATTAAAGCTAAGGCATGGCTTCTCAGCAGAGAGTGGCTCTCTGCGTAGTCACAGCATAACTAAATAATAAAGCTAGGCATCATCTGGTGGGTGGCGCGTCATGGGCACACATGTACATGACTATAATTAATGTTCAGCTGGTATAGTGCCTGTAGTAGCTAGGCGTGCATGTACAAGGCCACTGTCTAGCTATTCTAAACTACTACTGCTGTATTCCCCTAAGCTGGGGCGTCTGGAGTCGCTGGGGCCGCGGTGGTTGCTGGGGTCGCGTGCCAGGGCTTGTGGCTGACGTACATTAATTGATGTATTTATTAAACACGTGCTCCCGTTGGGGAGTCACGCAGCACCGAAGTGCTTTTAATCCCTGTGTGTGCACAACAGGAGAAAGGGCAGAGACCCCCAGTCTCCTTCATGCCATTTGAAGGCATGCCACAGCTGCATTCGGGCACGCTAGCTAGCTAAACGGACACGCTAACGATCCGGCAATCTGTGGGTGCAATAAGACCCATGTGAGCATGGCATAACAAGGAGTGTGGGCAAGTAATCTGATCATAGCCAGGACGGAGCATGGCTGTACTAGGACTAGGCTAAGGCTAAGGCCGACGTAGATGGCCGCCCCCTTCCAGTACACCGGCTGCCCCGCCTTGGTCTGCCGGAGCTGGAGGTAGGTCGGCCATAGCTCCCGTCGCCGTTGTTGCTGCGCCAGGGTCAAGTCGTCGTCCACGGTGAAGTGAGTATTCTCGAGCCGCTTGCGGCGTCTGAGAAACGAAATGCCGCTTGCGGCGTCTGAGAAACGAAGAGCCGCTTGTCCGCGGGGCTCTTAAAGATGAGAAGAAGCGGGGGCGCCCCTGCCTTACCCCGCGCGCGGGGAATTAAGGCGGTGGGCGACCAGCTTAATCTCACCACTTAGAAGGCCCATGCGATCAAGGATTTTGCTCTCAAACGCGCGTGCAAGCTTCTCGGAATTCTCACGGCCTTCCTCCATGTCAAAGTTCTTGACGATGACGTTGAGGCGCTGCACTTGGCGAGCTCGGCCTCCTCGCGGAGGTCGAGCTTCTGCTGCTGGAGCTGGGCTGCGACGGCGGAGGTGGTGGAGGTGGTGTGTTGCTTAAGCATATCCGCCCAGGTCTGGGTGGAAGGAGCACTGAGCGCCAGCCAAGCCAGCGGGGGCGCTGGCTTGGTGGCGATGTCCTTCACCGACTGGGCGGTGAGGCCTGCGGTGTTTTGCAGGACCTCGATGCCGGCGATGACATTCGGTCCTTGAGGCGCTGCCGTCGATGTCGCGGAGCTGGGCGGTGATGGTGGTGGAGGAGGGGGGGGGTGGCTGTGGAGGAGGCGCGAGGAGGGTGGAGGTGGCGGTGGAGATGGTGGAGAGGAGGGGGAGCTCGGCAGTCAGCGCGCTGCCCATGGCCGCCACATCTGCAGCGAGGCGGGCCACGTGCTGCTCGAGGGCCTCCTTAAGGAGTGAGCGGATGGAGGATTCGGTCAAGGTGGTGGTGATGGGCTTGGGGGGCCAGAGCTCCCCCATGGAGCGTCCAAGGAGGGAGAAGAGGGCGTATGTTTGCAGCCGGGGGCGGGGGGCGGTGAGGATGTATTCGTATGGGCGCTTCCGAAGGCAGGAATTGATGAGGCGACCCTGGTGGAAGAGCTGTTTGCACAGTTCGATAAGCGAGGCGTGTGATCCCCAGAACATGTAGCTCAGGATGCGGTCTTCGTTTAGCTTGTCAAAAAAGCCGGGCTGGCTGGCGTCAAAGTCGAGCTCGTCCCAGCTCGGCTCGGCAGGGCGACTGCGCTTGGGCTCAGGCGACGCTGCGGGCGAGGCGAGCCCGGAAGGGGGCTAGCTGGGCGACCACTAGAGCTTGGCTAGTGGCGCCACTGCCTTCTGGGCCGGTGGGCAAAGCTGAAGCCGGAGCTGCAGACGTATTTTCAGGGCCGAGCGCAGCCGCCAGGCTGCGTTGCGCGGAGGAGCGTTTGCTGGCCATAATAGTGCGTGGTTGTCTCCTTGATAATAGTGCGTAATGGCGTCGGGAAAATTATATCAGCGCATGCGTCCTAGAAAGACACCGTGGTGCTTTGTGTAATAGCTGCAGGCTGGTCACAATACTGCGTTACAGCTGTAACCGATGGTAGTAGCAGATGCACCTAGAAAAGACGCATCGGTTGCAAGTGATCTGACTGCATTCGGGGCTCAGACGCAAAACCTGAGCTCCGCCGTCAGCCATGTCTGCTATGGGCATGCATGGCTACGTTCTACTCCGTGGTTTCTCCTTCATGCCAGAGGCATGCCACAGCAGCAATCGGGCATGAATAGACAATCCGGCAAATTCTGTGGGTGAAATATGACTCGCATGAGCATATCATAACAAGGCCGGGGTAAAAGCGGCTCCATTGGTGGTCGTGGCAAGGTTTCTTAGGCTCATGCAGGTGAGGCCCTTGGCGATTGGTTGGCATCCGGGCGGCTGAGAAAAAGCAAGGGCGACCAGCCATACCTTTTATAGCTTAGTCGCAGTAGCACAGCCAGCCACGCGCTAGGTCCATCGCCTCGCCCGGCATGCATGCTTGTTTGCCCACGTCCTCCATGCTATGCTAAGCTCACGCGGGACTTATTGCACCCACAGAATTTGCCGGATCGTTATGAGTTCAATGGGTCCGATTGCAGCTGTGGCATGCCCCTGGCATGAGGGAAGGGGGGGGTCTCTGCCCCCTTCCTGCTGTGCATACACACTGGGATTAAAAGCACTTCGGTGCTCCGTGACTCCCCAACGGGAGCACCTGTATAATTATTCAATTCACCAGCACATGCCAGAAATCTGGAAGTGCATACGATATATGTTTATGAGATTTGCAACGAATGACGCAGCAGCATGGCTGGTCGAGACGATGCATGGTCAGCGAGCGTATCGGTCGAACACTTGTCTCCCCCGGTCTCGAAGCCAGTAAGAAACTATGCAGCGGAAGGGTATTGGTTGCATCATCGGCTAAAGCTTAGCACTTGTCAGGTTGAGAAGGCCGCGCATTGCGATCTAGCATGTTTTCTTCTGTGATTTAGATGCCCCCCACGGACTCGGGGGGCATCTTTGCTGGTTATCTCATTGATAAAATCTTTGCCAAGGAAATAAACTTAGTTGTCTAGATAGTGCAGGGTGAATCAACACAGCCTAAGCCAGCCACGAACGCCAGGATACATCCCCGTCAGGGTAGGATCATGCAGAGGGGGACTGCCATGCAAGCACCGGCCGCCCTCATGCTGGCTTGGCCCACCCGTGGGTGGTAGATTTGAGGTATTGCAGCTCCTCTGGCGTTGTCTCACGTCCCAGCACCTGGTTGCGGTGAGGGAAGCGGCCGAAGCGGGCGACGACGTCACGATGGTCCACCGCAAACTTGAGGCACCCTTTGACGAAGCCCTTGCTGGGGCCCTCGGGCGTCTCGGCCAGCAGCCGCCGCCACTCCTCCACGCTTCTCTCCTGGTCCTGCATGCGCTCCACGTGTTGCCCTGAACGCACCGACACACAAGCAGTGACGGCAGTGGGCAGCAATGACTATGGTAAACGGCACAAACATATTCATGAAAATGGCAAAGGAATACCCAACGCACAACAGTGCAAAAAGATTTGACGAATATTATCCGAATAGTCTAAAGATTTGGTGTTTTGGCCTCTTCCGAATCCAAATAGTGACCGAATAATGACCGAATAATGACCGAATAATGGCCGAAGAATGGCCATATTCGGTCCACAACCCCATCAAACCCCAGTGGGCAGTAACTTCTGTGGGTCTGTGTCACATGGGTATGGATCGTATGGGTATAAATCATACCAGGTGGGGGGGGATGAGTGATGATTGATGAGCGATGGGCAAGGTGGGTGGTGGGTGGTGGTGGTGGGTGGTGGGTGGTGGGTGGTGGGTGGTGGGTGGTGGGTGGTGGGTGGTGGGTGGTGGGTGGTGGGTGGTGGGTGGTGGGTGGTGGGTGGTGGGTGGTGGGTGGTGGGTGGTGGGTGGTGGGTGGTGGGTGGTGGGTGGTGGGTGGTGGGTGGTGGGTGGTGGGTGGTGGGTGGTGGGTGGTGGGTGGTGGGGTGGGTAGCGGGTGGTGGGCTGCATGGCGGTGCTTGCTATGCTACAGCGTGCAGGGCGTGTGGCATACACCACAAGTCCGTGCAGGCGTGTAATGTGGCCCACCGCAGCACCTCACCTGGCATCAACAGAAAAGAGCGCTCTACAGGCGTCAGCTGGGCGTCCAGGGATGCGTCCAGGGCGCCCCACGCCAACGCCAGCGCTGTGTCGTCATATTCGTATGCCCGCGCAGTGCCGCTGCGGTGACAGGAAGCAGTTGACAACACACGAACACACAACGGTGCCCTTGTCGTCACCCTCCACACCAGCACATCACCCGAGAGCAACAACGCACCGCTGCCAGTACATCACTCAACGGCAGCACATATCAGTGCAAGCCCTGGCAGTGTGTTGCAAAGAGGCCAGCATATCAACGCAACATGACGGCGCATCAACGCAACATGATGGCGATGCTTACGTGCACGCATGACAAACAGAGCCACTCCCGGTCCAGCCCTCGTCACCTCCTCTGGGGTGCCCCTCCTGTAGCCGTCGTCAAGGCAGAGCGCGCCGCCTAAACGACTACGGGGACAGGCCGCAGCACAGGACCACCACCGCAGCAACGGTGCCAACGACGTGTCCTCCAGCCACCCTACTTGAAGAGACAGCAACCATGCCGGATGCGGCCGTATGGCCGACTGCTGGTACGTGGGAGACATCGGACGGGGCACAGCAGGGACCCTATGCCCACCCTTGCCGCATGCCGGCAGTTGCTAACATGGTGGCGGCATGCTCCGCCCACCGCACCCCCCATAGTATGCTGCCCGCTGTAACCATGGAAGCCAGCACCGGCGCACCCATGCAAGCGTGCGTGTGCACACAGCCGCGGGCCTTAGCGCTACCCCCATTAAGTGCCAAACCGCATGCCCCATGCGCCAAAAGGTAGGGGACAGGACCATGCCGCGCCGAAGGGGTGGGGGCACATGGACCATCTCGATGATCCAGTGCTCCACCATCCAGAACACGTAGACCATCCAGTGTTCCACCATCCAGAACATGAAGACCATCCAGTTGCAGCGCACAGTGATGGGAACCGTGCGCGCAGATGGCATGGGATGGGATGGGATGGGATGGGATGGGATGGGATGGGATGGGATGGGATGGGATGGGATGGGATGGGATGGGATGGGATGGGATGGGATGGGATGGGATGGGATGGGATGGGATGGGATGGGATGGGATGGGATGGGATGGGATGGGATGGGATGGGATGGGATGGGATGGGATGGGATGGGATGGGATGGGATGGGATGGGATGGGATGGGTTGGGATGGGATGGGATGGGATGGGATGGGATGGGATGGGATGGGATGGGATGGGATGGGATGGGATGGGATGGGATGGGATGGGATGGGATGGGATGGGATGGGATGGGATGGGATGGGATGGGATGGGATGGGATGGGATGGGATGGGATGGGATGGGATGGGATGGGATGGGATGGGATGGGATGGGATGGGATGGGATGGGATGGATGGGATGGGATGGGATGGGATGGGATGGGATGGGATGGGATGGATGGGATGGGATGGGATGGGATGGGATGGGATGGGATGGGATGGGATGGGATGGGATGGGATGGGATGGGATGGGATGGGATGGGATGGGATGGGATGGGATGGGATGGGATGGGATGGGATGGGATGGGATGGGATGGGATGGGATGGGATGGGATGGGATGGGATGGGATGGGATGGGATGGGATGGGATGGGATGGGATGGGATGGGATGGGATGGGATGGGATGGGATGGGATGGGATGGGATGGGATGGGATGGGATGGGATGGGATGGGATGGGATGGGATGGGATGGGATGGGATGGGATGGGATGGGATGGGATGGGATGGGATGGGATGGGATGGGATGGGATGGGATGGGATGGGATGGGATGGGATGGGATGGGATGGGATGGGATGGGATGGGATGGGATGGGATGGGATGGGATGGGATGGGATGGGATGGGATGGGATGGGATGGGATGGGATGGGATGGGATGGGATGGGATGGGATGGGATGGGATGGGATGGGATGGGATGGGATGGGATGGGATGGGATGGGATGGGATGGGATGGGATGGGATGGGATGGGATGGGATGGGATGGGATGGGATGGGATGGGATGGGATGGGATGGGATGGGATGGGATGGGATGGGATGGGATGGGATGGGATGGGATGGGATGGGATGGGATGGGATGGGATGGGATGGGATGGGATGGGATGGATGGGATGGGATGGGATGGGATGGGATGGGATGGGATGGGATGGGATGGGATGGGATGGGATGGGATGGGATGGGATGGGATGGGATGGGATGGGATGGGATGGGATGGGATGGGATGGGATGGGATGGGATGGGATGGGATGGGATGGGATGGGATGGGATGGGATGGGATGGGATGGGATGGGATGGGATGGGATGGGATGGGATGGGATGGGATGGGATGGGATGGGATGGGATGGGATGGGATGGGATGGGATGGGATGGGATGGGATGGGATGGGATGGGATGGGATGGGATGGGATGGGATGGGATGGGATGGGATGGGATGGGATGGGATGGGATGGGATGGGATGGGATGGGAACCGCGGACCAGGCCATGACCGTGCCGCGTGCGACACCATCGCGCCATGACATGTGCATGACATCACGTGCCATGGCCACAACATCATCATGCAATAATAGCCTCATGCACGCCCGACAACTTGCGCATATTCATCGCACCCTAACACGACCATGCACGGGTTCGCACCGGAATATGTTGCGGGGCAGCTGGTCCAGCAACAGGACGGACGCCAGCACGCCCAGCGCGCCGTTGGACCGCTCCCAGCCCGGTGTGCCGCGCGCCGCTACCTGTACCAGCGTATCGCACCAGTGGTCGGACAGCTGGCGGTCGTGTTCAGGGGTGGCGGAGAACCACATGACCGAGTGCTCGGCCGGGATGGGGTCAACGGGGCGGACGCGGCGCGGGCCGAACCAGAATTGGAGCAGCTGCGCAGGGTGGGCGCCAGGGGGTCAAAGGGGGTTACCGTGGGGGGTGGCGCCAAATGCACAGGCATCAGCATCAGCAACGACAACAGCAAGGCGTGCAGGCAGGCATTCAAAGGGGCGACCCGACCCACGCCCGGGCGAGCATGCCCATGCATCTGCAGCAAGCTCGCCGCGGTGGCAAACCCAGGGAGTTGTGCTGCCTGGGAGCACAGCCGCCAGGGTGGATGCAGGGTGGGTTCATCGCTCTACTTCCTCCGCCGGTTGCGCGAACTTGGCCGTTTCCGCTTCCGCCGCCATGGAATGCCAGCCCATCCTACATATAAGCGCTTGCACTATTCTGAAGCAGTTTAATGGTTAGTATAGTAAAATGTTTCAATGAACGAATACTGTGTCTGGTGTGCGCTTGATGAGTTCTTAGTTGAAAAATTCTGTGCGGCACAGATACGGCCCTGTACATGAAAAAATTGCGTCGGTTAGTACCACCCCCAAATTGACTCCCCCCGCGACGCCGTATCTCGCACCAAAGGTTGCACATTATTTGCATAAATTGCATGTTGAGCACTTGACAGTCATGGATACAGCGAAGTGTGTGACAGCTGTCGAGTGCTGGCTACATTGTCGTATTGAATCGAGGCATCTCTGCAAGACGTGGTGATCCGTGTCTGCACCAGGAATTCGGAAGCGAGGAGACAGGTCGCCTCGCTCAGAAGATTGCCGAAGGAATTCTGGCACTCCGGCAAGGAAGGCTTTTCCTAACCTTTCTCGGCTCTTCATCGGTCACCCCGGCTTCATCGAAGGACATGACAACCACGGGGCCACTTCTGCGGCTATCAGATGCGGCCTGTGTCGTGACGACATCCCACGCCCAAGGAAAAACGAGCATGTAGTACAGCAAATCACGTAGGGTCCATCAGGAGATAAGAAAAATTTTCAGTATGGAATCCACGCACGCGTGCAACTGTGGGCAATTTTCAATTACCGCCAGCCGTGCAGTCCGGAAAAGCGTAGACGCCGTGCTCTTGAAGCTGGCACCTCGAGCATGGATAGAATGGACGAGACGAAAGACCACCGCCGTCGACGTCATTCCCAAAGCAGTAATTCCGTCGTATACCTTACATGCAGTAGGCCTTTATTAATTCTTTTAAAAGTGCTCTCTCGTACGCATCATAATTCCCAGCTGTTGGACCAGCTGTTGGAGTTTTGCTGGTGAGGTTGCTGTACAACTTCCTCAGGGTTAGGATTGCCGCCTTCCGTGGCCGTCCAATTGTTCCAAACGACAGCTGACACGTAGACAGCAGTAAAGAGCCCAGTTAAGAGCCTGGTCCAAGTCTGCTAGGTCTGGCGTATGCCGCGCCGCGCCGTGCAATGGCAGACGTGGGCCGGCGGGGTCTGTGCCATCCGCGCCGTTTCGCCAAAGCATCGGCAATTTTGCCCCTTCCACGTCATGCTCCATTTTTCCGAAGATATTAAAATTTTCCGAAGATATTAAAATTTTAGTACCGGTAAAAGTCTTCAACCATCGCTCCCGGGCTTTCTACTCGGGCGCTGCTTGGCGGAGTTGCTCCTTCAAGGGATACAGTTGTGAGTAGACTTTCCAAATCTCTGCTGCCCATGTGCGGCGTGGGCAACAACAACAACAACAACAAGGGATAGACTGGACGGCTCTGGTGCCCATGTGCGGCGTGGGCAACAACAACAACAAGACTGGACGGCTCATGTTTGTTGCCTGCCGGCTTGAACGTGGAGGGACGTTCGGCTGAGAGATCTATCCATGCTGCCGCGCACGCAGATGCGCACCTTTTTACTTGCGATGAACGCCCAAGCACCCAACAGGCCAACACCGAGATACACTAGATAAAGGGCGGAGCAGCTTCCTAATCGTTTGGCTGAGCTTTTGGCTGCACGTCGCAGGCTGCATCCTTAGCTTACTTGACGGTGCATTTACCTTTTTGCGTGGATTAATTGTGCAGGCGCTGAAAAAAAAGCAGCAGAGAAAGCGGTGTTAGACGCACATAGTCTTGCTCGGTTCCCCGTCTGTCCTGCAGAAAAGGAGACTGCCTCAGAATGCCGCCAAACCAAATCCGTGCGTCGCACATCTTGATTAAGCACAAGGGCTCGCGGAGGCTGGCCTCATGGTACGCTATCCCGTTCGCTGAGAACGGGTCCTGTAGGGCAAGATGCGCCAGCGCCCGTCGCCATTGACGCCTGTTAGGATTGACACGTCTTGCACGCAGACGCTTTCAACACCATGAAGTATTTCGTTGCTTTACTTAGTTTCTTTCATTGTCCTCCCTGACTGACGCTGGCAAGAGATGAATTTTCATGGGTATGGTCGCAGGAAGGACCCAAACGGTGACGTCATCAAGAAAACGACTCCCCAGCAAGCGGAGGCCAAGCTGGCTGCGCTCCGGGAGAAGATTGTCTCCGGCCAGGCCGACTTTGCTACTCTCGCAAGAACCGAATCCGATTGTGGTTCTGCAAAGGAAGGCGGTGACTTGGGTTATTTCGGCCCAAACCAAATGCAGAAGCCTTTTGAAGAGGCCGCGTTTGCCCTGGAAATTGGAGGCCTGAGCGGTATTGTCCAAAGCGACAGTGGAGCACACATCATCCTACGGACAGGATGATTGCACGGCTTGCTTCTGGTCTTGTCAAGTTAATGGGTTCCGATTCGATTTGAAGCTATTGCCCGGCCAAATAACACACATTGCTGTGAACACTTCCCGGCTTTGGAGTCAAGTCAGTGTGGTGTCAGAGGGCAAGGAAGGACACCTGTATGCCCTCCTGCTGTCCGTTGCAAACCAAAATATAACTTTGTACTTTTCTTATTTTCATGGGCAGTATCGAGTTAATATCTGTAGCTCTTGCAGCTCACGGTAGCAAGAGACTTTGGTAGCATCATGTTTATTACTCCATACTTTTCACTATGGCCGTATGGCCTCCGTAACCCGCAAAAGGTCAGCAACGAATAAAGCTTCGCGACTAACTTTTTATTACTTGCACTTGCATTGTTTGGCATTGAAAGTTGACGTGAGACATCGACTCACACCTCCCTCCTTTCTCACACCTCTAATTGTGTTTAGGGGTTGAAGCTTACTTTACTGGCACCCACGTGACGCAGTCTACATGCTTAAAATTGATTGATTAATTAATTCACTCACACTGTCATTTGTGAGGTCTGATCTCGTGCCCACGTTGAATACAACTCTGGACGAACAATCTTGCCCCTTGCTCTTGTCTGTCCGTCTCCTGGTCCTATTCTAAGCCAGATGAATATAGAAGTTGGTAATTGAACCGCTCACATGACTGCGTCACGTGGGTACCAATCAAGGAACCATCAACTGCTAATACAAAACGAGCAGGGATAGTGCTCAAGCTGCTCTCGCTGCGTGGGTCGCCAGGCCACAGAGGACTGTCTTTGCATCGATCATGGTGCAGGCCCAACTGTGGGTGCAATGATAAGACTTTCGTGGTAGATCTGCTTCACCATATTAATAGGCACAGGCGCCTGGGCCTAGCCAGCCACCTCGCATGCACAGATCAGGTAGACACTACGGATAGCTCAGCAGGCACCAAGCCCGCCCAACAAGCTGGGCGTTTTGTTCTCACATGGCGTGCCCGGCCCAGGCCGCGCGCAGCAGGGGCGCCACCCGTGGCTTTTCCGGGATAGACTAGGCATGGATATGTGTTACCCACGACGCAACGGGCTCATGCCAGGGCAGCCCCATCCATGGCATGTCGAGTCATCTGGCCTGGTTTAAGGATAGGGTGCAGGTAGTCATGAAGGAGACCACCCCCAAGCCAGTGGGGGCTCCGCGTGTCACCACGTATGGCATTCACAGCGATTCGGACCGTGGTGCCCACAACCCTGTACCTAGGTCTTAGATTAAATTAAATTAAATTGTAACATATCTCCGTTGGGAGTACATGTAGCACATATCCCTGAGAAGGGGCATATGGCATTCTGGGCTACTTCCTGCAAGGGTAGGGCCGGTGTAAACCACACCTGCTCTGGGTGCACAAAGTGCACCTGCATGGCACTATGTATTCCAGCACCTAAGGTGCGGACATAGGGTGGAAGATCATCATGGCTGATTGTAATCGCACAGCTTGCACGCCTGGCCACCTCTGGCCGACTACCACGTCTTCCCCACTCACGGTCTTTTCCACCTCGTCAATCAGGTGGAGGTATTGATACTCCTCTCCCCTTTTGACGACTGGAACTCTAGGCATGGTCGCCTCTTTAAGGATTGCCTAGCGCACAATACATGAACCGGCGCACCCGGCACCCTCTATTTGCTTTAATTGCGTCTTCACTCTTCTGCGTCTTTCTGGAAGTGCACCCGTCCCTAAACCTTATGATTCTGTCATGCATATGCTGTCTGTCCCCTGACAGCTTTTCTCCCACGCAATAAAAAATCCTGTCAAAAAAAATTGAAAGGCACACCGTCACGCGTGTACTAGCAAGTAGCTATGCACTCGCTGCAATTTCAGCAATTTCAGTACCACTGACAGGTCTGGGCCTCTCCCCACCGCGTGACACGTCCGCGACCTCCAAAATCGGCAAAGTCCAAAGTGAAAAACAGTGAAAATCGTACGGCGTACGCGGTCGAAAGCGTCAGTACCGTGGAATACGGCGTATTTTCATACCCGAGGTGCCGTACGAACCAACACGGGTTACATTACACACCCCTGGGGGCACCCTCCAGGGTTCAGGGATGTGTGCAAGCTCAAGTCAATGATCAACAGCCTTGCCCTTGCCCTTGTCCTGGGATGGACCAGCCTTCTCCTTGCTGCCACCCTGGGCTGGCTTGCTCTGACCTTCCTGCCTCAGGTACGAGGGACACTCATTCCTGAAGTGACCCTTCCCCTGGCAGAAATAAAATTCCACCTGACTGATGTCCCGTGAGGTCCCACTGCTGGGCCCAGCCTTGGGAGGACCACCTACCCTCTTGAAGTCAAACTGGGACTGTGGAGGTCCCGACTTCGGAGGTGTCCCCCGTCCAGCCATTCTGCCACGCCCCCTCCTGGACCTTCCTCGACCCCTGAACGAGGTCTCAGGCCCCCTTGAGGAAGCTGGACCCCCGTGGCCCGATCCCCTCATGGACTTGACTGCAGGCTCAGCTGCCTCCTCGTCCCCTTGACGTGGGCGCTTCCCGCCTACATACTTGCCACTGAAGCACTCATACAGCTGGTCCGTCATGGCAGCCCAGCCATGGACTTGGCGCATGTGGATGGACACGTTGTCCATCGTGATAGGGTCCAGCTGCAGTGACTTGAGAAAGTCACCCATGGCCATTCTGTCTGCACAGAAGAATCCTTTAGCCATGGCGTCCTCCGGCTCAGCTTACAGAAGTCTTCAAACGCGTGGACCACCAACTGCCCCTTGATGGGTTTGTAGTCCAGGTACTCCTGCTTCAAGTGAGAACCATCTATGGTCCTCTTATCACTTAGGAACACCCTGAGGCGCGTCATGAACGCGGCCCAGGTATCCCCCGCTGAATGGCGCTCCCGGACGAACTTAAACAGCCGCCGTGCCGACTGCCGTATGTAGGCACTGGACGCCAGAATGCGAAGCTTGTCGCCGGTGTAGATGTCCGTGTACAAGTTCATATCCTCCAGCATCCTCTCCGCGTCTCTGGGCTGCCAATTGTCTTTGATTGACTGAAATTGGCTCAGCACAGCGTACCCCTCGGCTACGGTCGGCCGCCTAGGCGCTGCTTGGGCTGCTGCTGGCCCGTTCTGAGCGCCTTGAGACCCCTGACTCTGATCATCCTCTAGACCAGCCTGGTCCCCTATAGTGCAGGCCCTCCTACTCGTCCACCGCGTCCGTCCATATCAGCGCCGCGCCGCTCAAAGCCGACCCCACGTCCTCGTTGGTCGGATGCTCCTTCGCTCATGATGGGTCTTGTTCAGGTCGGCTATACAGATCAGCCAAGTGGCCAGACAGCAATTAAAGCAATATACGCTGCTGAACAAGATTGTCGCCTGCGAACGCACGTTGCGCGCCCACACCTGCCACTGCCTGCACGAACTCTTGTCGCACCGCACCAGCTGGCTCCGCAGCTCCTTCTCGCCTGGCCACCAACTCCGCACGCACCCGGTCGACTAATGCTGTGATCACAGTCTGTATTCCGACCAGACCGTGCAGCTCTTGCTCAATGTCGTCGGCGCTCCGGTGTGCCGGAACAACGATGGTCCGGACGTGTTGCAAAATGCGCTCCCAATCCTCGACCTGGTCGTCGACGAATTGCGCAAAGTTGCGCTCAACGGGTGGCCGATCTGCAAGCAATAAGGATAAATCTCGAACCACACAACGCAATTCATGGAATATAGAACCACCAGAAGACTGCCGAGGAAACCGGAAATCCTGCTGCCGTTGTTCTTCCTGCACCATTCGACACCCGACGAGCTTCACCACGTCGTCAACGCTGCACGCAGCACACAGCAACAACCCTCCTGGTCGTTCCGTCGAGACTGCTTGTAATTTGAGTTAACGTTTTTAAGTGCAATGTATAAGGATATGGTTGCAATGCAGCAATTGTGTGAATGTGGTTGGAACGGAGCTTTGTTAAAATTGGATAATGTTACAGCACTCAGACACTTGAGGCTTAGACACGAGTTTGCAAAGTCAAGGCAACACACGTGAGGCGGGCTCGCAAGAGATGACCAGTTGGCACTGGCCTATTCTTTATGTACTTGTTCACTGTGCTTTGCTAGGCCAGAGCAGCCTCGTAGGGCCTGCTCAGTATTAACACCCCGGTACAGTATTAATAACCTGTACAGCGTCCAGATCCTATACAGTAGGTCTGCCATACAGGCTCAGTGACCACAGAGTACAGTCTACACAGTGATTATTGCGTCTGCACCCAGTAGTCCAGGACTAAGCCTGCGGTACCAACAGACCACAGGTTAAGGTTCCTATTTCCTGCGTACGACGTATTAATCCAATACCGTCGTAGGTACAGCACCTCATTCCTGTCAGCCCAGGAATTACAGTCGACCCCATATGCCGTCGGCAAATATTCACGCACGACTTAGAAGAACAGCCGGCTCGCGCTCGCGCGCAACCGGGAAGTCGGAACGCCATAACTTTCTTGATACTTGTCGCCTCAGACTTTCTTGATACTTGTCTGTGTCAGGTTGGCAGGGTCCGGCTAGTAAGCCGTACGCTATGACGGCGGTTAAAGTCAACGTGATTTTCAATCCGTTGCGCGCCTCTAGCATGACCACCGTGTCCGCGTATGCGCTGGTGGTCAACAAGTTTGGATATTCCGCACTACTCGGGGTGGATGTCCTTGCTCGCGCCATGGTTCAGGTGGACTATAGGGCGAAGGAGGCATCTTACATCCCTGATTGGGATGGGGCTGGCCTGAAGCGGGCCAGTGTGCCGGTCTCATGCTTCAGTTCTTCAGCCGGGGCTGCACGCCTCAACCCTTCAGCGGCTGCGGGCGTGGTGGAGGTCAGCATGGTGGAGGTACGGGCGGCGGGCTCATATCGGCGTGGGACAAGCATCGGACGGTACTGCCTCAGCCAACGGCGAGCATTGCCAAGATGCGCACGCAGTGGTCGCTGGATGCTGTGACGTCCACGCCGGGCAGCCGGGCTGTATGCGCAAGCGGGTGACTGAAGCCGTCGTCACCATTCCTCAGATGGCCAGCCATGGCCTCACTTTGGTGCAACCGGGTGTCTCGGAGGCCCAAGGAAATTTTTCTGCTGCAATCTTACCGCAGGCCCCTGATTTTGCCAAGGGTGCGGTAGCCGTGTTGGAACTGTTTGCGGGGATCGGAGGGGGCATTGCAGGCTTTTTAGCCGCAGGCGGCTTGTGCCGTAAACTCATCGCGGTAGAGCCATCGCACAAGGCGCGTCAGGTGTACTTCAGTCACTGTGGCGTGTTGTCGCGAGAGTATCCCGCGCAGTTTCCGCCATCAGCATGGCGTGACCCGTTTGGGGAATGTCATCAAGGTATCCGAGCCATCGGTGAGGTGCAGGTGCAGCAGTTGTTGCGCAGACATCATGCCATCGACTTGGTAACTGCGGGTTGGGAGTGCCAGGGCCTGAGCCAGGCAAGGCAAGGGCGGGGGCTAGCCGATCCGCGTAGCGCGCTGTTCTGGGAACTGTTGCGTGTGGTGGGACTGTTGCAGTCGCGTCAGCCCCATCCGCCTGCGTATTAGGGCATGGCTTCTCAGCAGAGATCGAGTAGCTCTCTGCATAGGCAGAGCTTGGCTAAATTCTTAACTCGTCGTCTGTCCCAACTCAGTCCTCACAGGAGGACTGAGTTGACAATTTTCAACCGCGTGTAGCGACTAGGTGGGGGGTCCATCCCAAATGTTTTGATGTGGATCTGGGGTGTACTAGATATCATTTTGTTGGCAAAAATACTGCATATGTGAAAACTTGACCCGAACACCTGAAAATTACACGGACGTTGGGCGCCCCTCGCGAATTTGCATTTTTCGGGATAAGAACGAGTGGGAAAAATTCAATCAAATCCTGGTGCATGAAGAAAAAATATAGGCATGTAAACAACATAGTTCTTGAAGCGTGGCAAAAAACTGGGCTCCATTTGGCCACTGCAACTGCCTGAAACAATTAAAAAACTCTCAGTCCTCAGGAGAGGAATGGGGCTTTTGCTAACTTTGCTAGCATGTAAGTGCGGTCATACTACATCACCGTGGCCACCAACCATCCCAATCAACTCATTTCCCTTCAAGCATTACAGGACAACACACTTGCATCATCATACTTCAGGTATATCATACCTTATCATGTAGTGAGAGCCTATGCATGCATGTAGGGAATGGGCTTGGATACCTACCAACAAAGGGTTATGTTATAAGTGTCAACCACCAATATAATGGGTAGGTTAAGCATATTTCCATTGTTTCAAACAACAATAGATATGGCTATAACTGTTTTGCCTTGCCATGATGTGGCCAACATAGTTGCTGGCACATGATGGCAGTGGTTTGTCACCAAGACTTTTCACTCACCCGTAAAAGCTTGAATGCACCCTTGACGCAGCCCGTGGCCACACAATCATGCAGTATGAACGTAGCAAAAGAATAACTAACATCTATGAAGGTGTTTAAACCTGCACAGCTCCTAAAACCCTGCACAACTACACTGGGTTAAGGCAAATGCCTGCTAACATCATCTGAAAAGGGGGTTTTAGAGAGGGGCAGGCAACGGTCAAGAAAGAGCATCAAGACTTGAACCTGACAACGCCTCGCAAGCTTAAACTCATGTACGAACATCAAGGAACGAAGAGGCAACGATTATCCGGCTTTACCTGGCACGGCTGGCGTTACCTTGGCCCAGGCGGTGCCCGCAAAAGTGGCACTTTGCGGCACATAGACCATGACGTGACAGAATGGTCGAGATCATCAAATCTATACTGTCACTCAATATATTCTAATACAACTCATGTTCAAATGTAGAAAGAAACCTATCAGCCATTGAAATTGCGCCGGAAAGCAAGCGCAGTAATCAATTCCGTCGACCTGCCTTATCGCAGTTTTTTCCAGCAAGAACAGTGCCGACACCGGGTAAATCGCATCCCCGCGAGCTAAAAATTGATTTATATCATCTTTAGGGCATGTTAAATCTATTTACTGAGTCTGGACGGCTAACTCGTCCGCAAACGTAAACTGCATGCATGGGCGCGAGCCGCCATGGCTAGGTCGTGCATTTCCGGAACTCGCGTTTCACGTGGAAAAGTACCCTTACCACCTGTACTTTGACCGTACAGTTAGCCGCGCATACCAAATCCAAAAAAATCCCAAAAATATGTCCAAGAAAGATCTTTTCACGTAGTATTTGAATAAATTTTGAGAGAATTTTTTTGTCAAACATTCTGACCGGGGCGAATTTTCTACGAAACCCAAAAACTCGGTCCTCTAGAGAGGACTGAGTTCAACTCAGTCCTCCGTAGAGGACCAGGGACAGACGACGAGTTAATGCATCATCCATGGGGAGGGCCATTATAGGCGCACATGCGCATAGGCGTGAGCCACGTGCTAAACTAAGCCTGACTAATCTACGCTTCTCCGCTACATATTCCCTAGACTGGGTTTGCTGAGGTGGCAGGGGGCACCTGCAGGGCTTGTGGTCGACTTGGATGACCGCCCCCCTCCAGTATACCGGTTTCCCCCCTGCGGTCTGCCGGAGCTGGAGGCAGGTCAGCCTTTATAGCTCCTATCGCCGCTGTTGCTGTGGCACTGGGGTCAAGTCGTCGTCCAGCGCCGGTGTAGGAAGTCCCCGAGAGCTTCTTGCGGCATTTAAGAAACAACAGCTTATCCGCCATGTACTTAAAGGTGAGGAGCAGGGGGGCCAGGCCAGCGTTACCTCGCGCGGGGGGAAGGCGGACAGACGACATCCGCAGCTCACCAGTGAGTTGCATGGGGGTAAGAATGTCGAGCTTAAACGCTATGGCAAGAGACTCCAAGTCCACACCTGCCGGCTGGTCGAAGTGCTTGACGATGACATTGTGGCTGCGCTTGGTGATGTCGGCCTCCGAGTCGCGGAGGTCGAGCGTTTGTTGCTTCATCTGTGCCGCGATGGTGGAGGCGGTGGAGGTGGTGTGGTGCTTCAGCATGTCCGCCCAGGTCTGGGTACGTGGGAGGACCATCGTCGGCTGGGCCAGCAGGTGCTGGCTGAGCGGCAATGTCCTTCATCGCCTGGGCAGTGAGGCCTGCGGTGTTTTGCAGGCACTCGATGGCAAATCATGGCGTTGTCCTTGAGGCGCTGGTCGATGTCGAGGAGCTGGTCGGTGATGGCGTCGGTGGTTTTGGAGGTGGCGGTGGCGGTGGTGGAAAGGTGAGGGAGCTCAGCAGCCAGCATGCTGCTCATTGCTGCCATATCTGCGGCAAGGGGGGTCACGTGCTGTGCAAGGTGCTCCGTGAGGATGGATTGAAATGTGGTTTCGGTGAGGGCAGTGGGGGCGGAGGGCGTTAGATCCCAGATCTCGGCCTCGGTGCGCCCGAGGAGGGAGCAGAGAGCGTAGCGCTGAAGGCGGGGGCGAGGGGTAAAGTGAAGAATGTCCGCAATGGTTTGGACCAAATGCGGCGCCTGGGAGACGTTCACAGTGTTGAGGCGATGCTGGCCGTGCGCAGTTCCACAAGCAAGGCGTGCGAGCCGGAAAACATGTTATCCATGAATTGAGTCGGGTGCGTTGCCCAATAGCCGGGAGAGGTGACGTCGAAGTCGACCTGGCGCCAGCGCGGAAGGGACGTAGGGTAACTGTGTTTGGGCTCAGGCGATGCCGAGGGCGAGGCCTCGGGAGGAGCCGAGTAGACCACTAACGCTTGGTCAGTGTCACCGCTGCCTGCGAGGCCGGGAGGCGGAACTGCAGCCGGAGCTGCAGGCGTGTTTGCATTGCTCATCGCAGCCTCCAAACTGCGTTGGCAGCGTTGCATCGTGGAGCGTTTGCTCGTCATAATATTGCGTATTAGCCTCGGGAAAATATGTCAGCCCGTGTGCGTATTAGAATTTCTGGCAACAAAATGTAGCAAAAATCTGGCTAATGAGGGGGACATGTACAGCTGTGGTCCAAGTCCCAGGTCATTCCGACAAGTCTAGCTCAAGTTATAAGTTTTTGCGTGCTAAAACCTGAACATACGCTAAATAAGGCTTTTCTGCTGTGTATAAGGCCACCTAGACATGATGTTTTCCATCCAAGAAGCCCAAAAACATGCCCAACTCGATCACACAACATAAGAAATTAAGGCTAGGCACCTCATCTGCCCTCCCCTGCCCTCAGCATGGCCAGCCTTGCCAGTGTGGGCATAGCAACACCATCGCTAGCTAGGCACACATGCACCAAGAGAGCATACATTATTCTGATGTGGCACGCCGCAAAGGTGGAAACCATTTGCGTTCAGTGCCGGTACGCGGAAAACGCGATCTGCAAATGAATCCAGGCCGGAATCAAACTGGGGACCTCTCGCACCAACTTTTGCTGACTATAGGACGGACGTCTCCTGATCCTAAGGCATCGCCAACTGACACCTACAGTCATCCGCAAAAGTTCTCCTTTCCGGGGAGTGATGCAAGCCTTTCGGATTTGGTACTAGATAAATCATTCGAGATCTGTGTGTGTGGGAGTACTACACACGTGTCCACTCGAGACTTGTTCAGTCTCGAAACGTGAGACGGGCTGAACACGGCTGGAATACATTATGCTCACTGCCCAAGGTTACCTTGTAAATTTATGCCAAGAACTCAGCAATTAGCATACGTGTAAAAACCTTAGAAAGACTGCCCAAGCAATAGAGGCAACTGCGGCCTGCAAACTTGGCAGCAAGTCATACTGCCGTCTGCCAAGCATTCTTCACATCCTATCCAGCCTGCCTTGCTGCACACATAGAAGGGAAGTCTCTATGGTTATAGCTCAAGGAAAGCAATGGAAACACCTATCTAATGCAATGCCACTCATGCAGTATGGTCAGCAAAAGAACCACTCTCACCTTCCTTTCCAATATGGTAATTTGCTAAGAAGCTGATGCCAGCTTGTTAGCCACTAGGCACATGCCGGATGTCGTTACTAAAACAGGCGTGTCAGATCCGGCACAAAACAAAGCGTCTGAGCAAGCTCATGTCCAAAGGATTATGGAAAACAAATTAATGCCAACACATTACCAACAACTTAACCTCGGCGCCTTAAGCATGCCAGCCACATTCCACAAACTACACGAAACTGTACGAAATTGCTAAGAATCTGACGAAGCAACCGAAAGACATGGAGAGCTTCCTGCTGGGAAGCTGCCCGAAAAAAAGGCGAAAGGCCGACGTTAATGCACCTGCCTGCCTGGAAATGTTTGATGCATAAACTGGCACGCAAGCGCGAACAATAAAAGACATCATCCATTGTCCAGGCGAACAAGGAAGGTGCGCCTTCTGTGAATACGTTGAAGGCGACATGCGCAGGCCTACGTAGACAGGTCCTTACCTTGAATGCCGGAAGTGTAAAAGAAACTGGGAAGTTTCGGCGGAAACTCGACAACAACACCATTACAGCTTCATAATCGCTCTTTAGAGCCTACGTTGCCTCAGAATTGCTGCCGTAAACCTGCATTAAATTTCATTATCCGCAAGAGAAATTATATCCTGGACCCCCGTGCCCGTAGCCGTTCGAGAAATTAGCGATATTGCAAACCGTAAACTTTCCGCCATGAAATGATCAACTAATCTTCTGTGAAATTCATGCATTTTTTTCTAGCTTTCTACATGCCATATCGATTAATATTGCCCGAAAGGCATGCCGCCATGGCCACCTCCGCGAGGGTTGAGCGGTCCGGCCTCCGGGCACACATTATACACCGTACGGACGGTACCGCAAATTTTTTGGCGCAGAAAATATTCGGCGCGCCACGTCCCCTGAAATAATTAAGGGGACTCGGCGCGGCGAATATTTTCCGCGCCAAAAAAATTCCGCGGTACCCTCCGTACCGTGAAAAGTGGGTGCACGGTGCGCGCACCCCTTGCGGAAGTGGCCATGGTGACTGCTTTTAGACGAAACGTGACAAATCTGGCTCGCGGAAAGCAGAAAAAATGCTCGATTCTTGGAGAAAATTAGTTACTGATTCTAATTTATGGTGGGATAGTTGCGATCTATAATGTCGCGGGCTCTTTTTTTTTACCATCGGCAGGGGGGGTCCGGCCTGAATTTCTGTCGGGATGAATAAAGTATAATGGATGCCTGCAGGTGTGATTGTCGATTGTTGCCAGTTTTGATCGTCCTAATGGAAGCTAATTTAATGATGTTTCTAAAGCCGTAAAAATTCCCGCTGCTATCTTTACCTTTCCCGTCATTTTGCGGTAAGATAACATTAGGCCTGCGCGATGCGCGCCCGACCTCTCCATGAAAGGGTGGCCTTTCTTGTGCGCCTGGGCACGAATAAATGCCCGTTATGGTACGTTCTTGTATTAAACGTCCTAAGATAGCGCTTTCCTGCTTTCTTAGCTCGTTGAGCGTAAGCTTTTTGCCTTCTTTCCGGCCAGATGCAGCCATGAACTTGCGGGTCCTGGCGCTGCATCGCTAGATTCCTGGATGTTTTTTAGCAAGTTCGTCTGTGACGTGGCTGGCTTGCTGCAGCGCGTGGCCCACAACCTGTCGGGAAGGTGTAATGCTTTTATTTCCATGCTTCTCTGAAATTTCTTTTGCTTTATAGACAGTTGTGTTCGAGGAAATTCACGCGGTCTTCCTAAGCAGCGGCATCATTTTCCCCAGACACTGACGAGCTGGCACCTGTCTCCTAAAGAAAGTGGCTCGTGCTTGTTAGAAAGGAGGCAGTGTGCATTTTGCGGGACACAATGCTTTGGTGGCACATGCGTCAGGTAGGTTGTTCCAATGGTCTCTTCACCTTTCCCACTGAGTAAATGATAGCCTTTGTCATGCTAACCAGAGCAGCTAGCCACAGGTTGGCTGGATAAAAAGTCAGCTTATTTTCTCTTTATATACTGCGTGTGTGGTCCTCCACATGTCCGGCTTGTTGGGCATTTTGGAACAGGGTTTTTAATGTGTTGTTGGGTGGAACAACTTGGTTGTTGGCACAAAATCACACATTATTAGCCTGAGATAGGCATGACATATGCTGCTCAGGCGTGTCGTCCTACCAGCCTTGTTGTTAAGGGTAGACTCACAAGGCTGGCTGTGACGATGGAGGGGTGGGGCGTATGACGCTCCGGACATCCTCCTCACACTCCGTGATCAAAGTGGGCATGTTTTTGGGTGTCTAGGGTAGCAAAACAGATGTCATTTTGGCTCAGCACTAGCTCAATTCTCTTTTAGCGTCTACCCAGGTGGCATCACAGGAAAATCAATAACTTGAGCTACGCTTGTCAGAATGAGCTCAAACTTTGGGGTTGTGTTTCCCCCCACTCAGTGGAATATCGCATGTATGGATGACCCAATCTGATGTGTTAATGATTTGATTTTTTTTTTTTTGGCTCAAAAAAGTACCCATTTTGCGGGAAAATTAATAACTCAAACAAATGTGACCATTTTGGCCATGTAAATAGCCCAGCTTTTAAAAAAGTGGGGGAACTTTGCAGGTATGTATGGGCAGGTCATTTAGACAAGTGGTTTGTCTTGGGCAAAATATCTCATAAATAGCGTCTTTTTCTATTTTTAGCTCGCCACCGGTGCGTGGTTGGGGGTAGTACCCCCAACAAGTGGTGGTATGAATGTCCAAACATCATATTTATGGTACCCAATCATCACTAGATGGTTCCCATGTGCATTGGAACTAATACTCACTAAAGTCTGTTTTTCAGGCTTTTGGACGTGCGAGTCCCCTTAAATAATTAATCCACCCCATCCCATATTCATTTCCCTGAGGACTTACGCTCACGTGACGCAGTTACATGTTACGTGGGGAATACAGTGCTCCGCGGTCCCCCAACGGGGACATGCGACTAATTAATTAATGAATTACGTGTAACTTGATTGATTGACTCCGTTGGGAGATCATGTACGTAGCACGTATTCCATGGCTGATAGTGGGGGGTAACGGAGCCGCGAAAAACTAACTAAGCTAACTCTTCTCTTAGCTACAATAATCCTAGCTGCTCTACTCAGTAAAGCGCCCTTTCATCCTGGGGGCGGGGGGGACTTGCCCACAGGGGCTGGCGTGTGGGCCTGGACAATGGTCTACGGCATCTCTTCTTGGGCTGACGGAAGATGCACACGGAATAGTTGTCTCACTTAATAAAATAACGTAGATCAAGTGCGCCATCTGGGCTTCCTCACCTTCCCCCCCGCCCCCCCCCATCTTCCCCACCGAAGCCACCATCCGCACCCTCCTCAAGGAAGCTTTCGAGCAGCACGTGACCCCTCTTGCCGCAGATGTGGCGGCAATTGGCGGCACACTGGCTGCTGAGCTTCCCACCATCCCCACCGCCACCGCCACCCTCCTCGCCTCCACCCCCCCCCCCCCTCCGCCTCCACCGACTCCATCACCGCCCAGCTCCGCGACATCGACCAGCGCCTCAAGGATAATGCAATCGCTATCGAGGTCTTGCGAAACACAGCAGGCCTCACCGCCCAGGCAGTGAAGGACATTGCCGCCAAGCCAGCCTCTGCTGGCCTGGCCGGCGATGCTCCTCCCATCACGACCTGGGCGGACATGCTTAAGCAGCACACCACCTCCACCACCTCCGCCGTGGCAGCCCAGCTCCAACGGCAGACGCTTGACCTCCGCGAGGAGGCCGAGCTCGCCAAGCGCAGCCTCAACGTCATTGTCAAGAATCTCAAGATGGAGGAAGGTGAGAATTCCGAGAAGCTTGCGCGTGCTTTTGAGAGAGAAATCCTTGATCGCATGGGCCTTACTGGTGAGATCGAGCTGGTCGCCCACCGCCTTCCCCGCGCACGGGGTAAGGCAGGGCCGCCCCCGCTCCTTCTCACCTTTAAGACCCCGGCGGACAAGATTTCTTTTCTCAGACGCCGCAAGCGGCTCGAGAAGACTCTCTTCACCCTTGATGACGACTTGACCCTGGCGCAGCAACAACGGCGACGGGAGCTATGGCCGACCTACCTCCAGCTCCGGCAGACCAAGGCGGGGCAGCCGGTGTACTGGAAGGGGGCGGCCATCTACGTCGGCCACAAGCCCTGGCAGGCGACCCCTGCGGCCCCAGCGACTCCAGACGCCCCAGCTTAGGGGAATACAGCAGTAGTAGCGTAGAATAGATAGACCGTGGCCATGTACATGTACGCCTCCTAGAGGCACTATCCCAGCTACGCCACGCGCTTTATTTAATCATGTACATGTGTGCCTATGATGAGCCACACTCCAGATGATGCCTAGCTTTATTTAGTTATGTTGTGCCCATGCAGGGAGTAACTCTCTGCTGAGACGCCATGCCCTAGCTTCTTTGTATAGCTATGCTGATCTTCCCCCCCATGACAGGCTCCCCCTTCGATGGGCATAGCTTGAAGATCATGGGGATGCAAGTGCCCTGGTGAACCTAGAGCAAGGGTCCTTTACATCCCCACCCTTGCAGGAAGTAGCTTAGGATGTATGATAGGCCATATGCCCCCTCTCAAGGGCTATGTGCTACATATACTCCCAACGGAGTTATGTTACAATTGAATTCAATTCAATTCAATTCAAGTGCGCCACATGAGCGCAGTCATCAGCGCGGGATGGAAATAAAATGGGATTATGATTATGTAGCTTTTAGTTGTAGGTATGTCACGGGCATCTCGGCCCGAGTCACTATTTTTCCTTAAGATGGTCACATGCACACGCATGCAGCACGCGGTTTGTGTTACCCCCGCCGATTTGGGGAAATCCGGTGTTCAAACTGGGCTGGGACCACTAGATTGGCCGGCAACTGATCATGGCAGGTCTACCCGCCCTGCGGGGCTTGTCCTTGGGGCCAGTGCAGGTAAGGATATGCCGCCCTGGCTGGCCAAGCCACTGGGGGCCGGCCAGACCGAGAGGGCGGTGTCTTCCTGACTGGTTCGAGCAAGATGTCCTACAAATGCTATCCTACGCTGCCTAATCTCATCCGAAATACGGGGCATACCCTTATCCACCAAAAGAGGCTTTGCTGCCATTGCCTCGTCTGCCTAAATGCTAGTCCACAAGGGCCGTCAGGCTGGCGCGGCGCTGGCACTGGCGTTGGTACCGAAATTGCAGCGGTACCGGCGCTGGCGCTGGCGCTGCGCCAGGTCTGCCCCTACCATCCCCCGTCACTTGTGCCACTGCTATTAAAGGTTCGTTTTCACAAATTCGTACAGATTTTCTAAGTCTTTCTACCGCGCGCAGGCGGTAGACCGCACACAGGCGGAACGAACCACTACCGGTCACAGCCGGCGCACCTCCTCCTCCTAGTCTTACGCGGCAAATTCTATTCGGCCGCACCCCAGACTTCCGTAGTCCCGCTATAACGCAGATAGGGTGAGCAAAAGCTCGGATAATCCACTTCTAACGCTAACCTACTGACGCTTGGGTTGCACCAGACAACAATAGTTTTTTACAAATAAGTACAGCTTAATAGAGCCAACATGCACTGTAGGGCTCCTAACAAGTGCTAAAGGGGGTCTTTGGGTGGCTGCCACAAAAGTGGACTTATGCCTATTCCCCACCTTCCCTTCCTGGCCGACTTCGTCAGCAAATCCGGAACGTCGTTTCACATCCGCCACGTCGGTTTGTTGTCAATTCCGGTGATACCGCTGCAATGTCGCCGTCGGTTAGTAGGGCGCCCCCCTCTCATGCCAGCTCGTCCCCCGCCTATGCTGCCGCTACCCCCGTCACATCTCATGGCAAGGCGGCAAGGTCCCCAGCGGGGTCGAGCATCTCGTTCCCTCCCACGTGGTATGCAGAGCGTGCATTGGAAAGGCGAAGTTGGGGGGGTATCGTCCCCCCCGACTCCGGTCCGGACTTGAGGATTTCTAACCATGGCGACTGGGCAGGTTGCCCCGCAGGCCAATTGACGCCTCAATTTCCTGCGCTTCCATCCCTTCAGGAAGGCCGCTATCTCATACGTCACTCAGTCTACGAAATCGTAGTGCATTATTTTATGTTATTTTTCCATCTCGCGGCCCCGCGGACCTAGATGCACCCCACTTCTCCAATCTGGGCCGATAGAGGGCCAAATTTCGAGCCGCCGCTCTCCTTGCGCGCGGCTAACATTACTGATTAAATTTCCAGCCCTCCCGCCGCAGCGGCAAGGCCGTTAGCCCGTCTAATAATCGCCATAGCGAATTAGTCACGTTGGCAGCATATGCCAGCAAATTGCGGACCAAAAGAGGCTTTGCTGCCATTGCCTCGTCTGCCTAAATGCTAGTCCACAAGGGCCGTCAGGCTGGCGCGGCGCTGGCACTGGCGTTGGTACCGAAATTGCAGCGGTACCGGCGCTGGCGCTGGCGCTGCGCCAGGTCTGCCCCTACCATCCCCCGTCACTTGTGCCACTGCTATTAAAGGTTCGTTTTCACAAATTCGTACAGATTTTCTAAGTCTTTCTACCGCGCGCAGGCGGTAGACCGCACACAGGCGGAACGAACCACTACCGGTCACAGCCGGCGCACCTCCTCCTCCTAGTCTTACGCGGCAAATTCTATTCGGCCGCACCCCAGACTTCCGTAGTCCCGCTATAACGCAGATAGGGTGAGCAAAAGCTCGGATAATACAGAGACTCTAGCGACCTATGCGTGGGAAACCCTACATTCAGGACCTTTTGGAGAATCGTGAATTATTGCATACGCATCAAAATTTGACTCAGATACAAATCGGTTACTATCTCACAACACAATTACCATGCGGGAGCCTCTGCACCACCCGCGCATGGGCAGGACAAGCAATCACCGGTGTTGATCCTAACTGCACTTGCTGTATGGCCGCATCCTATGCACTGATCAGCTCTAGCTGCCATGCACGACTTGCTTCCGACCAACATCTACTACAAGATCCAGACAGTTCAGAAAATTTGCCAAGCTATGCCAAACCTGCACCGCACCTCAACATTCATTTGCACCCGAGGTCCTGCAATTTACATGAGGCAGTTGCCCTGCTCAAATCTCAGTCACTCTGCTAGATCTTTGGTCACCATAGCAGCCGTGCCTCTGCTGGCTCCAACGCCTGAGCTTTCCTCATTTGTGAGCACAGCCACACATGCCTCGACGATCACCACACAAGCGGGGACAGGCACTTGAAACGAAGGACGCTCACCGCCCCTGCCTGCTGCCGCGCATCCAGCGAGCCACCGCGCTGCTTCATAAGAAGAAGCGGCGGCGGCTGGTTTCACTTTCCGGCTGAAGGACCAGTTGCGCCGGGCAAACATTGTGCCAGAGAGGACAAAACCGAACGGAATCAGACTCTGAACAAGCGAGACGCAAGAAAGCGTGGGAGGTGTCATGCATTGCAATTAATGCACAAAACCAAGCATGCTCTGACCCGACAGAGACAGATGCGCATGAAGCATTCCATATATCCTCAGACACGCGGGAATGCCACGTTACGTCCTGCCTGCGTTTGCAAAACCAGGCAGTGAGCGATGGGATGTATCAAGGAGACAACCAGCTGGGATGTATGTTGTCACTTGCTGCCATTTTTCCAACTAAATGCCAACCAAGGGAGGCAGTGGGCTTAATGGCTAAACAAGGCGAGCACACAAGAGCGGGGACAGCGGAGGCGCGAACACAAGAGCTGGGACAGCCGAGGCGAGCGTGGTGGGAAGCGCTAGCAAGGCGACCGCATGCAGCAAGCGCCACAGCCACAACTCCATGCCTCTCGTTGCATGTCCACACACTCGCGGGTCACCTTCAGTTATCCCATCTGAGAATGCTGTCCGCATCTAGACACCTTGCACAGCCAAACAGAGAAGAATAAGAACAGCTGTCAGAGACGTGGCACCCCAGCGCTGTCACCCTCACCCACGCACTCCTGAGCGCCCAGCCACCCACCCACGATGCTGGAGACCCATGAACCATAGAAAGTAGTGACGTAATAATGACGAAACATGGGGACCCATGGACGGGATACCCACGGGGGATGGATGGGGAGAATTGGCAGCCACGTCCCCTGGGCAATGGTGCGATCACCCGCGCCATCTGCGATGGGAGCGCCTGCTAGGCCAAAGGAGGCAGCAGCCAACGACGTGGCCCACACTGGCCGGGCTATGTTGGCTGCGAGTGCTATGACGGCCGTGTGGACACCTAGAACAACCGCGTGTGCGTGGACAGGACGTGTGCGCTGCCTGCGGCAGGATGGCCACCACCCACATCAGGCCGCGCAATGACGGTCAAACACTCACGCATCGGCAGGATGGCCACCACCCACATCAGGCCGCGCAATGACGGTCAAACACTCACGCATCGGCAGGATGGCCACCACCCACATCAGGCCGCGCAATGACGGTCAAACACTCACGCATCGGCAGGATGGCCACCACCCACATCAGGCCGCGCAATGACGGTCAAACACTCACGCATCGGCAGGATGGCCACCACCCACATCAGGCCGCGCAATGACGGTCAAACACTCACGCATCGGCAGGATGGCCACCACCCACATCAAGCCGCGCAATGACGGTCAAACACTCACGCATCGGCAGGATGGCCACCACCCACATCAGGCCGCGCAATGACGGTCAAACACTCACGCATCGGCAGGATGGCCACCACCCACATCAAGCCGCGCAATGACGGTCAAACACTCACGCATCGGCAGGATGGCCACCACCCACATCAGGCCGCGCAATGACGGTCAAACACTCACGCATCGGCAGGATGGCCACCACCCACATCAGGCCGCGCGATGACGGTCAAACACTCACGCATCGGCAGGATGGCCACCACCCACATCAGGCCGCGCAATGACGGTCAAACACTCACGCATCGGCAGGATGGCCACCACCCACATCAGGCCGCGCAATGACGGTCAAACACTCACGCATCGGCAGGATGGCCACCACCCACATCAGGCCGCGCAATGACGGTCAAACACTCACGCATCGGCAGGATGGCCACCACCCACATCAGGCCGCGAAATGACGGTCAAACACTCACGCATCGGCAGGATGGCCACCACCCACATCAGGCCGCGCAATGACGGTCAAACACTCACGCATCGGCAGGATGGCCACCACCCACATCAGGCCGCGCAATGACGGTCAAACACTCGCGCATCGGCAGGATGGCCACCACCCACATCAGGCCGCGCAATGACGGTCAAACACTCACGCATCGGCAGGATGGCCACCACCCACATCAAGCCGCGCAATGACGGTCAAACACTCACGCATCGGCAGGATGGCCACCACCCACATCAAGCCGCGCAATGACGGTCAAACACTCACGCATCGGCAGGATGGCCACCACCCACATCAGGCCGCGCAATGACGGTCAAACACTCACGCATCGGCAGGATGGCCACCACCCACATCAAGCCGCGCAATGACGGTCAAACACTCACGCATCGGCAGGATGGCCACCACCCACATCAGGCCGCGCAATGACGGTCAAACACTCACGCATCGGCAGGATGGCCACCACCCACATCAGGCCGCGCAATGACGGTCAAACACTCACGCATCGGCAGGATGGCCACCACCCACATCAGGCCGCGCAATGACGGTCAAACACTCACGCATCGGCAGGATGGCCACCACCCACATCAGGCCGCGCAATGACGGTCAAACACTCACGCATCGGCAGGATGGCCACCACCCACATCAGGCCGCGCAATGACGGTCAAACACTCACGCATCGGCAGGATGGCCACCACCCACATCAGGCCGCGCAATGACGGTCAAACACTCACACATCGGCAGGATGGCCACCACCCACATCAGGCCGCGCAATGACGGTCAAACACTCACGCATCGGCAGGATGGCCACCACCCACATCAAGCCGCGCAATGACGGTCAAA
This sequence comes from Mesostigma viride, assembly GCA_009746045.1. NCBI lineage: Eukaryota > Viridiplantae > Streptophyta > Mesostigmatophyceae > Mesostigmatales > Mesostigmataceae > Mesostigma > Mesostigma viride. The sequence goes on along the minus strand of RPFO01000648.1, from coordinate 671,630 downwards.
CACTCACGCATCGGCAGGATGGCCACCACCCACATCAGGCCGCGCAATGACGGTCAAACACTCACGCATCGGCAGGATGGCCACCACCCACATCAGGCCGCGCAATGACGGTCAAACACTCACGCATCGGCAGGATGGCCACCACCCACATCAGGCCGCGCAATGACGGTCAAACACTCACGCATCGGCAGGATGGCCACCACCCACATCAGGCCGCGCAATGACGGTCAAACACTCACGCATCGGCAGGATGGCCACCACCCACATCAGGCCGCGCAATGACGGTCAAACACTCACGCATCGGCAGGATGGCCACCACCCACATCAGGCCGCGCAATGACGGTCAAACACTCACGCATCGGCAGGATGGCCACCACCCACATCAGGCCGCGCAATGACGGTCAAACACTCACGCATCGGCAGGATGGCCACCACCCACATCAGGCCGCGCAATGACGGTCAAACACTCACGCATCGGCAGGATGGCCACCACCCACATCAGGCCGCGCAATGACGGTCAAACACTCACGCATCGGCAGGATGGCCACCACCCACATCAGGCCGCGCAATGACGGTCAAACACTCACGCATCGGCAGGATGGCCACCACCCACATCAGGCCGCGCAATGACGGTCAAACACTCACGCATCGGCAGGATGGCCACCACCCACATCAGGCCGCGCAATGACGGTCAAACACTCACGCATCGGCAGGATGGCCACCACCCACATCAGGCCGCGCAATGACGGTCAAACACTCACGCATCGGCAGGATGGCCACCACCCACATCAGGCCGCGCAATGACGGTCAAACACTCACGCATCGGCAGGATGGCCACCACCCACATCAGGCCGCGCAATGACGGTCAAACACTCACGCATCGGCAGGATGGCCACCACCCACATCAGGCCGCGCAATGACGGTCAAACACTCACGCATCGGCAGGATGGCCACCACCCACATCAGGCCGCGCAATGACGGTCAAACACTCACGCATCGGCAGGATGGCCACCACCCACATCAGGCCGCGCAATGACGGTCAAACACTCACGCATCGGCAGGATGGCCACCACCCACATCAGGCCGCGCAATGACGGTCAAACACTCACGCATCGGCAGGATGGCCACCACCCACATCAGGCCGCGCAATGACGGTCAAACACTCACGCATCGGCAGGATGGCCACCACCCACATCAGGCCGCGCAATGACGGTCAAACACTCACGCATCGGCAGGATGGCCACCACCCACATCAAGCCGCGCAATGACGGTCAAACACTCACGCATCGGCAGGATGGCCACCACCCACATCAGGCCGCGCAATGACGGTCAAACACTCACGCATCGGCAGGATGGCCACCACCCACATCAGGCCGCGCAATGACGGTCAAACACTCGCGCATCGGCAGGATGGCCACCACCCACATCAGGCCGCGCAATGACGGTCAAACACTCACGCATCGGCAGGATGGCCACCACCCACATCAGGCCGCGCAATGACGGTCAAACACTCACGCATCGGCAGGATGGCCACCACCCACATCAGGCCGCGCAATGACGGTCAAACACTCACGCATCGGCAGGATGGCCACCACCCACATCAAGCCGCGCGATGACGGTCAAACACTCACGCATCGGCAGGATGGCCACCACCCACATCAGGCCGCGCAATGACGGTCAAACACTCACGCATCGGCAGGATGGCCACCACCCACATCAGGCCGCGCAATGACGGTCAAACACTCACGCATCGGCAGGATGGCCACCACCCACATCAGGCCGCGCAATGACGGTCAAACACTCACGCATCGCACCCACTCCCTCCTCCCCATGCTGGGGCACCCACCTTCTGCACCCACTCGTACTCTCCATGCTTGGAGTCGAACGTGCCCTTCTGCAGACTCTGCAGCTTGAGCGTGAAGCGGGGTCCCAGCTCCTGGCCACACCCCATGACGTGCAGCAAGGGATGGAGTGTGCGGGTGTGAAGGCAGCATGGCTGCAGACAAGCATGAAGCGGGTGCTTTCACAGCCATGGAGTATGGCAGCTGTACTGAGCACACATTCACACACGACAGCAACCGCTGCAGATGGGTACGCGTGGCAGGCGGCGGACCGCCATTGGCCGCCTCTGTGTGCGCACCCTGCACGGTGATGCTGCAGGGACCACCGCCTCTACCACGCGGTCCAGCCCGTTCGGTGGGATCCGGTAGAATGCACTGTGGCCCTGCGCTTGTGCGCTTGTGCGGGGCGAGCACGCGAGGGGGCGCAATGCCTGAGGTGGCCTCCCGCATGTGCGCCCTCGCTCCCTGTTGTGTGCACTAGGGGCGTGCAGAACGCTTCACCATCACACACTGTGCGCGCATGTACAAGCACTGGTCCGACAAGCGTGCGACCATCAGAGGCTCCACCAGCAGAGCAATGGTAGAGATGCTGGCCCCTTGCGTGATCCTGGCCCATGTGGCAACACTGCAAGGCGATGGCTGCAAGGTGACGCCATAAACGGTGGAACATGGTCATGCGATAGAGGGTGACACCGTTGCAAACAACATGACGGTGGCTGCCGTACAAGAACGATCCACGCGCGCACGATCCACGCGGCGCATGCCACCCCCGGCGGCGCTCACCTGCAGGCGGGCGATGACGCGCGGCTGGTCCTTCTTGCCCTCCTTGCCAGGCTCAAAAATGTAGCTGTGCACAACAGGAAAAGGGGCAGATGGGAGGGCAAGGGGAAGGCGAGGGCAAGGGCGAGGGCGAGGGCGAGGGCGAGGGCGAGGGCGAGGGCGAGGGCGAGGGCGAGGGCGAGGGCGAGGGCGAGGGCGAGGGCGAGGGCGAGGGCGAGGGCGAGGGCGAGGGCGAGGGCGAGGGCGAGGGCGAGGGCGAGGGCGAGGGCGAGGGCGAGGGCGAGGGCGAGGGCGAGGGCGAGGGCGAGGGCGAGGGCGAGGGCGAGGGCGAGGGCGAGGGCGAGGGCGATGGGGAGGGGGAGGAGGAGAGTTATGATGGAGGTGACGCGCGGCAGCAGGCATGACGTGGGGCACATGGCGAGGGGAGCATGGTGCGGTGAGGCAACGCAGGGGCAGGGAGGGAGCCCTAGTGGGTGTGCAGCTGGGCGGGGGCGGCGCCAGCACACAAAACACTTGAACACCATTTCACGGGCAGGGTGGCCACAACTATCACCTGGGCGCCGCGCAACCCATGCTCACATCATAAGACCCATGGCCTGTCCATCTCTGCATCAGCGACGCCACAACCCATGAGATCGCTGCATCAGCCCAGCCATGAGATCCCTCCCGATGCCATCCATGGAATGGCTAGCATCGCGGCACGTTGGGCCACACCCATGCCGTAGTCCCTGCCATGCACAAGCCCTCAGCCACGCCCCACACAGGCCGCTGCAAGGAATGAGCAATGGTCCATCGCGCAGCAAGGGGGCACTGCCCATTGATTGGTGCACTGTTGGCGCACCGTTGGCGCACTGTTGGCGCACATGGTTCCCCACGCAGGGAGCTGCAGTGGCAACACGTGGGATGGTTGGGGGGGGCGCCTCCCACTTGCAGCCACGAAAGCACGGGGGAACTGCCAGCAGGCAGGAGAGCAGGACAGAGCGGGGGAGAGCGTCGTCCTGCAAGCACGCCAGATGGCACGTGCTGGGCGTGCTGGGCACGCTCCTGCCAGGGGATTGTGGGCGCACACATGTGCGCTCACCGGTGGTGGCGGAAGCCGATGGGCACGCTGTATGCACGCTGTATGCACGCTGTATGCACACTGTACGCACGCTGTATGCACGCTGTATGCACGCTGTATGCACGCTGTATGCACACTGTATGCACGCTGTATGCACGCTGTATGCACGCTGTATGCACGCTGTATGCACGCTGTATGCACACTGTATGCACGCTGTATGCACGCTGTATGCACGCTGTATGCACACTGTACGCACGCTGTATGCACGCTGTATGCACGCTGTATGCACGCTGTATGCACACTGTATGCACGCTGTATGCACGCTGTATGCACGCTGTATGCACGCTGTATGCACGCTGTATGCACGCTGTATGCACACTGTATGCACGCTGAATGCACGCTGTATGCACGCTGTATGCACGCTGTATGCAGGCTGTATGCACGCTGTATGCACACTGTCTGCACGCTGTATGCACGCTGTATGCACGCTGTATGCACACTGTATGCACGCTGTATGCACGCTGTATGCACACTGTATGCACGCCGTATGCACGCTGTATGCACACTGTATGCACGCTGTATGCACGCTGTATGCACACTGTCTGCACGCTGTATGCACGCTGTATGCACGCTGTATGCACGCTGTATGCACGCTGTATGCACGCTGTATGCACGCTGTATGCACACGCTCACCGGTGGTGGCGGAAGAAGATGAAGTCGCGCTGGTTGTGGAACGTGACGGCGCGCCGGCCGCGGAAGTGGGGGTCTTGGTGGAACAGCGACGCAAACATCCTGCGCGCATGCATGCACGTGTGGGCAGGGGGGGGAGGGATGAGGGGCCGGGGGTCAGGGGGGGGAGGAAAGGAGTGACGGTAGGAGGGGGTAGCCCGTTGCAGCAGCATGGCACTTTAAGGGGTGGCGTCTTGATGGCGGTGGGATGCCACGCATTGATGTCCCCCTGTCATGCGCCTCCATAAGCACAGGAACATCGACGCCCGCCCAATCTTCATCCAGTGTTTCCTACAAGCAGTGATTTGGAGGCAGTTACCAACAAGGCGGGCATCACTGCCATGCTCTAGGCTCCAGTGTGATGGCCCTGAACCGTCCACACCCGCCTTGGAGCCCCCGACGCACGCGTCAGGCGGGAACGTTTTGCGCCGCAGGAATACGTTACACTGGCACCGTGCCAACGCATGGCGCTAGTTGGCTAGCGGGTGGAACGGGCACGAGGATCACTGCTGGCGCACGGCACAAGGTACAACTGTCTTGACATGATCGACATGGCACACGCACGGGGAGGTATCGTTACATCCCATCCCGCGGTCAGCCGTCTACTGGCGTTGCTGTTGGCCTTTTCGATCCTTCCATCTTGATGGCTTTCATAACCTGCCATTGTTTACTGATACCCGTTTATACTTATCAAAGAGACAACCAGTTACCGTTTATACTGATGTCAAAGTCCCATGTGAGGGCCACGACCGCATGTGCCACTTGCCTGCCCACGCGGTTGCCGAGGGCTGTGCTGAAGTTGTTGAGGATGAGCTCGGGGCGGTGGCGGGTGGCTTTGCCATGGCCCTGCGCGTGCACGAACGCAACAGGACACAAGCGCAAGCACAATTTCAGCGTAAGGCAAGGGTGTCCTGCCGCGCGATGACAGAGCCAACAAAAACGGCGGGGCTGTATGAGTGGACCACCGAATACTGTCTGGGGGTGGCTCGCGACGCAAGACCACCCAGGCATCGACAGGAGCATCTCACCGAGTGCTTTCTTGAAGTGGCTAGAAACCACCCAGATGTTGACAGGATGATGCCATGGTGAGCCTGGCAGCGCTGAACCTGGCCGTTGATGCGCCGTCGTGTGCCCACGCCCACGCAGGCCGCTATGCTAGCAGGCATCACCACTGTTGGTTTATGTTCACATACTGCTAGCACACATCCCCATGCTTGCCCCACCCTGGTCTACTGCCAGCGCGTGTCACCATGCTTGCCCTGCCTTGATCTACTGCCACCGCATGTCACCACGCTTGCCTCACCTTGATCTTCTTGGAGGGCACGTAGCTGGTGAGCCGGAAGTGCGCGGTGGGGCCGTCCGGTAGGTGGACCAGCAGGAGGCCGTCTGGGGGAGGGGCGGCGCCGGATGTTTACGCGTGTGGGCGCATGCAACGTGCGGTAGGGGACCCGGCGGGAGCAAGGGGACGGGACACATGGGCGTGCAGGGGGGGATGGGGGAAAAAGGGGGGCAGGGGGATAGGGGGACGGGGGGACGATGGGAGCACGAGGGGTGGAGGGACGGAAGGTTGGCGCACACCACTCCCCAAGACAGCCAGGGACACGCCGAATGCCCAGGAAAGCTTGGCCAGGTGGCGCGAGGAAGTGGGGGCGGAGAAAGGCGAACAAAGAGACTGGACCGGACGGTTCTGGCAGGAGAAGGGCAAGAGTGGGGAGGCGTGGTACATGGCAGTCTTATGGCAGAGGAACAACCCGCACAGATGCAGGCATCAGTGCGTGATGGGCGCGTGGCGGCCGCGAGACAGGTTCGAGGGTCCCCAGACTCGCGAGGACGTCGGCAGGAGGTTTGGCGAGGGCGTGATGTTAAGGAAACCCTCTCCTGTCGCCAGGGGAAATCCGTTCACAAATGCTGGTGAAGCTTGCCAGGAACCACCAGTCCTACCCAAGAACTCTCAACTCATTCGCGCCAACTCCACATATTGCAACATTCGCAGCACACACACTCCGTTGCAACAAGGAAAAGAATGTTAACCCTGAAGCACAAGCGCTGATGTCGACCGAAACACAGGCTGCACACCCGTAACGCAGGGAAGGATAAGGGGTAAGGGGAGGGGGGAGGAGGGGGAAGGGGAGGGGGAAATGCCACGCGAAAGAGGGGAGAAACCGAGAGACGTATTCAAAGCAAGGAAAGAGAGAAGGGGGTTGGGCACAGAGAGAGACCACGAGCGAGACGCGGATAAGGGGAAGGACAAACAGGAAAAGGACAGACAGGGAAAGGACAAACAGGCAGGGTGGTCTGCATGCCTGTGTGCTTGCATTATTACGTGCGTCTGCATGCGCGGAAGAAGTGTGTCTGTGTCTATTGTGCGGATACTGATGTCCTTGCGGTTCTCGTTGAACACCATCACGTCCGTGAAGCCGCGGTTGCTCGCGTACTTGCAGATCTGAGGGGTGCAAGCGCAAACGATCAGACAGAGGTGTGCAAGCGCCAACAATTAGGCAAGGAAAAGCAAGCGCCAACGCATAGGCAAGAGGAAGCAAGCCCCAACGAGTAGACAGAGGGATGGCCAAGCAATGCACAGACAGGTGGCACGGGCCGCCCGGCGAGGCATGGGGGGATGAATCACGGGCCGCCCGTGTACAAGCGTTCCCATCACTTGCCGAGGAAACCAAACGCCTCAAGAATGCGCCGCACATAACTTGTTCTAGGCATTCACGTTTTGAGCGACGCATAGCCTGGCAGCCGCGCACGGAGCAACCCCCGGAGCCACGCGTTGGCCTGGTCGAGCACCAGGCAACGTGCAGGGGGCGCGCGATGTTTGTTGTAGCCTGGCTGGTACCACGGAGGACACAAACACACTTACGCAGCGGTGGAACACAGAGGAACAGGACGCGCAGGGGGCGCACCAGGGACCCTGCCACATGTGCCATGCGCGCCGTCAATGCCGCACACCGCACCTCGCCTGGCAACGAGCACGCCTTCCTAAACCGCGCTGAATACTTATAAAACTACGATCGACTGGGCAACCAACTAAAACATCGTGGCTCAAAGCACGTTCACTCGTCCTTATGTGCACAGCTGCTTCCCCTACGCACGCGTTATGTGGCTGACACGTGGCTGACTAGGCAGGCGGGGCAGCCGGGCAGCGGCGGCCACCTTTCCTGGCATGGTACCCAGGGAACGGCGGCTGTGCGCGCTGTGGGGATGTGGGAGAGTGGCACACGAGTTGTGCCCATGGCATCCATGCCCGCACTTGCAAGTGCAGACGCTGCGATGTCTCTAATAAGGCTGCAGCTGTCACAGCATTGAAAGCTTCAGCCACGCAGTCGTAGGCACTACCTCCTTGATGTGGTAGTCCCCCCGTCGGTAGTAGAAGGCGCAGGGAAGCACACTCAGCAGCTCCTTGACAAACGTGTACATGACCTGCGGCGATGCGTGGGGTCCAGCGCACCGCCAAGGGGATGGCAAGGGAACGCCGCACGAATGGTTGAGGTGACTAGGGGGCCGGAAGCGCGCCGGATCGATTCATACATATAGACATAACGTGAGCCAAAATACCGACACAATCATGCGCCCTGCCACCAGCACGTTGCAACCTGAGCAGTTGAGGACGCAAATCGCCACATGCAACCATGCCACCATGTGGGTGGATCCACGCAAGGAAGGTGGAACTGGGCAACCCCCACGGCTAGCCTCCTTTGAGACATGGCCATGAGGGAGCACCCAAGAGCTTCGCACGGCCACCGCTGAGCCCCACGTCGGCGCCTGCTGCCGGGCACACTGCGATGGATGCAGTTCCACGCCTCAAGGCCAAGGGCATGAGCAATCGGTTAGATGTGCAGGATGCACCACGCGGCCTACAACGACCAGCAACATGGCGACCACGCGTGCTACAGTGACCAGCAACACAACCACGTTTGCATGCGGCACACCGCGCTTGTAGCAACAGCCGCAGTAGAACACATCCCATGTGCGTATGCTGGCACCCAGCATGCCCCCGGTTGAGGCCGTACATCCAGAGGTCATCAGGCAACCATGGGAGGCCCAGGCCAGACCCAGCCAGCCGACAGATGGCAGGAAGCGCAGTATGGGGCATGCGGGTGAGCCATGATGCCGCACGCCCCCCCAACCCCACACCACCCTCCCCACTCCACACACACACACGCCCCCCACGGCTCGTGGGGGGGCCTGCCATGCACCCTACACCCACACACAAGCATGAGCCGGCCAGAAAGGAACCATGCCTGTGTGCACCTGGCACGGCTAGCAGGGTGCCACCTGGCACATGCATGCATGCATGCATGCATGCATGCATGCTGGCTGGCTGGCTGGCTGGCTGGCTGGCTGGCTGGCTGGCTGGCTGGCTGGCTGGCTGGCTGGCTGGCTGGCTGGCTGGCTGGCTGGCTGGCTGGCTGGCTGGCTGGCTGGCTGGCTGGCTGGCTGGCTGGCTGGCTGGCTGGCTTGTTGGCTTCCATGCCTGCAAGCTTCTTTGGTGGCGCACCCGTGCCACGTGCTGCCATGTAGGCATGCGGGCGGTCACCTGTGCCGCGTGCCAACCACCTCGCCACAAGTACCCACCTTGGTTGACTGCCAACCACGTCACCCCAAGCAACTTGCCATGAGCACACCTCACCTTGGTTGGGTTGTGGCAGGTCGTGATGAGCACCTTGGGTTGGTGCTCGCGGTTAAAGTGGCCCGCAAACTCATCGGTGGCCAGCGCCTGCATGACCTGCGCACAACAAGTGACAAATAGGGCAGCAGATAGGCCGACATGCGGCGGCGGCAGCAGCCACAGGGGCCGCCCACACACGCACAAGCACACACGCACAAGCACACACGCACAAGCACACATGCACAAGCACACACACACAAGCACACACGCACACACAAACATGAAGCCTTGCAACCGGCCAAGCAACGACAAGCCATTATAGTGACCCATGCAACCATCATAGTTACCCATGCAACCAATACAGCGAACCATGCAACCAATACAGTCATTCACGCCTTAAGTTGGGTTCGAGGGCTTCGGGGGGTCAACCCAACTTGATACGTGAACCCAACTTAAGGCGTGAATGGCTTACTATATTGTACTGACTTGAACAAAAGATACTAAAACATACTACTTTGAACTTAGGATACCGAAATCCTATACGACCCAGCTTAAGGCGTGAACACAACTTAAGCCAACCCAACTTAAGGCGCGAATGACTGTATAGTGACCCATGCAACCAATTAAGCGACCCATGCAGCCAACACAGCGACCTATGCATGGGCACACCGACACAAGCCCGGAACAAGCAAAAATATCCGGCAGCACACGCCAGCGAGCAAAGCTTAAGGTACCATCCTGGCTCGTGGTGGGCCGAGTGTACCTGGGTGCCTGGGAGCCCTACCCCGATGACCGGGCGGGGTGTTGGCGCTGCCACGGTGTGTGCGAATGCCCACACAGGATGCCACCGCGACCATGCCACGACGCAAGGTAACGCAAGAGGTGGACAAGGCAAGTGCAGCAGCTGCGTGCTCGCGCCCGCAGGCAAGCAACACCGCAGGCTTGCTAGGGTGGGCCCCGGCGGATTATGGCACAGAAAAACTGCCTGCCTTCATTATACGTGACTGAATGGCCTCTCAACGTGTGATGACAATACTAAATACAAGGTATCCTTCTTGTTCACACAGTATGAACACATCCATGCGACATGACCAATACCTACCAACCATGACCACTATACAGCAACCATGTCCGATATACAGCATACCTAGCAAACATGACCACTACATGGCATACCAAGCAATCATGACCGAGAATGCATAGCAAAAAAAAAGTCAGTTACGTCACGCCCGATAATTACCTAATCACCATGACCAATATAGCATACCTCCTCATCATCAGGTTGAATAACCGTCTCATCCGCCTCGCGTGTGTTCTCGATGGTCTTCGGGATTTTTTTTGGAGGCGGCTGCAGTTTCCGGTAAAGAACGTACAAGGGGCGACAAATTCTTCAGACAGTCAAAGCAGACTACAAATGACTGCTTTCCCACAGACCGCAGGAGGGCGAAATGTGTGGCGAAACCGGGCATTTAAACCGGGCATGTATAACATACCTCCTCGCCCAACTCAAGAGCCCTCTCTTCCTCGCGCTTGCGCAGCTCCCTGGCCCTCTTCTTGGTCTCCTTCCTCTTCTTCTTCAGTTTCCGCATCTCATCTTCCCGCACGTGCTTATTCTTGATTTGAGAAGTCCGATTGACAGGCGGTTGTACGGGTCCAGGCTGGACGTCGGTTCGGCTGCGCTTCTTCCCCTTCTTCTCTTTTCGTTTTGGCCTCTCCCCTTCGTCGTCCGAGCTCGCCATGTTCGTCGAAGTCGAAAAACGAAAAATGGCTTAGATATAACAGGCAGCCCTCCGCTCAATAGCTACAAAGAAGAAAATTTAACGCTGGAACAACCAACTTCTTAATAGCGCAAACACATTGCGACACCACGGCTGGCAAATTTTGGCAAGGAGTGGCCATGACCAGTCCAAACTACGCTCATTGTTACCAATCGGTGCAAAAGTGCCTATCTGCCTAGCTTATGCTAAATAAGGCCCTTTCCTCCTGCAAAGTAATAACGGCAAACTTCAGGGCACGTCAGGCACATAGTTACGCACGTTGTTATTGTACCCGTCGTCGCTGCGAGCCTCAATGCCGATGCGTGCTATAAGCTAGTCGGGAAATATTGCCAGTTTGCCAACATTATAACGCCGCGAACGTGTGTCGGCAGCTACGTTCCGTGTTCCGTCTGCGTGTTGTAAAAATTGTCGCAGACTCGCAGCCACCGCAGTTGGCAATGTGGCGTCAACAGCATTAACCTGATATATAAGTATAATTCTGCCGCCCGCCACCTCGCTGGCCAAGAGCCCGCGACGGAATTTGTACCGAATTAGGAAACGAATGGTAGAATATCTACTGGCAACTAGCAGGATGAGGGGATGTAAGCAGAAGCACAATGTACTTGTGTATTTATTACGTTACTGCACGCTACCAAGGCGTAAAACTAGAAATCCCGTTGCCGTTCCCTACTGTAGCTGCCTACAGCAGTCGGCAGAATTGCCTGCATATTTTCTTCTGTGCGGTGGGCGGTGGGCCCCAAATTTCCGGACATACCATGGTTTTCCGGACAAGTTTTGGGCAATAATGTTTGCTCTTCGGCTGAAGAAAGCAGGTGGATAGGTTGAATGGTAACGAATTTCTTCCTGCTTCGGCGCAGACACCTTCTTCCGCTTCCGCTGAACCTTTCGGCCGACCAAGATAGTGAGCATATGCGCACGACAGAAATCGCGACCAGTTAATAAATTGTACCATTATCGAGTAAAATTTTAGCAATTGACTGTTGTATGCAGGCTTGTGAGTGCCAATTATTCTCTTACTGGATCGGCCATGACAAAATGGCCTTCTTCTAAAGTGAAAAACGCAGAAGACGATCATTGACTCGAAGCGTAACCGTTCCATAAAATCGCGCTTCATGGAGCTCGCATTTCTCGGCAGCATGCACCTGCGTCTGCGGGCGGCCGGGGAAACCTCGACCACCCGACCGCGCCCTGGGACCAGCTGCGTTGTCACGACGGTGAAGGGAGTACCCGCACTGGAAACCGTTGAAGTGGACGGGATGGAGCCCCTTGCAATCACCGTCCCCCCTTCCGAGACAATCTCCTACAATTTGGAGGATTCCAGCCAAGACCCGGCGCTTACCCCCTCTGCGACAACGACGCCGGCCTCCAGCAGCAAAATCCTGCCTCGTGGCGGCACGGGCGAGGAGAGCGGAGAGGCGCGGGCCAGCGGACGCGGATGCCAACACGTGCTGGCGCACCTGCTCAAGTTGCAGGAGAGGAACGAGATGGTGTTCCGCTGCACGATCGTTGAGGCAGACGACGAGCCGCTGGCGTGCGCGGGTGATCCGCCCATCCACCGTGTGGTGGTGCGCGTGGACGTGCTTGGCTCGCTGTCCCTGTGGGTCACGCTGGAGAAGAGCGCGACATCGGGCCGCTCCGCATCCGCCGCGTTTGTCTTCTCCCACATCGAGTAAGTAACCAATGCCCCCCCCCTCGTCTTCTCCCACATCGAGTAAGTAACCGATGCCCCCCCCCTCGTCTCCTCCCACATCGAGTATGTGGCAAACGTCCCCCCAACCCCCATGTTCCCCTCCCTGCGGGTGGCCACGTGCCCGCCGCGCCGTCCTCTCCCATGGCTGTACCCTTGATGACCGATGGCGCGGGGCCACCGTGCTGCGGGTCCAGGTTGTACATTTCATGCATCGCACAAGCACCGTCATCTGCCATCGCGAGTGACCGTTATAGCCCATCACACATACCTGCATGCGATCAAATGGGCAGGTGCCAGTTGTTGTAGTTCAGCCGAGTCAGATGACAAGGCCCCCACCCCCCCCAGTACCATGCTCGTGACAAAGCGGCATCGAGGAATGTGCGCGCGTGGGCAGGCATGACCAGGCGTCTTTTCCCCAGCAACGTACCCTAGGTTTGGGGGGCTATTGCCCACCAAATGCAAGAAGGTGCAAGGGGTCAAGGGTGCCACCCAAAAGCCAAAAGGCGCAAGGGGGGAAGAGGCCTAGAGGCTATTTGCTGCCATCCAGTGGCACGGCACCCGCGTACGCCGGTAGCAGCGTGGGCCCCCCCCTATGATGCTGGCGTTGGTTCATAACATGCATGAGGCAGGTCCGCCTCGGGGACAGGTGTGTGGAGGATGCTCTCCCCCTGCCCCATACCCGCACCCACACCCCACACCCGCACCCACGCCCCAACCCGCCTCTTCATTTATGGCATCATCAGTGCCAGGTCAGCTCCATGTGCCCTTGTGCCCTCGTGAACTTGTGCCCTCGTGCCCTCGTGCCCTCGTGCCCTCGTGCCCTCGTGCCCTTGGGCGCTTGTGCCCTTGTGCCCTTGGGCGCTTGTGCCCTTGTGCCCTTGGGCGCTTGTGCCCTCGTGCCCTCGTGCCCGCGTGCCCTTGTGCGCGCTGCCCTTGGGTGCTTGATCTGACGTTGGCCTTTATTGTATGTCGGATGTATATCTGGTCCCCCTTCATCATGTCGCGGCTCCGTGCTTTCCGTGCCGTCTCTGTGCGGGCCAGCTGCGGGGCAGAGGGGACGGTGGGCGACGGCTCCTCAACCACGGTCGTGATGGACGCGGCAAAGGACGCCAGGGATGCCAGGGAGGATGGCCCCACAGCACATGGCCCGGTATCCACGCCAACCATGGTAGAGGGGGAAGCCAGTACAACGAAGCGGGTGGACAGCATGCCCCAAGACTCCTTTGCCACCCCACCAGCGCCCTCTGCGCCCATGTTGGCGGCAGCAGAGCCCACAACGTGCCACGTAGTCGGATGCCGCGTGCACGTGCTGGCGCGCACCGAGGCCGAAAGCCGGCGCCGCTTCAGCCTGCCCTCCCTCTTCCAGTCGCTGCCCTCCCATGTGGAGATGCCCGTTGTGGCGGGTGGCAGCAGCCAGCAGCGGCCGCCGTGGGACGTGGGAGCGCAGGGATGGGATGTGGGAGGCCAAGGTGGTCAGGGGTGTGCAGCCACGGGTGCTAGCGTGGGGGAGGCGGAGGGGGAGAAGGGGCTGATGGCGTTTCCTGACGACGTGCTACGCATCATCTTTGAGATGTGAGTAGTGCGCATGCTCTTTGACGTGCGAGTGCTGCGCATCATCTTTGAGATGTGAGCGGTACTCAGCCAGGGTCCTATAGCGCTGTTTTTGGTGGTGGTCGCATGCCAGTCATATGCCGTGTTTGGTGGTGGCCACCCCACCCGCCCCGCGGATGCGGCCCCCCAGCCCATGAGAACCGCTCACGTGCGAACATCAACGTCACGTGCGAGCATCCTCTTGCCGTTTCCATCCAAGGGCCAACAATGGGCTGTGCAGTGGCCCCTGCAGCCTGCGGCGATCGAGGTGGTGGAGGGGAGGGGTTCGCAGCGTGCTTGCCTTGAGCTATCGTGTGCACATTTGCTGTACACATTACTTAATATAATTTATTTTAATGTTCACAGCATCAAGGTCATCATCTTGGGTGGTTTCTTGTCTTGCCCATGCCCCCTGGCCCTGCCCCTGTCTCTGCCCCTGCCCCTGCCCCTGCCCCTGCCCCTGCCCCTGCCCCTGCCCCTGCCCCTGCCCCTGCCCCTGCCCCTGCCCCTGCCCCTGCCCCTGCCCCTGCCCCTGCCCCTGCCCCTGCCCCTGCCCCTGCCCCTGCCCCTGCCCCTGCCCCTGCCCCTGCCCCTGCCCCTGCCCCTGCCCTGCCTCTGGCCCTGCCCCGATCATGTTTATTTTGCTCTTGTGTCTTACGCTTCGGTCAACCCTAGACAATTTAACTTGGTACTGTCAAGACGCCTCTTGTGTCGTACGCTACGGTTCACCCTAGACATGTGTGTTCTCCTCTTGTGTCGTACGCTACGGTCCACCCTAGACATGTGTGTTCTCCTCTTGTGTCGTACGCTACGGTCCACCCTAGACATGTGTGTTCTCCTCTTGTGTCGTACGCTACGGTCCACCCTAGACATGTGTGTTCTCCTCTTGTGTCGTACGCTACGGTCCACCCTAGACATGTGTGTTCTCCTCTTGTGTCGTACGCTACGGTCCACCCTAGACATGTGTGTTCTCCTCTTGTGTCGTACGCTGCGGTCCACCCTAGACATGTGTGTTTTCCTCTTGTGTCGTACGCTACGGTCCACCCTAGACATGTGTGTTCTCCTCTTGTGTCGTACGCTACGGTCCACCCTAGACATGTGTGTTCTCCTCTTGTGTCGTACGCTACGGTCCACCCTAGACATGTGTGTTCTCCTCTTGTGTCGTACGCTACGGTCCACCCTAGACATGTGTGTTCTCCTCTTGTGTCGTACGCTACGGTCCACCCTAGACATGTTTATTTGGTACTCTCAAGACGACTACCAGCATGCATGGCGTTGATTGTGTGCCTCTGTGACGCTGCCAGCGCGTTTTCTGCTTGCCTCTGTGACGGGGCCAGCGCGTTCTCTGCTTGCCTCTGTGACGGGGCCAGCGCGTTCTCTGCTTGCCTCTGTGACGGTGCCAGCGCGTTCTCTGCTTGCCTCTGTGACGGTGCCAGCGCGTTCTCTGCTTGCCTCTGTGACGGTGCCAGCGCGTTCTCTGCTTGCCTCTGTGACGGTGCCAGCGCGTTCTCTGCTTGCCTCTGTGACGGTGCCAGCGCGTTCTCTGCTTGCCTCTGTGACGGTGCCAGCGCGTTCTCTGCTCGCCTCTGTGACGCTGCCAGCGCGTTCTCTGCTTGCCTCTGTGACGGTGCCAGCGCGTTCGCTGCTTGCCTCTGTGACGGGGCCAGCGCGTTCTCTGCTTGCCTCTGTGACGGTGCCAGCGCGTTCTCTGCTTGCCTCTGTGACGGTGCCAGCGCGTTCTCTGCTTGCCTCTGTGACGGGGCCAGCGCGTTCGCTGCTTGCCTCTGTGACGGTGCCAGCGCGTTCTCTGCTTGCCTCTGTGACGGTGCCAGCGCGTTCTCTGCTTGCCTCACCAAGGTGGGCATCTGTTTGACGGCCTTGCACGCGTGCAAGTCATTAGGCCGCCCTGCGCCCCTTGTGCACATGGGTGCCTGCCTTTTACCACCTGGCTCACCGCACTGACACCTGGCCCCCTTCCCCCCACCCCCCCGGCCTCCAGGCTCCCTGCTGAGGACTTGCGCATGGTGGAGCTCCTCTCGCGCAAGTGTCGCGCCATCGCCTGCGACGTCGTGCCCGGCCTGAACGTCCGCTTGCATCCACACCAACAAGCAGCGCTGCGGTGGATGCTGGCCAGGGAGCGTGCACCCGCCACGCTGCGGCACCCGCTCTACAAGCTGCTGGCCACGGTGAGGGATGCGGGCGGTGGGGCGTCGTGAGGGGTGGGGGCTGGCCACGGTGAGGGATGCGGGCGGTGGGGCGTCGTGAGGGGTGGGGGCTGGCCACGGTGAGGGATGCGGGCGGTGGGGCGTCGTGAGGGGTGGGGGCTGGCCACGGTGAGGGATGCGGACGGTGGGGCGTCATGAGGGGTGGGGGCTGGCCACGGTGAGGGATGCGGGCGGTGGGGCGTCATGAGGGGTGGGGGCTGGCCACGGTGAGGGATGCGGGCGGTGGGGCGTCGTGAGGGGTGGGGGCTGGCCACGGTGAGGGATGCGGACGGTGGGGCGTCGTGAGGGGTGGGGGCTGGCCACGGTGAGGGATGCGGACGGTGGGGCGTCGTGAGGGGTGGGGGCTGGCCACGGTGAGGGATGCGGACGGTGGGGCGTCGTGAGGGGTGGGGGCTGGCCACGGTGAGGGATGCGGACGGTGGGGCGTCGTGAGGGGTGGGGGCTGGCCACGGTGAGGGATGCGGACGGTGGGGCGTCATGAGGGGTGGGGGCTGGCCACGGTGAGGGATGCGGGCGGTGGGGCGTCGTGAGGGGTGGGGGCTGGCCACGGTGAGGGATGCGGGCGGTGGGGCGTCGTGAGGGGTGGGGGCTGGCCACGGTGAGGGATGCGGACGGTGGGGCGTCGTGAGGGGTGGGGGCTGGCCACGGTGAGGGATGCGGACGGTGGGGCGTCATGAGGGGTGGGGGCTGGCCACGGTGAGGGATGCGGACGGTGGGGCGTCGTGAGGGGTGGGGGCTGGCCACGGTGAGGGATGCGGGCGGTGGGGCGTCGTGAGGGGTGGGGGCTGGCCACGGTGAGGGATGCGGGCGGTGGGGCGTCGTGAGGGGTGGGGGCTGGCCACGGTGAGGGATGCGGAGGGTGGGGCGTCGTGAGGGGTGGGGGCTGGCCACGGTGAGGGATGCGGGCGGTGGGGCGTCATGAGGGGTGGGGGCTGGCCACGGTGAGGGATGCGGACGGTGGGGCGTCATGAGGGGTGGGGGCTGGCCACGGTGAGGGATGCGGGCGGTGGGGCGTCGTGAGGGGTGGGGGCTGGCCACGGTGAGGGATGCGGGCGGTGGGGCGTCATGAGGGGTGGTGGCTGGCCACGGTGAGGGATGCGGACGGTGGGGCGTCGTGAGGGGTGGGGGCTGGCCACGGTGAGGGATGCGGACGGTGGGGCGTCGTGAGGGGTGGGGGCTGGCCACGGTGAGGGATGCGGGCGGTGGGGCGTCGTGAGGGGTGGGGGCTGGCCACGGTGAGGGATGCGGACGGTGGGGCGTCGTGAGGGGTGGGGGCTGGCCACGGTGAGGGATGCGGGCGGTGGGGCGTCGTGAGGGGTGGGGGCTGGCCACGGTGAGGGATGCGGGCGGTGGGGCGTCATGAGGGGTGGTGGCTGGCCACGGTGAGGGATGCGGACGGTGGGGCGTCGTGAGGGGTGGGGGCTGGCCACGGTGAGGGATGCGGGCGGTGGGGCGTCGTGAGGGGTGGGGGCTGGCCACGGTGAGGGATGCGGGCGGTGGGGCGTCGTGAGGGGTGGGGGCTGGCCACGGTGAGGGATGCGGACGGTGGGGCGTCGTGAGGGGTGGGGGCTGGCCACGGTGAGGGATGCGGAGGGTGGGGCGTCGTGAGGGGTGGGGGCTGGCCACGGTGAGGGATGCGGACGGTGGGGCGTCGTGAGGGGTGGGGGCTGGCCACGGTGAGGGATGCGGGCGGTGGGGCGTCGTGAGGGGTGGGGGCTGGCCACGGTGAGGGATGCGGGCGGTGGGGCGTCGTGAGGGGTGGGGGCTGGCCACGGTGAGGGATGCGGGCGGTGGGGCGTCGTGAGGGGTGGGGGCTGGCCACGGTGAGGGATGCGGAGGGTGGGGCGTCGTGAGGGGTGGGGGCTGGCCACGGTGAGGGATGCGCGCGGTGGGGCGTCGTGAGGGGTGGGGGCTGGCCACGGTGAGGGATGCGGATGGTGGGGCGTCGTGAGGGGTGGGGGCTGGCCACGGTGAGGGATGCGGATGGTGGGGCGTCGTGAGGGGTGGGGGCTGGCCACGGTGAGGGATGCGGAGGGTGGGGCGTCGTGAGGGGTGGGGGCTGGCCACGGTGAGGGATGCGCGCGGTGGGGCGTCGTGAGGGGTGGGGGCTGGCCACGGTGAGGGATGCGGGCGGTGGGGCGTCGTGAGGGGTGGGGGCTGGCCACGGTGAGGGATGCGGACGGTGGGGCGTCGTGAGGGGTGGGGGCTGGCCACGGTGAGGGATGCGGATGGTGGGGCGTCGTGAGGGGTGGGGGCTGGCCACGGTGAGGGATGCGGATGGTGGGGCGTCGTGAGGGGTGGGGGCTGGCCACGGTGAGGGATGCGGAGGGTGGGGCGTCGTGAGGGGTGGGGGCTGGCCACGGTGAGGGATGCGGGCGGTGGGGCGTCGTGAGGGGTGGGGGCTGGCCACGGTGAGGGATGAGGGCGGTGGGGCGTCGTGAGGGGTGGGGGCTGGCCACGGTGAGGGATGCGGACGGTGGGGCGTCGTGAGGGGTGGGGGCTGGCCATGGTGAGGGATGCGGGCGGTGGGGCGTCATGAGGGGTGGGGGCTGGCCACGGTGAGGGATGAGGGCGGTGGGGCGTCGTGAGGGGTGGGGGCTGGCCACGGTGAGGGATGCGGGCGGTGGGGCGTCGTGAGGGGTGGGGGCTGGCCACGGTGAGGGATGCGGACGGTGGGGTGTCGTGAGGGGTGGGGGCTGGCCATGGTGAGGCGAGGGGCTGCTCATGGTCAGGGCTGGTTGCTTGCGCCACAGTGAGCGCTGCATCAGAATGGAGGGCTGCGCGTGGTGAGGGGTGGGGGCGTGCCGTTAGGAGGGCGGGTTGCTTGCGCCAACGAGAGCGCTGCATCGTTGGTTGGTTGCTTCCGTCCCCCCCTGCCATGAAGCTGGAACCGCGACTGGACTGGCTGTGCTTCCCGTGTTCCATGTTGTGCTTACCTGTGCCAGTAATCATGAGATGTGGCCGCAATCATGTAGCAAGCGCTAGTGACCTCCGTGCCCAGTCTCGTCGCAGCGACATAATGCACCCGCTGGATGGTGCCACCGTTGGTGACATGCAAAGGGCCTTGTGCGTAGGCGTGTGCTTCGTGCTTGCGCATGTCACATTGTTGATCAGGACACCGCCTGCCAGATGATGCCGTGGCATGTAGGCAATAGCACGCATATGCAGCGTCTGTACTGGTGCGTCCATAACATGGCATATTTCGCACGCTTCGGCGTCATATCGGGCCACAAGCCGGCGCCCGTGCTGACCGGCACGCGCATCGCTTGCTCTCGAGTCTGCCGCTGCTGCCGCGCCATCTGCAGGGTGACGGCTGGCGCGTGTTCGGCAACTGCGTGGCGGGCAGCATGAAGGTGGTCTACGATGGCGAGCCGGAGCCCAGCGTGCGCGACTTCAGGGGAGGGCTCTTCTGCGACGAGCCAGGACTGGGCAAGACGGTGACGGGTGCGTGGGCGGTGGAGAAAGATGCCCGCTGGCACGCAGCTTGTGGCTGGGGGCGTGTCATGGAACAGCTGAGGGCTTTCTCTCTGATGAAGTGGGGGGGTAGCCCATCGGTGCGTATCGGCAAGTGGCACCAGTGCGGTGATGGATGGTGAAGTGCAAATGTGTGTCCAGGTGCGATCGGGCGCAGGAGTGAAACGCAGGCGCAGGTCAGGTGGCTGGGCCACCGGCTGCGTGGTGGGTGCTGGAGTGCACACGCGCCCCCTGCAGATGTCCTCATGGATGGAGCAGGTCGGGCCATCTGCAAGAGAGGTGTTGCCCCAGTGCCTGGGTGTGGGCGCCCATTGCCTGCGTAGACGGCCGGATCTGTGCGTGCATGTGTGAGCGTGTGGCGTGTGCGGGGCCCAAGGAGCATCATCTGCACGCCTTGCTCACCCCTCCCTTTGCTCACACGTGTCACCACAGGGACACAAGAGGTGGTGCTCTTTGCTGCCTGCCCCTGCCGGCCACGCTGCTCGAGGGTGCGGCACGCAAGGTCCATGCTCTCTGGTGTGCGCGACGGGCAAGGCATGTCAGCCTGCTCTTGCTTGCGACGTGACGGGGTGGTGACAGCAGCTCGTGTGCTGATATGATCGCTGATGTCAAATGTCTTGGCTCGCCTCACACCCCCACCAGGTCTGGCGCTCATCCTGAAGAACAAGGGAAAGGTTGCGCTGCCCCCTCCAGGCGTGCAGGTCCACCACTGCCCCGCCCCTGCCAGCAAGAGGAAGAGGCGACGTGAGGACGCGGCAGTTGGGCCCGACGAGTCGCAGGACAAGGGCAAAGGGAAAGGGAGGGCGGGCGCGCGCAAGCAGGGCGGCTGCGTGCGGGACTTGGCTGAGTGGGAAGGGGAGGAGGATGCGCCCAGGGAGACCCTGTCGTTCTACTTCAAGCCGGCAGGTGGCCCCATTACGAGCGAGCACCCGGTGGGGTCGCGCGTGACACGGTCCCGCAGCCTCTCGTTCGACAGTGCGGTGGCCAATGCCAGCAACAGCAACGGGGCGGTGGCGGGTTCCTCCGTCACCAGCACCTCCTGTTTAGGGACGGGCGCGGACGTGGCCGCGGGGTCCCAGTGCGGCCCCGAGGAGGATTCCGGCGCCTGCAACGGCGTGCCTCCACTCCCTGGAGATGCCATGCCAGTGGACGCCACCGTGGATACCTGGCCTGTGGATGGGGGCTGCGGGGGTGACCGCAAGGACAGCCTCGGAGAGGGCGGGCAGGCTACACCCCGAAGTCCTGTGCTTGTACCCAAGTTTGGAGATGCCAGCTCCGCTCCCATCCACAGGCCATGTGGCCCCCGTCCCACCCTGTCCCCAGGTGCCCCTGCCAGCCCCACCTGTTTGGCGGCCCCCGGGTGTTCCCTTGCCCGGCCTGCCTGCCCCATGGCGACTGCCGAGTTGCACACCGCATCAGCGCCGCCTGGTGCAGTGATGGGTGGCTGCGCAGTTGGCGCCACACCCGCTGACGGCATGCAAGCGGCAGCAGGTGACGTGTGCCAGCGAGGCAGCCCTGATCCAAAGGGAGTGCCCGTCGAGCGCAGGAACGATGGCAGCGGTGCAGATGCCAGTAGCCAAGGGGCGGCTGGGTTGTTCCCGCGCATGTGTGCCCAGGGTAAGGAGGAAGCGGTCGCACCGGGGGAGGTGGACCAGCTGTCACCCTCGCACGGGGGAGGGGGAGGGGCAAAGACAAAGAGGCGGAGGACCAGCCGCGGTGACCGCAGCAGCAGCAACAACAGCGCCGTGGCTGGCTCCACCATCGCCCTAACAGCTACTGCCGCAAGTCCTGGTGGCTCCATCAGCGTGGGTGCGTGGCCCATGGCCGTGGATCAGGTCCAGGAGGAGCGCGGTGCCGGTGGGGATGGTGGGGGTGGGGCGGACGCTGCCGTCTGGGCGCAGTGCGAGGATTGCGACAAGTGGCGCCGGCTGCTGCCCGGTGCCGCCCCGCCCACGGAGAAGGAGCCGTGGTTCTGCTGGATGAATGCCGACACGCGGCACGCCGACTGCAAGGTGAGCGCGGTGGGGTCGCAGAAAAACGTTATAGGTGCGACGCATGCCCCAGGAAGCCAGCGCGCGCCCTTGTGTAGCTTGTGTTGCAGCGCGCGTCGGTTGTGTAGCGGGGGATATCGCAGTTGGCGCGTTTGCCATCGCGCGGTCCACCCCCGGCCCCATGCATCAAGGGGTTCCCAGCACACGTGGCCCCATGCCTTAAGGGGTTCCCAGCACACGTGGCTAGCAAGTCAAGGGGGTTGCCATCCCCACGGCCAGCCATGGACTGCCGCAGTGCCGCGACCAGTCGAATATTTTTGTATTAGCTCATAACTGAACAAGCGTGCGGACTCCTGAGTTGTTTACAGCAATACAATGTGCAGTGTGCTGTCACCGTCAACCCTTTAATGTTTATTTACAGGGGTTGCATATCACACAGTGCAGGGGTTGCATAGTGCATTGTCCCAGCACATGCGGGAGGGTCTCTTCTCTTGTGCATGCGATGGATGCCCTGTAAGGAAACACGGGAGAATCATGCACTTGCAGCACATGCGGGCGGGTCCCTCATCTTGTGCACGACAACAGAACTAGGAGGCCAGCCAGCAGCATGGACGACACCTATGAAAAGGCCTATGAATAGCAGACCCGTTTATAGGCTGATCAACACCAGGGTAGTTGCGCAGGTATCCAGTTCCATTTGGGTTGCCAGCACGGACCTGCATGTCTCCCACCATGCATGCCTACGGGGAGCGTGCCCAGCCAATGAGCTGGTATTGCCACTGACATGTGCTGATGTGTGCAACGGCCAGGCCAGCGGCTCCCGTGGCCACAAGGCTCCCGTCCCACGGGTCATCGGCAGCACTTCGTGTGGGTCTTGTCGCGTATGGCACGTTCTCGTGGGGGTGTCTCGGAGCCCTGGGTCGGCTGACCTCCTGGGCATCCAATGAGCGTTCTTTACCGGGGGGGTCGAGGAGGCCTCCGATGAGCGTTCTTTAACAGGGGGGTCGGCTCTGTGTTCCGCGGGCGGATATCTGGCGCTGCTCCGGGTCTGGTGCTGCCTGTGCCGGGTCCCTTGCGCCCCCCCTGGCTGCGCGCGGCATGTCGTGGGCTGGCAGGTGCCTGAGGAGAACGCCGACACTGAGCTGGTGACGAGCGTGCCGGGGTTTGTGACGCGCGGCAGCGAGGGTGGCCTTCCCTCCAACGTGGTATGCGGGGTGGGCGGGGTGGATGCGTGGTTGGGGCGTGTCCGGCTCAAGGCTGTGGGGTTGCAGTGTGCGGCCACGTTAGCTGGTAGTTTGCCAGAGACAAACAAAGGGCGGGGCAAGGCGGGAGAGGCATGCATGTCGACAATCATGATGGGTAGCGTTCCAAGGGTGGCGGAAGCACGGTGGGGGCTCCCTCCGCCAGTGTCGGCGGCGCAGGCCACCGGTCCATGCACACATGCAGCCCACAGCGCGCGTGTAGGTAGCCTTATTCGCAGCGATGCTGCCACACGCAGTGGTACCCCCTTCTCACCAGCCCACCTCTTCGGTGGTCACCCGTGGGTATGCTGTGGGCAGGTGGGCAAGGCAATGCCGCCAGAAGGTAGCGCAGGGGTTGCAGCGGATGTGCGCGGAAGTTGCCCAACGGCGTGCAACGAACGTTCACTATCGGCCCCTCGGTCGCACACTGTAGGGATGACACAGGTCGCTGGGGGCGGCAAGGATCGCGCTGCGACATCGGGTCGCTGCTGCTGGACCATGACCCACACAAACATGCCTCTGTTCAAGCCATGCTTGCGGCGCATGTGGCTGCGACACACCCTGCCACCACCCATCGGCCGCTTGTGGTCCCCCCAGTAGATACGCATAAACATGGGGGACGCACAAACGTGGGGGGGGGGCCGTTGCTGGTTGGTCGGATGGGTCGGTCGTGCTGCACTTGTGATGGATGGCACGCCATGTGTGCGCACCACCCTGCCACCACCCCGCTGGGCGTGGTGCCCCTCCCCCTCGCCCGAACCCTGCAGGCGTTCTTCAGCTCCCTGGTCCCCCGCACCGGCACCGGCAGCAGCAGCGGCGCCCCACCCTGCCTCACCTGGCTGAGCAAGCTGCCGCCAGACGCCCTCCTGTGGCCCCAGGGCCAGGGCCTGCTGGTGCACAAGGACGCGCGCCTGCCAGCGGACTATGGCGCCAATGTGTTCCGCCACTTGGGTCTGGTGCTGGCCACAGAAGAGGTGGGCCTTGTGCTTGCATCTGCCATGTGCTCGCATCCGCCTTGTGCTTGCATCCGCCATGTGGTTGCATCCGCCTTGTGCTCGCATAGGCCACGCTGGGGGCGTTATTGCTAAGGTTGCCCTTCCGTCTCTGTTCCGCCCTGCTTCCCTCTCTTCTGCCCTGCCTACTGTTGCACCGTCAGACCTGTTCTTTGTTCAGTCCTCAGAGCTGTTGTCACGCAACGTTTACCATCCTTTGGCCACCATTGACTCCCTGGTGGTCTCGTTCTACTGTCCCCTTTTTGTGTTGGTGCCAACAGGACCCCCTGGAGCACAAAGTGGAGGAGCTGCTGCATCAGCTGGCCGACGAGGCGCACCTTGCAGCTGACCAATCACTGCCGTCGCCCTCGTTCCGGCAGGCGCCAGGTGCAGCTGCGTTGGAGCCATCACCGTCGTCGCACGCACAGAGGGGCAGGGCGTCTCCTCGCCGCCAGCCGCGTGACAGGAGCCGTGCGGAGGTACATCGATGGGGAACGGGGATGGGGGGAAACTATGGATGGGGACGGTGAGGCGTGGTGCTGAGGTGGAGGTTTCCGCGGGGCGCATTCTATGCTGGCCTCACCCCTTGCGCCCACGCCCTGTATGTAGACCGCGCATCGAGCCTGGTGGTCAGGTCAGCATGTGCCGTGCCATGAGCGGGCCCCTCGCGGTCCCGCCCACACATGGGTCCGTGGGCCGCACGCCACAAACCACTAGTGGCCACAAGAGCAACTCTTGCGTGCAGGCTCGTGTTGGCCACCGTCCATCCGCGTACGCCAGGACAGGGCGGAGGGCATGGCCGGGGAAGAAGGGGGGCGGAGGGGTAGACATGGTTCAGGCACAGGAGCATGAGCCTGAGCTGTGCACAGGGTTGCTTGTGTTGTCTGCCCATGTCCCGTGCTCATGCTGCTTGCCTCCTCCGCATGCCCTCACACGCACGCCCTCACGCGCATGCCCTAACACGCACGCCCTCACGCGCATGCCCTCACACGCACGCCCTCACGCGCACGCCCTCACACGCACGCCCTCACGCGCACGCCCTCACACGCACGCCCTCACACGCACGCCCTCACACGCACGCCCTCACACGCATGCCCTCACACGCATGCCCTCACGCGCATGCCCTCACGCGCATGCCCTCACACACACACCCTCACGCGCACGCCCTCACACGCACGCCCTCACACGCACGCCCTCACACGCACGCCCTCACATGCACGCCCTCACACACACGCCCTCACATGCACGCCCTCACACACACGCCCTCACACGCACGCCCTCACAAGCACGCCCTCACACGCACGCCCTCACATGCACGCCCTCACACGCACGCCCTCACGCGCATGCCCTCACATTCACGCCCTCACGCGCACGCCCTCACACGCACGCCCTCACATGCACGCCCTCACATGCACGCCCTCACACGCACGCCCTCACGCGCATGCCCTCACATTCACGCCCTCACGCGCACGCCCTCACCTTTGTGTCCCTGCCCTGCCCTGCTGCGTGTTCGTGCCCTTAGTGCGCGCCATGCTCTGCGTTCTTGACCGTGTGGTTGATTGCTCTGCGTTCTTGACCGTGTAATTGTTTGCCAGCTGAAAGGGGCCGGCCCTTGCTCGCCCGCGACTCGGCCGCCTGATGCCCACAAGGGGGGCGGCGCAGCACGCACGCCACCACGCATGCGCCAGAAAAGCAAAGGGGCAGCCCTCACTCCGCCCCCATGTCCCACCACATCAAGCCCCGCAAGCCCCTCGGGTGGGCCCAGGAGCTCCTCGCGCGCGGCGGTGGGCCTCCCCCCCGCGCTGCTGTCGCCCTCCAGCCCTGCCTCCCGCATGGCGCAGCAACACTCGTGGCGGATGCCAGGGCGCCTCTGTCAGCTGCAGCTCGACCTGCCCGCCCTCAGGAAGGCGCTCAAGGGCCTGCCGCCCTACTCTGGGGGCCTGCGGGGGCGGCTGGGGAGCCCATCAGTCGGCCTGGGCAGGGCAGGCGCCGGCAGCAGCCCCCAGGGCGTGTCGCTCACTGCAGGCGGTCGACTTGCATCGTCCTCCTCGGCACCCATTTTTCTGTCCGCCGCAACCCTGCTGCTGGTGCCGCCCACGCTGATGCGCCACTGGGAGCAGCAGGTACGGGGGGGCACAGCCAGGGGGGCACAGCCGGGGGGCGAGCACTGCTGGCTGTGCTCGCCGCACCTGCGATCGCTGAGGATGGACGGCGACGCAGCCGCATGGATCGCGTGTATGGCAGACCTCGTGTTCCTGGGGTCGTTTTTGCTGGTAGCCGTGTGGTGCTTGTGAGGTGGGGGCCAATGCAGCAAGCTTTCTGGCTGACTTAGCCAGAGGCTGATGGGCTTGTCCCGGCAAGCGTAGGGAATGGTTTTCCCCTTATTCGTTTCTCCCATGCTTAAGTACAGAGTCACATCGTGGGATGGAAAAGGACGCTTTGGCCATGCGTCGTGGCTCCTCACTCGTGTCCCGCGCGTTTTGAAGCATGTGTGTGACTGCATGCGTGGCGTCCATGCCCCCTGGTGCATTACTACTGTACTGAGTGGTGGTCTCTGTATCCACACTATTTTTTGCCAACCATCACCGCACCTTGTATGAACGCCCCCTTGTACCCCACGCTACTCCATGCCCTTGCCTCGCCGTGCTGCAGATCCGCCAGCACACGCGGCGCGGCCTGCTGCAAGTGCTGGTGTGGGACCGCGACGATGTGCTGGCGCACGTAACGCCGCACGAGATCGCCGCTCACTACGACGTGGTGGGTGCGGCCGCGTAGAGAACAGTGGGATGTCGCGATGCAGCGCACCAGGATGTGGTGGGGGCGGCCGCGTAGAGAACAGTGGGATGTCGCGATGCAGCGCACCAGGATGGGGTGGGGGCGGCCTCACAGCAAGACATTTCCATACTCTAGTAATAAGCCACAAATCGTGGTAGTCTGATGGGCTGTGCAGCCACACCCTCATGTCGTGCATGTGGCAGGCCTGTACGCCACGTGTCATCGTTGGGAGGCAGGAGTCATCGTCGCCTTGAAAGGAGGTGATCTGGAAAAGGAGCGTAAAATGATGCGTTCACACCCTGCCTTTCAGACCTAACACATGGCCCGCTGCGACTTAGGGGATTTTTCAGCAATGGATGGCACGCGTACACACATTCGCACTACACACATGCACACATACACACATATACACATGCACGCATACATACATGCACACGCACACGCACACGCGTGCACGCGTACACACATGTACTACCCGATGGGTAGTGCACAGGGACATGCGTGTGATAGGGGCAGGGCCAGCTAGCGCGCGTACATTAGGAGCGGCACACTGGACAGGAGCCTGGACGTACCAGGGTGTCGAGGGGGGAAGATACTGCAACATGCCACCTTCGTGTGCGGCCTGCCACCCAACCCACCGCATTTGCCCCCTTTGCTGCCGTGGAGTGCCCATTCGTCATGCTTCGCTGACGGCTGCGCGTGTATGCTTGCGCACGGCCAGCGTGCTTGTGGGTTGATTGGGGGGAACGCGGCACGCGGCCGAACCGGGAACATGCCATCGCTAGAGAGCTGGCCAGGCTGGTGTGGTCGTGTGCGGCCTTGCCCAACACCCCATCGGGTGACCGTACACGGGGGAGTGAGCTCTGCTGCCACCATTGCGGAAGACACGAGGGGCGAGGGGCACCAGTCCTCATGATCATCATCCAGGATAACCTTTCCTGGCGCACAAGGGGGTTGGCATTGTGCCATGGGGCCAGCTTAGGGGTCAGTGGGGGTAGGGGATGGCGATTCAGGGTTGAGGCTGGGGGTTGTGGGGCTTTGGGGCTTAGGGTCCAGGATAAGCATGCTTTGCTTTTTCATGGTTGAGGTTGGCCGGTGTGTTGCTGCACCCCGTCTCGCTTCAGGGAGCTAGCAGTGTCGCCCTGACAAGAATGGAGTACGAGTTACTCTGGTATGGCACAACCCTGGCAACAATACGGAAGGTCGGTATGGCACAACCCTGGCAACAATACAGAAGGTCGGTATGGCACAACCCTGGCAACAATACGGAAGGTCGGTATGGCACAACCCTGGCAACAATACAGAAGGTCAGTATGGCACAACCCTGGCAACAATACGGAAGGTCGGTATGGCACAACCCTGGCAACAATACGGAAGGTCGGTATGGCACAACCCTGGCAACAATACAGAAGGTCGGTATGGCACAACCCTGGCAACAATACAGAAGGTCAGTATGGCACAACCCTGGCAACAATACGGAAGGTCGGTATGGCACAACCCTGGCAACAATACAGAAGGTCGGTATGGCACAACCCTGGCAACAATACAGAAGGTCGGTATGGCACAACCCTGGCAACAATACAGAAGGTCGGTATGGCACAACCCTGGCAACAATACAGAAGGTCGGTATGGCACAACCCTGGCAACAATACAGAAGGTCGGTATGGCACAACCCTGGCAACAATACGGAAGGTCGGTATGGCACAACCCTGGCAACAATACAGAAGGTCGGTATGGCACAACCCTGGCAACAATACAGAAGGTCGGTATGGCACAACCCTGGCAACAATACAGAAGGTCGGTATGGCACAACCCTGGCAACAATACGGAAGGTCGGTATGGCACAACCCTGGCAACAATACGGAAGGTCGGTATGGCACAACCCTGGCAACAATACAGAAGGTCGGTATGGCACAACCCTGGCAACAATACAGAAGGTCGGTATGGCACAACCCTGGCAACAATACAGAAGGTCGGTATGGCACAACCCTGGCAACAATACAGAAGGTCGGTATGGCACAACCCTGGCAACAATACAGAAGGTCGGTATGGCACAACCCTGGCAACAATACAGAAGGTCGGTATGGCACAACCCTGGCAACAATACAGAAGGTCGGTATGGCACAACCCTGGCAACAATACAGAAGGTCGGTATGGCACAACCCTGGCAACAATACGGAAGGTCGGTATGGCACAACCCTGGCAACAATACAGAAGGTCGGTATGGCACAACCCTGGCAACAATACAGAAGGTCGGTATGGCACAACCCTGGCAACAATACAGAAGGTCGGTATGGCACAACCCTGGCAACAATACAGAAGGTCGGTATGGCACAACCCTGGCAACAATACAGAAGGTCGGTATGGCACAACCCTGGCAACAATACAGAAGGTCGGTATGGCACAACCCTGGCAACAATACAGAAGGTCGGTATGGCACAACCCTGGCAACAATACAGAAGGTCGGTATGGCACAACCCTGGCAACAATACGGAAGGTCGGTATGGCACAACCCTGGCAACAATACAGAAGGTCGGTATGGCACAACCCTGGCAACAATACAGAAGGTCGGTATGGCACAACCCTGGCAACAATACAGAAGGTCGGTATGGCACAACCCTGGCAACAATACGGAAGGTCGGTATGGCACAACCCTGGCAACAATACGGAAGGTCGGTATGGCACAACCCTGGCAACAATACAGAAGGTCGGTATGGCACAACCCTGGCAACAATACAGAAGGTCGGTATGGCACAACCCTGGCAACAATACAGAAGGTCGGTATGGCACAACCCTGGCAACAATACAGAAGGTCGGTATGGCACAACCCTGGCAACAATACAGAAGGTCGGTATGGCACAACCCTGGCAACAATACAGAAGGTCGGTATGGCACAACCCTGGCAACAATACAGAAGGTCGGTATGGCACAACCCTGGCAACAATACGGAAGGTCGGTATGGCACAACCCTGGCAACAATACGGAAGGTCGGTATGGCACAACCCTGGCAACAATACAGAAGGTCGGTATGGCACAACCCTGGCAACAATACAGAAGGTCGGTATGGCACAACCCTGGCAACAATACAGAAGGTCGGTATGGCACAACCCTGGCAACAATACAGAAGGTCGGTATGGCACAACCCTGGCAACAATACAGAAGGTCGGTATGGCACAACCCTGGCAACAATACAGAAGGTCGGTATGGCACAACCCTGGCAACAATACAGAAGGTCGGTATGGCACAACCCTGGCAACAATACAGAAGGTCGGTATGGCACAACCCTGGCAACAATACGGAAGGTCGGTATGGCACAACCCTGGCAACAATACGGAAGGTCGGTATGGCACAACCCTGGCAACAATACAGAAGGTCGGTATGGCACAACCCTGGCAACAATACGAAGGTCGGTATGGCACAACCCTGGCAACAATACAGAAGGTCGGTATGGCACAACCCTGGCAACAATACAGAAGGTCGGTATGGCACAACCCTGGCAACAATACAGAAGGTCGGTATGGCACAACCCTGGCAACAATACAGAAGGTCGGTATGGCACAACCCTGGCAACAATACAGAAGGTCGGTATGGCACAACCCTGGCAACAATACAGAAGGTCGGTATGGCACAACCCTGGCAACAATACAGAAGGTCGGTATGGCACAACCCTGGCAACAATACGGAAGGTCGGTATGGCACAACCCTGGCAACAATACGGAAGGTCGGTATGGCACAACCCTGGCAACAATACAGAAGGTCGGTATGGCACAACCCTGGCAACAATACAGAAGGTCGGTATGGCACAACCCTGGCAACAATACGGAAGGTCGGTATGGCACAACCCTGGCAACAATACAGAAGGTCGGTATGGCACAACCCTGGCAACAATACGGAAGGTCGGTATGGCACAACCCTGGCAACAATACGGAAGGTCGGTATGGCACAACCCTGGCAACAATACGGAAGGTCGGTATGGCACAACCCTGGCAACAATACGGAAGGTCGGTATGGCACAACCCTGGCAACAATACGAAGGTCGGTATGGCACAACCCTGGCAACAATACAGAAGGTCGGTATGGCACAACCCTGGCAACAATACGGAAGGTCGGTATGGCACAACCCTGGCAACAATACAGAAGGTCGGTATGGCACAACCCTGGCAACAATACGGAAGGTCGGTATGGCACAACCCTGGCAACAATACGGAAGGTCGGTATGGCACAACCCTGGCAACAATACGGAAGGTCGGTATGGCACAACCCTGGCAACAATACGGAAGGTCGGTATGGCACAACCCTGGCAACAATACAGAAGGTCGGTATGGCACAACCCTGGCAACAATACAGAAGGTCGGTATGGCACAACCCTGGCAACAATACAGAAGGTCGGTATGGCACAACCCTGGCAACAATACAGAAGGTCGGTATGGCACAACCCTGGCAACAATACAGAAGGTCGGTATGGCACAACCCTGGCAACAATACAGAAGGTCGGTATGGCACAACCCTGGCAACAATACAGAAGGTCGGTATGGCACAACCCTGGCAACAATACAGAAGGTCGGTATGGCACAACCCTGGCAACAATACAGAAGGTCGGTATGGCACAACCCTGGCAACAATACAGAAGGTCGGTATGGCACAACCCTGGCAACAATACAGAAGGTCGGTATGGCACAACCCTGGCAACAATACAGAAGGTCGGTATGGCACAACCCTGGCAACAATACAGAAGGTCGGTATGGCACAACCCTGGCAACAATACAGAAGGTCGGTATGGCACAACCCTGGCAACAATACGGAAGGTCGGTATGGCACAACCCTGGCAACAATACGGAAGGTCGGTATGGCACAACCCTGGCAACAATACGGAAGGTCGGTATGGCACAACCCTGGCAACAATACAGAAGGTCGGTATGGCACAACCCTGGCAACAATACAGAAGGTCGGTATGGCACAACCCTGGCAACAATACAGAAGGTCGGTATGGCACAACCCTGGCAACAATACGGAAGGTCGGTATGGCACAACCCTGGCAACAATACGGAAGGTCGGTATGGCACAACCCTGGCAACAATACAGAAGGTCGGTATGGCACAACCCTGGCAACAATACGGAAGGTCGGTATGGCACAACCCTGGCAACAATACAGAAGGTCGGTATGGCACAACCCTGGCAACAATACAGAAGGTCGGTATGGCACAACCCTGGCAACAATACGGAAGGTCGGTATGGCACAACCCTGGCAACAATACAGAAGGTCGGTATGGCACAACCCTGGCAACAATACAGAAGGTCGGTATGGCACAACCCTGGCAACAATACGGAAGGTCGGTATGGCACAACCCTGGCAACAATACAGAAGGTCGGTATGGCACAACCCTGGCAACAATACAGAAGGTCGGTATGGCACAACCCTGGCAACAATACGGAAGGTCGGTATGGCACAACCCTGGCAACAATACGGAAGGTCGGTATGGCACAACCCTGGCAACAATACGGAAGGTCGGTATGGCACAACCCTGGCAACAATACAGAAGGTCGGTATGGCACAACCCTGGCAACAATACAGAAGGTCGGTATGGCACAACCCTGGCAACAATACAGAAGGTCGGTATGGCACAACCCTGGCAACAATACAGAAGGTCGGTATGGCACAACCCTGGCAACAATACAGAAGGTCGGTATGGCACAACCCTGGCAACAATACAGAAGGTCGGTATGGCACAACCCTGGCAACAATACAGAAGGTCGGTATGGCACAACCCTGGCAACAATACAGAAGGTCGGTATGGCACAACCCTGGCAACAATACAGAAGGTCGGTATGGCACAACCCTGGCAACAATACAGAAGGTCGGTATGGCACAACCCTGGCAACAATACAGAAGGTCGGTATGGCACAACCCTGGCAACAATACGGAAGGTCGGTATGGCACAACCCTGGCAACAATACAGAAGGTCGGTATGGCACAACCCTGGCAACAATACAGAAGGTCGGTATGGCACAACCCTGGCAACAATACAGAAGGTCGGTATGGCACAACCCTGGCAACAATACAGAAGGTCGGTATGGCACAACCCTGGCAACAATACAGAAGGTCGGTATGGCACAACCCTGGCAACAATACAGAAGGTCGGTATGGCACAACCCTGGCAACAATATGGAAGGTCGGTATGGCACAACCCTGGCAACAATACAGAAGGTCGGTATGGCACAACCCTGGCAACAATACAGAAGGTCGGTATGGCACAACCCTGGCAACAATACGGAAGGTCGGTATGGCACAACCCTGGCAACAATACGGAAGGTCGGTATGGCACAACCCTGGCAACAATACGGAAGGTCGGTATGGCACAACCCTGGCAACAATACAGAAGGTCGGTATGGCACAACCCTGGCAACAATACGGAAGGTCGGTATGGCACAACCCTGGCAACAATACAGAAGGTCGGTATGGCACAACCCTGGCAACAATACAGAAGGTCGGTATGGCACAACCCTGGCAACAATACAGAAGGTCGGTATGGCACAACCCTGGCAACAATACAGAAGGTCGGTATGGCACAACCCTGGCAACAATACAGAAGGTCGGTATGGCACAACCCTGGCAACAATACAGAAGGTCGGTATGGCACAACCCTGGCAACAATACAGAAGGTCGGTATGGCACAACCCTGGCAACAATACAGAAGGTCGGTATGGCACAACCCTGGCAACAATATGGAAGGTCGGTATGGCACAACCCTGGCAACAATACAGAAGGTCGGTATGGCACAACCCTGGCAACA
This sequence comes from Mesostigma viride, assembly GCA_009746045.1. NCBI lineage: Eukaryota > Viridiplantae > Streptophyta > Mesostigmatophyceae > Mesostigmatales > Mesostigmataceae > Mesostigma > Mesostigma viride. Next base: position 638,061 of record RPFO01000648.1, on the reverse strand, counting down.
ATACAGAAGGTCGGTATGGCACAACCCTGGCAACAATACGGAAGGTCGGTATGGCACAACCCTGGCAACAATACGGAAGGTCGGTATGGCACAACCCTGGCAACAATACGGAAGGTCGGTATGGCACAACCCTGGCAACAATACAGAAGGTCGGTATGGCACAACCCTGGCAACAATACAGAAGGTCGGTATGGCACAACCCTGGCAACAATACAGAAGGTCGGTATGGCACAACCCTGGCAACAATACGGAAGGTCGGTATGGCACAACCCTGGCAACAATACGGAAGGTCGGTATGGCACAACCCTGGCAACAATACAGAAGGTCGGTATGGCACAACCCTGGCAACAATACGGAAGGTCGGTATGGCACAACCCTGGCAACAATACAGAAGGTCGGTATGGCACAACCCTGGCAACAATACGGAAGGTCGGTATGGCACAACCCTGGCAACAATACGGAAGGTCGGTATGGCACAACCCTGGCAACAATACAGAAGGTCGGTATGGCACAACCCTGGCAACAATACAGAAGGTCGGTATGGCACAACCCTGGCAACAATACGGAAGGTCGGTATGGCACAACCCTGGCAACAATACAGAAGGTCGGTATGGCACAACCCTGGCAACAATACAGAAGGTCGGTATGGCACAACCCTGGCAACAATACGGAAGGTCGGTATGGCACAACCCTGGCAACAATACGGAAGGTCGGTATGGCACAACCCTGGCAACAATACGGAAGGTCGGTATGGCACAACCCTGGCAACAATACAGAAGGTCGGTATGGCACAACCCTGGCAACAATACGAAGGTCGGTATGGCACAACCCTGGCAACAATACAGAAGGTCGGTATGGCACAACCCTGGCAACAATACAGAAGGTCGGTATGGCACAACCCTGGCAACAATACAGAAGGTCGGTATGGCACAACCCTGGCAACAATACAGAAGGTCGGTATGGCACAACCCTGGCAACAATACAGAAGGTCGGTATGGCACAACCCTGGCAACAATACAGAAGGTCGGTATGGCACAACCCTGGCAACAATACAGAAGGTCGGTATGGCACAACCCTGGCAACAATACAGAAGGTCGGTATGGCACAACCCTGGCAACAATACAGAAGGTCGGTATGGCACAACCCTGGCAACAATACGGAAGGTCGGTATGGCACAACCCTGGCAACAATACCGAAGGTCGGTATGGCACAACCCTGGCAACAATACAGAAGGTCGGTATGGCACAACCCTGGCAACAATACAGAAGGTCGGTATGGCACAACCCTGGCAACAATACAGAAGGTCGGTATGGCACAACCCTGGCAACAATACGGAAGGTCGGTATGGCACAACCCTGGCAACAATACCGAAGGTCGGTATGGCACAACCCTGGCAACAATACAGAAGGTCGGTATGGCACAACCCTGGCAACAATACCGAAGGTCGGTGATCCCTGCACCCTTATGCAGCCACCCAGGGTGGTGCGCGCGGCATGCTCTGGTCCCATGGCCTGGCGCGGTCTAAAGTAATGTTAATTATGTAAACTAGTGTTGATGATGTAAAGTAATGTAAATTATGTAAACTAGTGTTGATGATGTAATGTAAATTATGTAAACTAGTGTTGATGATGTAAAGTAATGTAAATTATGTAAACTAGTGTTGATGATGTAAAGTAATGTAAATTATGTAAACTAGTGTTGATAATGTAAAGTAATGTTAATTATGTAAACTAGTGTTGATGATGTAAAGTAATGTTAATTATGTAAACTAGTCTTGATGATGTAAAGTAATGTAAATTATGTAAACTAGTGTTGATGATGTAAAGTAATGTAAATTATGTAAACTAGTGTTGATGATGTAAAGTAATGTAAATTATGTAAAGTAATGTTAATTATGTAAACTAGTGTTGATGATGTAAAGTAATGTAAATTATGTAAACTAGTGTTGATGATGTAAAGTAATGTAAATTATGTAAACTAGTGTTGATGATGTAAAGTAATGTTAATTATGAGAAGCAAGGGCATGGCGCTAGCCCGTGATGGGGCGATGCAGCTCGTGATCTTGCCGGCACGGCAGCCGTAGGGATGGCCATGATGGTCGCGGTGGCTTGTGCATGCGCGGGGTGGTTGCAGCCACGGTGTGCATGCGGGGGAACGTGCCTGATGGCGACGTGTGGTGCCCCACGCGTCGCCACGTGTCGCGACCACAGGTGATCGCGTCCATCCACCGCCTGAGCGTCGAGTGGGGCAAGGGCCACGGCAGCCTGCTGCTGCGCGTCCACTGGCAGCGCGTGCTGGTGGACGAGGGGCACACGCTCGGTAGGTGGCCGCGCGTGCTGGTGGTGGACGAGGGGCACACGCTTGGCAGGTGGCCGGGGGGGCAGGGTGGTGACTCGCCACAGTCTATGAATGTAAAATAAAGCTAGCACTCCAGAGTGTTTAATATATACTTCTGTTTACCATCAACGGTAGCGTGTCGTGTAAATAAAGGCAAGACAGGCATAAGTGCAGCAGAATTAGAGCGGCACAGTAGAGGCATGGCTGCGCTGGGTCATCGGGGTGCATGTCGAGAGCTGCTGCATGGCCTGGGCACGGGAGTCAGCCCCTCGTTTTATGTATAGCACCCCGCTTTATGTACAACACCGTGTGTGGGAGCTCCATGTGGGAACAGGGGAAGGCGGGGCATGCGCACGACGAGGTGGCCTCCCCAGCCGCTCCCAGGCAGGGAGGTCTGGCATCCGCCGCACGCAGTCCAGCTAAGTGTCAGGGACCCATATTACGGCTCAAGTGCACCCTATGTTGCCGCCGCTCTACATGCTTCACTGCCCACCTGCCAACTGCCCGCTCACTCGTGGCTTCTTAGCTTGGTCGCTTTGCATGCCTTGTTGTGACTTGGGCGACGTCGCTAATGATCCCCCCTCCTGGTGGCCTGCTGGTGACCGTTGGTGATGCCGCTCGCCCTCCTGTGTGATCCCCCCTCCTGGTGGCCCGCTGGTGACCGTTGGTGATGCCGCTCGCCCTCCTGTGTGATCCCCCCTCCTGGTGGCCCGCTGGTGACCGTTGGTGATGCCGCTCGCCCTCCTGTGTGATCCCCCCTCCTGGTGGCCCGCTGGTGACCGTTGGTGATGCCGCTCGCCCTCCTGTGTGATCCCCCTCCTGGTGGCCCGCTGGTGACCGTTGGTGATGCCGCTCGCCCTCCTGTGTGATCCCCCCTCCTGGTGGCCCGCTGGTGACCGTTGGTGATGCCGCTCGCCCTCCTGTGTGATCCCCCCTCCTCGTGGCCCGCTGCCCGTCGCGGTGCGCTGCCTTGTGGCCTTCTCGTGTGCAGGCACGGCGGCGGGCATCAGCAACAAGCTCAGCATGGCTTGCTCGCTGCCCGCGCAGTGCCGCTGGATCATGACGGGGACCCCCACGCCCAACACACCCAGCAGCCACGTGGCACACCTGCAGGTGGGGCAACAAGCCGGGGCATGGGCCAACACATTGGCCAGCACAGGGCCCAGCACAGGGGCTATGCAGCAGCGTCTTTGTGGGGATGGATGGCTTGCCTTGTCTTGTTTTTGGGTATTGTTATGGGCTGCGCACTGATGTTGTTGGCATGCGCGCGAGGGCAGCTGGCACTTTGGTGCGCGCGAGGGCAGCCAGCTGGGCGCTGCATGCCCTCTTCTCTGCTTTGGTGTTTTGGGGATGGTCCGTCCGCACCCCCATCTTGGCAATGCTGTTGCATAAACTTGCTACTCTGCTGTACTGTGGAAACAAGTAAAGAGTATGACGTAGAGATGCTGAGGGGCGCCCAGCGGCACCGGCAAACGTACATGGGGCACCTCGCACAGGCTGGTATGAGCACACCGCGACCGGTCTATGTGGCAGCACAGTAGAGGTGGCATGCGGTTGCCTGACCGGCCCTCCTTCGAGGCAGGTCCCCTTGCCTAGGCTTGCCTCCAGCCGCATCACGGCATACTAGTAGACCCCATACCGAGTGATTTTGGTTCCGCCATATTCATCTGCCTGGGATTGCTGTAGACCCAATAGGCAGGTGGCACATGGCCCATCCTCACTGTTACTAGAGCATCCCCTGTGTGCGTGTGCGTGTGGTCACTATAGTATAGTGCGTGTGCGTGCATGCATACATTGGAGCCAGTCGGTGCGTGCGCATGACCATGGCCCCGCGTGCATGTGGACTGCTGTCTACTGCGTGCCACCTGTCGTTACGACTCGGGCCACTGTGCTCTTATTGGACCCGCCCCATCCCTCTACCCGCCCCATCCCTCTACCCTGCCATCCCTCTGCCCGCCCTTCCCTCCCCCCCCAGCCGCTGCTCAACTTTCTGGGCTGTGAGCCGTACCAGCAGCCGTCAGTTTTCATGGAGGCCATCCAGCGGCCAATGGAGAAGAGGAACGAGGTGGGCGGGGATGGCTCTAGTGGAAGCAGTTAGGAGAGGAAGCAGCTTGTTGGTAGTGCGATGGAGTAGCAGAAGTGAACAATCTAGGTGCTGGCGCACACGCGAACGCACGCACCTGCGCCCGTGCCGGCAGGTAGCTCCTTGCGCCCTGCGCCCTGTGTGGGTCCATGTGCGGGTGTGTCCCGCGGCGTGGCAGATGTTGGTGGGTGGTGATGTGTGTGAGGAAGAGCGTAGGAGGGACCGTGTCTTCCGACCTATATTGTAGTCGAGTATTACCCATCGCAGGAGGGACCGTGTCTTCCGATCTATATTGTAGTCGAGTATTACCCATCGCAGGAGGGACCGTGTCTTCCGATCTATATTGTTGTCGAGTATTACCCATCGCAGGAGGGACCGTGTCTTCCGATCTATATTGTGGTCGAGTTTTACCCATCGCAGGAGGGACCGTGTCTTCCGATCTATATTGTAGTCGAGTATTACCCATCGCAGGAGGGACCGTGTCTTCCGATCTATATTGTAGTCGAGTATTACCCATCGGCACACCCCACCCTGTCACCTTGGCTTTCATCGGGTGCCATCTGCCACGCTCTTCCCGTGCCGTCCGCCAGGCTTCCTACATGCCCTCCATGATGTTCTACTATCATGGCGCCCCATGTCTGCGTGGCGCATGCCCTGCCCCCGCCCCCCCCCCTTGGCCCTACAACGGGTGTAGGAGATGTCAGCACACACCTGGGGCGCACAGGCGCGTGTTGTCCTGGCGCCATGCCGTACCAGCACAGATGTTGTGCAGTGTGTGGTGTGTGCAGATGGTTGTGCAGCGGAGTGCCGCAACGGCCGGTGGCAACTACGTGTCGGATATCTCTGACATGCCTGGATATCTCTGTCACCACTCTTATGCCAATTTTGCCACGCCAACGTGCGCCCGCTCGTCTGGTTGTCTGAACGGTTCTTCTTCTCATGAATGTGTGCCTTGGTTGCCTGCGCCTGCAGTCCGGCCTGGCGCGGCTGCGTGACGTTCTCCAGCGCTGCATGATCTGCTCCCGCAAGCGAGACCTGGGGTCGCTGCCCGAGTGCCGGCGACAGGTGCACACGCACGCGCATGTGGGGGGGGGGCGGTGCAGGCACAGGGGGCCATGGCCAGCTCGACTAAGGGGAAGGACATTTGCCAGGGGTGGGCTGGCCAGGGTCTGCTTGGGACGCATGCATGGCACGTGACAACACGCACCCTTTCCAGGTCCAGCAAGATGCCATCGTTTGACGGCATGGATTGCCGTAGAAAACTCTTCACCAAGGTTTAGCGAAGAGTATTTGTGGTTTGGTCCGTGTCAGCATTCCGCTGAGAAATCGGGGGCGTGGTAGGGGAAAGGCAGCGCGTGCCGCGCAACTTGACCCGCGGGGAGCCCAGGCATCCATAGGGGCATCCATATGGTATCCATAAGGTATCTTCAGGGGCCCCTGCGTCCGAGTTGTGCCGGTGCTATGCGTCGCGCTCTTTGCCATGAGGCCTGAAAGAAGCGTGCTCATTCCACGTTGTCCTGGGCTGCAATGAGCACGTGTTTCCCCCAGTTTTCAGCTACCTTTGATGGTGGCTGTTTTAGTTGCCGCTCTCGCATCCCAGCCATTGTTGGGTTGTAGAGACCCAGGTCATGGTCATGTGTGCGAATGGCTCCTTGTTTTCTTCGACAGGCACTTGGGCCCACGTACATTGTGGCACATCCTGCCCTTTTCGCTTATCCTTCGCACTGTGGGAACTGCTGTCACCTGCTCCCATTTCACTGGGACCCCTCCCATTGGACACACGGGAAAAGGACATGCGTCCCTCTGTTGCATGAACCTGTGCGGGACGAACAGCTGACGGACGCATCGGCCCCCTTGCATACTGCTTGTGCTGGCAGGTGCGGCTGCTCGAGTTTGAACGGGAGCACGCAGAGAGCTACAACGAGGTAGGCAACCTGGTGCTTGTGGGGGACACTGTTGCCTGTGGGCAGCCATGCAAGGCGAAGAGGCATGCATGACTGTGCCCGTGCATATGTTTATGCCCCACAGTGGCGTTGATCATCGTCCCTAGAGCACAGCTTGCAGGGAAGGAGCGGGGGGCAGTCTTGCCTGACTGTGCGCATAGGAGGACAGTACGGTGCACCACAGGGTTTCGTGTGACGTTTCTGGAAGTCAGCGTCTCCTGGCTTTAAAAAGCGCGTTGACAGTATTTTATGCTGACCGCCCCGTTGTCTATCGCAGGCGCACTCTGGTGCCTTTGTGAGTGGTAGGCTAAAGGTTGAAACCCTGGGTGGGAGCGGCTACTAATATCTAATACTGACCATGCGTGCGCTAATTTTGATGCGTCTCGTTGGTGTTTTTCAGGGGGCTGGGTGGCTGGAATGCGCATGATCTGTAGCAGTCTCAATGGGAATTGTTGAGTAAGGCATTGTTGGCAGATTATTGTTCTGGTCTAGTCGTCATGGCATGGCGTGATGGCGTGCAACCACATGGCGACATGTGGCAATCTTACATCTGTTTCGTCCCGCAGTGGTGCGTGTCGTGCCAGCATTAGGCACTGGGTGGTTTGTTGTTATTGCCCACGCAAGCTTGACCATCTGATGTGTCGCTGCTTGCCGCCGAACATGCGGCACTCCATGGCGTGCTTGATGGCATGGTTGGTGGCGGTCTTGATGGCATGGTTGATGGCGCGGGTGCGGTGGCGGCAGCTGGTGGGCATCGTCAAGCGGAATCTTCTTCTGGCGGACTGGAACGACCCGGACCATGTGGAGTCGCTTCTCAACCCGCGGTAGGGAAGGGAAGCCAGGGGTGATCAATGGGGCACCCAATCATAGCACCGAAAAGTAAGTCGCTGCTACGCCCGCTATAGGGAGGGCAGCGCATGGGTGATCATGATCTGCACCCGTCATGTGGAAGGAAAGGGGGCGAAGATGTCACACCACAGCATGCCACCAGGGGCCTTCTATTGTTTGCTCCATAGCAGGACTACATGATAGGGCCGTACTTGAGGACCTCACAATGGGACACGCTAGTGGCTCTGCATGTGGTTGGGCCGATCGGTGTTTACCTGCAATTTTTTAGCTCACGCTCGTACTATTTATGACTTGCGAAAGTCTCAAAGGGGTAGGGACCGCCACAGTAGGCAGTTCCGACTAGTAGTGTGGGGCGGGTCCTGTGGAGCGGGGGGCAGTACAGTCATTCCCGCGAGAAGTTGCGTTTCTTAAGGTTGCGTTCCCGCGTTAAGTTGCGGCGCCAAAATTTGGGGGGCGACCGCAACTTCAGCATGGAGGCCATCGCAACTTAAAGCGGTAATGACTCAATTTGTAGGTGTCAGGCCATTTTTGGCTGCGCAGGCTTGGCGCAGGAGGCCATTTTTTGCCAAGTCCAGACCCGCTACGTGATTTTAGGCGGCAAACTACGCAAGCCCCACTGGCGCGCAAATTTCCCCGCCTGCTGGCGTAGGTGAAAAGCGCGAATGCAACCTTACAAATTCAGTTTTGCAGCCTGCGGGCTGCGGTACATAAGAATCCACGACCATGCAGGGTCTGTAATTGAGACATCTTGCCGGAAATTACCCTTACTGTCGTCACTAGCCTTGAGTACCAGTATGGCATTTTCGTCATACGGGTTGTCCCGTTCCCTGACAAGGACGCATGCTTCACCGTCACCTGCCATGTTGTTATTGTTTACATGCAGGCCATTGACAGTTAATGAAGCTTCCCTCACGACTGTTCCCATGTTTTGTCACAGTCAAACGTGAAGCCGGCTGGCAATTAAGTAACCCGCCAAAAAGAGAGCCGAAGTCAGAGGGTTAAAACACACATTTGTGGTATAAAACGCAGGCACTGCGTGGCTGCCCACGGGGTGTTTTGCAGCCTGCCGGCTTTGTCCAAAATATTTGGCCTGAAAAATGGACTTTAGCCGGCTTTGACGCTGCAGCTGGATCGGGCTTGACAAGAGCTGTCGAATGCCGTACAGAAGTCCGTCAGAGGAGGAGGTAGTGGGCTGCTAGCCTAATTCTACTGTTAAGTTGCGTTCCCGCGTTAAGTTGCGGCGCCAAGTTTTAGGCGGCGATAGCAACTTAACGCGGTAATGACTGTACTGTGGACCTGGGGCAGTTCTGTGGACTGGGGGCGGCGCGGTGCCACTGACCGGTCGGTCACTTGGCTGGCGCGCGCCACCCCTAGTCGGCTGGTACTTAGGGTTGTGGCTTGGCAACAACCAGGCCTGTTTGCAGCTCCCATCCGCCCACCCTCGCTACAAAGTCCAGGCTTCACGACTGGCCCAGGTCCAGATGACTGGATAAGTGATGTTGCAGCCCTTGTTGGGTGGCCTAGTTCGCTGGAGACCGCTGGGTACGTTTGGATTCTTAGGTTGACTAGGGCGTTGACATGGGCCTTCCGCGCATTTGTAATGAAACTGTACTCTCTGGCAGCCCCTCACTCCAATGGACAGAAGCAATACTTGGATCACCCTATGCGCATGCTCCTTGTTGCACACGCGTACTCACGTGTCTCTGATTGAATTGTCTCTCGTACGCATCCCTGATGCAGTATTGGTGGAGTTGGGAAACAGCTTACCGAGCTATTGCATCTCGGGGGCATTGCTAACATTTGCATAGCTCCGCTTTGCGCGGTGGCAAGAACACGGTGCATGCTCAGCCTCTGGATTGTACCCATGCCACATACATTGTGTACAACCATGCCGTTTGCTTCTGTCTGGATCGAAGCATGTGACCTTTACGTGGTGGCCACGACATTGCCTCCTTTGCCTTGGGGTCACGGGGGCTGCTGACTTGATGACAGTCGGGGGTTGGTGTCTAACAGTCGAAGCATGAGACCAGAACATAAAGCCACGCAACTACTATGGCTAGGGAGGGTGGGCTCCCAACTGGTTCAGTCGAAACGCTTGTGAGGTAGCTGTCAAAGAGGCAACACCTATGTCCTGGGCGGTCTGTGCTTGCTATGGCTCCGCTAGGCCGCCATCCCTATGGGATGGTTACATTCGAGTATTGAACGCCCTGCGTGCTGTCGCCACCCGCTGTCTATCATCTACCCACGCTGACCCCTGAACCGTAACCCCTGACCCTTCTGCGCGCCACCAACAGCCAATCCAAGCGCGCCAAGCAGCTGCTCAACAATGTACGGCTGACCTGCTGCCTGGCGGGCCACATCAAGACGGCCATCATCCGCGAGGAGCTGACCGAGTCCCTTGACATCCTGGCGGTGGGTGCGCGCAAGATGGCAGCGGTGGATAGGTGACATTCTGGCGGTGGGTGCGCGCAAGATGGTGGCGGTGGATAGGTGACATTCTGGCGGTGGGTGCGCACAAGATGGCGGCGGTGGATGGGTGGCATTCTGGCGGTGGGTGCACGCAGAATGATGGCATTGGGAGTGGGCGAATTGGTCGTGGTGGCTTTGCGCAAAGTAGTGGCGGTGGGTGGTTGACATGCGGGTGATGGGCTGTGGGTAACCGTCTGGCAGTGGGTGCATGGCAGGGCAGGGGCTGCCAAGGGTGTTTTGCTGCAGCAACCATGACCAGCGGTTGGAAGTGCTGGGGAGGGGGTAACCTACGCCATGCGAGGCTGGATGTGCGGTTTGCAGTAGGCTGACAGCCTTGGATGGCAGCAAAGGTAGGGCGGTGGAATTCCTTAGCAGCGGTGCAGCAAGAAAAGGTAGGGGAGATGAGTGGCACAGCAAAGGCTGGTCAAAAGCAAGCGGTGAAGAAGCGCCGAGGGTGCTGAGGCAGCGCAAGTAGTTACAAATCTGTGGCTGCGCAAGAAAAAATAGCTGCTGACAGGGCTGCCCTACAGGCTATCCTGAGCCATACGCTACCAAGAAAACAGCTGTGATGAATGTTGCTGAGGCCTTGCCACGTTCCTAGCCCGTGGCTGCTTGTTGTTTTAGGAGAAAGGCTAGTAAGATGGTGAGAAGATTTGGTTTGCCTCAGACGCCGCAAGTAGATTCTACTACATCATTATCGGTAATATAAATAATATAAATAGATTCTACTGCATCATTATCGGTAATATAAATAGTATAAATAGATTCTACAACATCATTATCGGTAATATAAATAGATTCTACTACGTCATTATCGGTAATATAAATAGTATAAATAGATTCTACTACATCATTATCGGTAATATAAATAGATTCTACTACATCATTATCGGTAATATAAATAGATTCTACTACATCATTATCGGTAATATAAATAGTATACATAGATTCTACTACATCATTATCGGTAATATAAATAGATTCTACTACATCATTATCGGTACTGGTGACAACTGGTCACTTCTGAAGACCGGGCAGAGGCCTCGGCAAGTGCGGAATGTTGCCACCAGAAAAAACGATACTCGTCTCTTTCTCAGGCGCAAATTCCGGTCAGCAACGTCTATGCCTTAGCTGGCTGACATCATTCCTTTCTCTCGTACTGGTGCCACCTTGCGTCGCAACCACGGCATCGACGGCATGCTCCATCCCATGGTCGTGCGTGTGCGCCATCATGTCCCATCTCATCGTCGTGCGCATGCACATGTCCCATGTCATGCCCGGGCAGGGGAAGGGCATCCCCCCGGAGCGACTGGACACGCTGCGGGACAGCTTTCTGTCCGAGGACGGTTGCGGCTGCGAGCACTGCGGCAAGAAGGAGCGGTGAGCGACGGTGTTGCGCCTCTTGAGGAAAGGGTGTGCGCAGCCGGCGTGGTCCCTACAGGTAGAGCCACGCGTGCCGGTTGGTAGCAGAAGAGAGGCGCACCGCGCGCCCTTGGCAGCGGCGTGGGACGTCTGACACTTCCATGGTTGCCATCTACCACTGTCGGCGCAGCGTTACCAGACACCTTTCGAGGCGTGGTGTGCCTTGCCTCTGCCATCTGCCCCCGCCGCCATCAGCACTACCTTGCCTTGTGATAGCCAACGTGATCGGCTTTCGCAGCCACTCGCGGCCCATGGTGCCCTGATTCGCAAACGTTTTTGCTGGCATTGTCACGTGTTGCGCTCGCAGGCCCACAACCCACGGTGGATGGTCTGCTGCGGTGACGATGTCCTGCATGGGCCGCCATGTATTGGATAGATTGTAGCCACAAAGTTGGTTAGATCGTCCATTCCAGAGCGCACGCATGTCTACACTGGGTAGGCTCCACTCTCGTGACGCGCACCCATCCTGCACGTCTTGTCCCACGCCACCCCCCTGCCCCACCCTGGCCAGGCTGCCGCTGGTCACCCCCTGCGGCCACCTGCTGTGTGTGGCGTGCGTGGAGCGCAACAAGGAGGCGTGCGGCGTGTGCGGAGCCGCCTACGAGATGGATGTGCTTCGGCTGCCCAGCGCGGACAACCCGTGCCCAAAGGTCGAGCCCATCCCGGAAGAGTTCATCCAGCTGCAGCCGGCGTTTGTGCAGGTGGGGGGGCACGCGGTTGCAGGTCGGCGCGCAAGCATTAGCAGGTGGGGGCGCAAGCACAGCTGCAGGTGACGGACCGCCCGCCGTTTGGTACCCAACGCTGCGGTGCGTGTGGCTGCGGGTCAACCCCCTCACGCTCGTAGTGTGTGGTGCACGGCTATGGTGGCCTGACCCTCCGCGTCAGTGAACGTAGGGACTCGCGACCCATGGTTTGCAGTGTGCTGATCGGCGCGGATGGGGATGGGCATCGGGGCCGTGCGGGCGCGTGTGTGTTTTCATTGTCAAAGGGCACTTGGGTGCTTTGTGGCCACAAGGGGCTGGTCCCAGGCAGACGCCTGGTGTGGCTGCTTGCCGCGGCCAACTTGCCTTTGCCGCCATGCATGTTTGTCTGCCCACAGGACCGCGGGCCCTCGACGCATGTGGATGGCGCGCAGGGGGCACACTCTGCGCCACGTGGCACCTCACGAACTTGCTTTTGCTTCCTGTGACGGCTGCTGCCCCGCTGTTGCCTCTCGTGCCGCAGTTTAGCTGGAACATGACGTACATGCGCTACGAGCCGTCCAAGCTGGTGCACCTGATGCAGCGGCTGCAGGAGATCGGCAACCACTGGTACCCGCCGCGCCCTGCCATGCCCACGCTCTTTACAACCCTCGTGCACAGCATCCGTTCCATAATGTGTAGCACCGCTGGTGTGTGGCGCTGGTTTAAAGCACTTGTTTATAGCATTGGTTTATAGATCGAGTTTATTGCACTGTTTAGTTTCTCGCGCTGGTTTACAGCACACGGTGTTATGCAGGTACTTCTTAGTTGCACCGATGCCTCTTGTGCTTTGGGTAGGCTGTGACACCAGCGTTTGTCCCAGGTTGCCTGGGAGGGTCTGGCCCCCGCAGTGCGCCTGGCCCTCGGGTGGATGGTGTCTCTGTCGCACGCCACCCGCCCACGCGTGTGCCCACCCACTTGGCCTTCCATTCGTCCCGTGCGCGCTGTCTTGCGCAAGACGGTAGTGTGCGATGGCACTGGGCCCCAGCTCCACTTGGTACCCACCTGGGAAGTTGTCGTGACAGTGTTGTCGGCTGGCCTGCGTCCGCTGTGGGTAATCTGTGCCGGGTGGGGCCACGCTGATGCATCTGTACTGTGCGGCTAATTGTGCAGTGGGCAGTCATCGCAGGTAGACAACTGGCACGGTGACGGTGGGACGCTTGTCTCTGTACGCAAGCGTGCTCCTTTGCTCGTGTTTGTTTGCTTAGAGTTATTCGCATGTGTTTATTTGCTCAGCGTTTCCCTTTGGAGTGCTTTACCATTTGGGGTGCTTTACCACGGACAGTTTGTGTTTGCGTCAGCGTGTGGGGTTCCGCATGCCTAGTGGGAGGCGGTGGGTAGAGGTGGGTAGAGGTGGGGTAGCTCAGGAGGGGGCAGCTGCCTATGTTTGCGTGTTTGATTGTTGGTAATGGCCAGGGGCTGCTGCCTGTGGGGTGTACGCATGCATGTGCGCACACCCTGCACGCCACCCTGCGCGTTTAGTGCCGTGCTTGCCAGCACACAGCATCCAACATCCGCGCAATGTTGTGGCGCTTGGCGGATGGGAGCATAGATAGGCCTCCTCGGTGGACCGGCAGCGCTGGCTGGGGTGTGTTGCGTGGGGCCCCCACAGCCAGCACTCGGTCCCCCGTTCGACTTGAGGACACTGGCCTGCACTCGCTGACCGGTCCTTTCCTGCCTGTGCTGGTCCGGTGGACGGTGATGGGCGTGTGCCTGATGGGACGACGGTTGGCTGCCGCATACGCGCCACCTGGCCCAACCTGTGTGCGCGTGGGGGCGCCTGTCTGCCACTCCTGGACGCGTCAGCTGTCCTGACGAGGCCCGCCTGGCCGTGGAGTCGGACCAAGAGGGCGGCGGTTCACCCGACTTGCCGGTGCCGCCCTCGTGCCCTGTGTGCCCTGCGGCGCACGGCGTGGCGGATAAAAGCATTGTGTTCTCCCAGTTCCTCGAACACCTCATGTTCCTCAGCGACAAGGTGAGCGCTCCTTCGTGGTAGTAAACAAGGTGAGGAGCACTATGCTATAGTGAACAAGGCGTACTCGAACACCTCATGTTCCTCAGCGACAAGGTGAGCGCTCCTTCGTGGTAGTAAACAAGGTGAGGAGCACTATGCTATAGTGAACAAGGCGTACTCGAACACCTCATGTTCCTCAGCGACAAGGTGAGCGCTCCTTCGTGGTAGTAAACAAGGTGAGGAGCACTATGCTATAGTGAACAAGGCGTACTCGAACACCTCATGTTCCTCAGCGACAAGGTGAGCACTCCTTCGTGGTAGTAAACAAGGTGAGGAGCACTATGCTATAGTGAACAAGGCGTACTCGAACACCTCATGTTCCTCAGCGACAAGGTGAGCGCTCCTTCGTGGTAGCAAACAAGGTGAGGAGCACTGTGCTATAGTGAACAAGGCGTACTCGAACACCTCATGTTCCTCAGCGACAAGGTGAGCACTTCTTCGTGGTAGTAAACAAGGTGAGGAGCACTATGCTATAGTGAACAAGGCGTACTCGAACACCTCATGTTCCTCAGCGACAAGGTGAGCGCTCCTTCGTGGTAGTAAACAAGGTGAGGAGCACTATGCTATAGTGAACAAGGCGTACTCGAACACCTCATGTTCCTCAGCGACAAGGTGAGCACTCCTTCGTGGTAGCAAACAAGGTGAGGAGCACTGTGCTATAGTGAACAAGGCGTACTCGAACACCTCATGTTCCTCAGCGACAAGGTGAGCACTCCTTCGTGGTAGTAAACAAGGTGAGGAGCACTATGCTATAGTGAACAAGGCGTACTCGAACACCTCATGTTCCTCAGCGACAAGGTGAGCGCTCCTTCGTGGTAGTAAACAAGGTGAGGAGCACTATGCTATAGTGAACAAGGCGTACTCGAACACCTCATGTTCCTCAGCGACAAGGTGAGCACTCCTTCGTGGTAGCAAACAAGGTGAGGAGCACTATGCTATAGTGAACAAGGCGTACTCGAACACCTCATGTTCCTCAGCGACAAGGTGAGCGCTCCTTCGTGGTAGTAAACAAGGTGAGGAGCACTATGCTATAGTGAACAAGGCGTACTCGAACACCTCATGTTCCTCAGCGACAAGGTGAGCGCTCCTTCGTGGTAGCAAACAAGGTGAGGAGCACTATGCTATAGTGAACAAGGCGTACTCGAACACCTCATGTTCCTCAGCGACAAGGTGAGCGCTCCTTCGTGGTAGTAAACAAGGTGAGGAGCACTATGCTATAGTGAACAAGGCGTACTCGAACACCTCATGTTCCTCAGCGACAAGGTGAGCACTCCTTCGTGGTAGCAAACAAGGTGAGGAGCACTATGCTATAGTGAACAAGGCGTACTCGAACACCTCATGTTCCTCAGCGACAAGGTGAGCACTCCTTCGTGGTAGTAAACAAGGTGAGGAGCACTATGCTATAGTGAACAAGGCGTACTCGAACACCTCATGTTCCTCAGCGACAAGGTGAGCGCTCCTTCGTGGTAGTAAACAAGGTGAGGAGCACTATGCTATAGTGAACAAGGCGTACTCGAACACCTCATGTTCCTCAGCGACAAGGTGAGGAGCACTATGCTATAGTGAACAAGGTGAGGAGCACTGTGCTATAGTGAACAAGGCGTACTCGAACACCTCATGTTCCTCAGCGACAAGGTGAGCGCTCCTTCGTGGTAGCAAACAAGGTGAGGAGCACTATGCTATAGTGAACAAGGCGTACTCGAACACCTCATGTTCCTCAGCGACAAGGTGAGCGCTCCTTCGTGGTAGTAAACAAGGTGAGGAGCACTGTGCTATAGTAAACAAGGTGAGGAGCACTGTGCTATAGTGAACAAGGCGTACTCGAACACCTCATGTTCCTCAGCGACAAGGTGAGCGCTCCTTCGTGGTAGCAAACAAGGTGAGGAGCACTATGCTATAGTGAACAAGGCGTACTCGAACACCTCATGTTCCTCAGCGACAAGGTGAGCACTCCTTCGTGGTAGTAAACAAGGTGAGGAGCACTATGCTATAGTGAACAAGGCGTACTCGAACACCTCATGTTCCTCAGCGACAAGGTGAGCGCTCCTTCGTGGTAGTAAACAAGGTGAGGAGCACTATGCTATAGTGAACAAGGCGTACTCGAACACCTCATGTTCCTCAGCGACAAGGTGAGGAGCACTATGCTATAGTGAACAAGGTGAGGAGCACTGTGCTATAGTGAACAAGGCGTACTCGAACACCTCATGTTCCTCAGCGACAAGGTGAGCACTCCTTCGTGGTAGTAAACAAGGTGAGGAGCACTATGCTATAGTGAACAAGGCGTACTCGAACACCTCATGTTCCTCAGCGACAAGGTGAGCACTCCTTCGTGGTAGTAAACAAGGTGAGGAGCACTGTGCTATAGTGAACAAGGCGTACTCGAACACCTCATGTTCCTCAGCGACAAGGTGAGCACTCCTTCGTGGTAGTAAACAAGGTGAGGAGCACTGTGCTATAGTGAACAAGGCGTACTCGAACACCTCATGTTCCTCAGCGACAAGGTGAGCACTCCTTCGTGGTAGTAAACAAGGTGAGGAGCACTGTGCTATAGTGAACAAGGCGTACTCGAACACCTCATGTTCCTCAGCGACAAGGTGAGCGCTCCTTCGTGGTAGTAAACAAGGTGAGGAGCACTGTGCTATAGTGAACAAGGCGTACTCGAACACCTCATGTTCCTCAGCGACAAGGTGAGCGCTCCTTCGTGGTAGTAAACAAGGTGAGGAGCACTATGCTATAGTGAACAAGGCGTAGGTGTCGGGGCGTGGGTCAGTTTGGTGCCTGGATACGTCCCTGCGACAGCTGGCATGCCCTGGTTGGCCGCCGGGTGCAAGCAGCAGTCTTTCTCGTCGTTGCTTGCCTCTCGCTGGCAAACGGCTCACTTGACCCGCATGCTGGCTGCTGGCACCTGCAGATGCCACTCGCTTGCTAACCACTGTCTAGCCATGCAACCGATGATCGCGCAGGTACCTATGCATGGCGTGCACCTCATCTACCGATGTACCCGCCATTCATCAACACTTTTTGTGCCTGCTTCTCTCCTTATTGCGTCCCCGTGCTGTTGTTGCTGCTGCACTGCGTCACGTCCCATGCATGCGTGCATGTGTGTGTGCATGTGTGTGCGATATTGCATCCACAGCTCAAGGCGCGTGGCATCCGTCATGCCAACATCTTCAACCCAATGAACATGGAGCGAAAGGTGAGGGAAGAGGGGGCAGATAGGGAGAGGAGAGGGGGCGCAAGGAAGGGCGGCAATGGGCTCGCCTGTGGTGCTGTCGGCATCTGTCTATGTGCTGCATGTGGGGAGCATGGAGCGAAAGGTAGGCGCCTATAGACCGCAAAGCAAGCCGGCATGGTGGCAAGGTGAAGACTCATGTGTGCGATGTGGGTGCGTGCCATCTGCCCCGCCGCCCCTAGCTGGCTGCTTGCGTATGCTGGCTGCTTGCGTATGCATACATGTCTGGACGCCGCTGGTGCAAGGGCCTTGGGATCTGCCAGAGGCAGGCCCTCCGTTTGGAGCAGTGTGTGGGCAGGCGATTCACATTACATAGTAGCCATCGTGGGCATAGTCCATACGTGTGCATGCAGCGGACACTGGTCTGGGCATGCACCCTGCGCCGTCTCCCTCGGCACCAGGGTGGGAGCAACAGGTCCTCGTTTTGGGTGGATTTGGGTTTTTGGGGGTAGACCCATGGGGTTCTTAAGCAGTCGACTGATGCGCGAGTGATGGGCTGACCTGGGACGGACCAATCGAACGACAGGCATGTGCACACACTGGTTGGCTGAGGGAAGCCCCCTGCCTTTGTTGAACCCCCCCGCCTTGGTTAATCAATCAAGGCATCCAATCATTCTATTACGACAACATGCACTACTTTGGTACGGACCATATCCCCTGCCCGCCTGCCGGGCAAGTCCATGGAGGCTGGGCGTGTCCGAGCCATGACTGGCATCGTTGACGTGCTGTCCCAACATGCACCATGGAGGCCATCTGCCATAAAAAGAAACTACCCATGTGGCTGGTAACGAATTACGATGAACTGTTGTCGAATGGACCCCCGTAATTCGCTAAATCGGGGGCTTCGATTGGGCTCACGATCGCTTTTGGTACATTGGTAGGTACATCGAGCGATGAGAGCAATGGTTTTGTATTTCGCCTCCTGGCGCCAAATAGGAAGCGCATATAGGAAGCGCCCGCGTTGCAAACCCTAGAGCCTTGCTGCAATTCGCCTGGAAAACTTCAGTTTGAGGCTTGGTTTGGGCTCGTGAAAGTGGCTGGTTGATCGTAATTTGTGTTCAGCCACTACGGTGGTTTGCAAGCGACCAGCTGGGTGGATCCGACCCACCCTTGTGTGCTATGCTCATCATGTGTGCTGCGCATGCCGCCAGTAGCTGGCCCATTCCGCCGCACTGCCCTCACCACGGATGCCTCATCCCTCATCACCAACTGCATGCATGCCTTCATGTCCTTGGGTGCCCCTGCCGCCCAACAACCGACCCGCGTGGCATGTCCCGCCGCCACCTGTCGCCACCCCCTGTCGCCCCCCCCCCCTGTCTCTACAGCGGGAGCAGCTGGCCTTGTTCCAGTCGGACGGCTCGTGCGGCGTGCTGCTGATGGACGAGAGCGGGTCGCTGGGGCTTGACCTGAGCTTTGTCACGCACGTCTTCCTGATGGAGCCCATCTGGGACCGCAGGTAGGGGCATGCCGCCGCTCGTCTTCCTTATGGCGGCAAAAGCGACCAGGTTGCGCGCGTTGTTGATGGCGACGACAAGCGATGGCGTTGCGCGCGTTCATCTTGGAGCTGATTTTGGACGGCGGGTAGGGCATGTGCGCTGCTACGAGGCAGACAAAGCAAACGTTGTTGCCTGTAGCTACACTGGAGTAACTGGAGTAGCAAAGCAGCTGTGTGGGGGCACGGCCAACAAAGGCCTGGTGGTGATCGCGGTCATTGCGAGTTTCTTCATCGCAACCGTTTGGCGGTCCATGTTCTAGTCATGGTCACGGTCATGGGTTCCCAGCGTGTGCCACCCCGTCGCTATGGACGTAGGACCCGCATGCTTGAAAGCCGACAGGGCACGCCATGAGGACGCCATGTGTCACGATGGCAAAGGTCAGCAGGCGGTGTGCCCTGGGCGCGTGCAGACGTCACGCCGATGCTTCATGACCTGGCCATCGCGCTCACGGCTTAAATGCCCCTCACGCCCAAAATGTGCCTTTGCGAACATCGCTGCCTGCCTGGTCTGGTTCTGCACGCCAATAAGAGACCCAGGACGCGTGTGCAGGGACCCCGGTGGACTAGGGTCTCCCTGGGCCCTGTCCCCTGGCAGGTTGAGCGGTGTGTTAGCATAACTGTGCTCCCGCGTCTGGCAATAAATATATATAACTGGCCTGCTTGGCTGGCAACAAATAACCCTTCAGTGTGGGCTGCCTATCGGGGCGTTCTCCTGCCGCCTGCCACCCTCCCTCCCCCTGGCTGACCGCTGTCATTGCCTGCCAACCCCTTGCTGTGCTACCATCCGTCCCGCTCCCCGCCGCAGCTACCCTGCCCTGTACGCCTACCCTCCATCCACCCCAACAAAGAAACTCTCTCTCTCACACACACACATACACTTGCCCATGCACGGCCACCCACCCCGCCACCACCAGCGTGGAGGAGCAGGTGGTGAGCCGCGCGTACCGCATGGGCGCCTTGCGGCCCATACTGGTGGAGACGCTGGCCATGAAGGGGACCGCGGAGGAGTCCATGCTATCGCTGCTGGCGCACGCAGAGGTGGGTGCAGGGGAGAAGAAGTGCTGGCGCACGCAGAGGTGGGCGGGGGAGAAAAGTCAGGTTCGGGGGGGGGAGTGGAGAAACGTAGCAGCGCACACAACTGCTCAGCAGGACAGGGACTATGTGGGCAGGGGCAGACCTGGGAGTCATGGGGGCATATTGGGACGGTGTATGTAATTTATGATGGCATTCGTCCATTGAAGGTAATGGTTTACAGGCTTTAGATAGGCAGCGTCCAATAAATGGGGCGGAATAGTAAAGGCCATAGAGCAAGTGTACTCGTCATGCAATCCAATCACTACAGCCGTCCTGCCGGCAAGCCCTGGGTACTTGTAGACCAAGTGGGCTGCAGCAACATTGCACTGGATGATGCAAAACAGTGCGCCACTGTGCAGGTAAGCAGAAAAGACAGGATATGCATATAGGATGGTGGTACTACAGGTTGGGATGGTGTGGGGAAAGCCACGCGCTAGGATGGTATACTTCTGTACTATGTTTTCCGTCAGCACGGCCGGGTGTTCCTGCGGCACTCCTGCTGATGGGTGGTTGTCGCGTTCATAAGCACCGCCGTCATGCCCGAGGCCGCACTCTCGTACTCCTTCGTACTCCCTTGGTGCCCCTGTTGATGGTTGCGGCTGCTGCGCGTGCGCGCTTGTTCTTGTCCTTGCTTGTTGTTGCGTTTGCACGCAGGAGGGCGCGGACGCCCGCTCAGTGAAGAGTGACCGCGAGCTGGCAGAGCTCACGTCGCGCAACACGGTGCTGCTCAACCTGGAGTATGTCACCGTGGCGGTCGACAGCAGCAATCAGGGTGCCGCCCACGCAACCTCCACCCCTGCTGCCACCTGTCCTGCCACAACCTGCGATCCGCAATCCGGCAGCGGCTCCCTCTCGCCCGCGGCTGCCCCTCATGACCGCCCCCGTGCCCATGCTCAAGGTTTGTTCAACGGGGGGTGGAGCGGCGGGCCATTGCCACCAGCAGCATGGGAGCATGGAGGGGGCGGCGCGGTAATGGGTGGCCTGGAGGCAAGTGTAGACGTTGGCACTGTACAGGTGCATCACGCTGGTGGCGATGCATTGGCTCCATGCGCTTCGGTGCCGTTCTTAGCACTCAGGAGGGCTGCAGGTCGCAACACGCTGATGGGAATGACGGCCGGAGAGGACATGGCTGTCTGCCATGTATCGCAGCCGCCAGGCGTGGTGTGTCCTGCCGAACCCGGCCTACCACTGCATGAGCATGAGAACGTCGCTGCGGTGATGGCGAGTGTCGGCCGCCGCCTGCCCAAAGAAGAAGGTGACCCCATCGTGGCCACCAGCCTGGTCTCTGCAGCTTCTTCCTCGCGGGGGGAAGTGACCTGCAGGAAGAAAGTTCGGTTCTTGCTGCATGGAGCAGGATGACATTATTATGATAATGGGGATATTATAATGATAATGGGCCCTTGCACGCCTAAGACCCTTCAATTAATCTCTTCCATTCAATTCAATTAAGGGGAGGTGGCACCCCAAAACCCTTAAAATTTGGCATATGCTAACATCACTTGTAATTCATTTGCACAATGCTAAATTATGGTCGGGGGAACTAAATAACATCTCTGGTGAGTTGTCCATGCACTTGTCGGGGGTACTACCCCCATCAATACGCCAATATTGTGCTATAAATAGAAAAAGACGCTATTTAGGGCTGGGTATGCCCCAGCCAATTCACACATTTGTTGGCAAAAATTAATGTAGCGTCTATAGTTCCCTGAGTTTGTAGCTTACCGAGCTATTTACATCATGCAAATGGCAAAACCTTGAACAGTTATTAATTTCCCCGCAAAACAACCCTTTTTTTACCGGACATTGGGACTAAACATGTCATAAACACTTCAGATAAGGCAACAAAATGTAGCGAAAATCCGGCTAACGGGGGGACAGCTGTGGTCCAAGTCCCAGGTCATTCCGACAAGTCTAGCTCAAGTTATAAGGTTTTTGCGTGCTAAAACCTGAACATACGCTAAATGAGGTTTTTCTGTGTATAAGGCCACCTAGACATGATGCTTTCCCTCCAAGAAGCCCCAAAACATGCCCAACTCGATCACACAACATAAGAAAAGGCTAGGCACCTCATCTGCCCTCCCCTGCCCTCAGCATGGCCAGCCTTGCCAGCGTGGGCATAGCAACACCATCGCTAGGCATACATGCACCAAGAGAGCATACACTATGCTCAGCCCAAGGTTACCTTGTACATTTATGCCAAGAACTCAGCAAGCATACGTGCAAAAACCTTAGAAAGACTGCCCAAGCAATAGAGGCAACTGCGGCCTGCAAACTTGGCAGCAAGTCATACTGCCGTCTGCCAAGCATTCACATCCTATCCAGCCTGCCTTTCTGCACACATAGCAGGAAAGTCTCTATGGTTATAGCTCAAGGAGAGCAATGGAAACACCTATCTAATGCCATGCCACTCATGCAGTATGGCCAGCAAAAGAACCACTCTCACCTTCCTTTCCAACATGGTAATTTGCTAAGAAGCTGATGCCAGCTTGTTAGCCACTAGGCACATGCCGGATGTCGTTACTAAAACAGGCGTGTCAGATCCGGCACAAAACAAAGCGTCTGATGTTAAGCCTCCCACGGTCCTTAATTTAGGACAAAGTCCTAAATTAAGGACCAATTTACTATAACCGAGGTACCGGGGGGGGGGTCACTATATGGACCGTACCCCATGTGGACCGTACCCGGCATGATGTACCCGACCCGTGGTACCGGCACATGGTACCCGGATTCCGTACCCGGGTACCGGGTATAATGGCGGGAAAGTAGGTACCTCGACCAAAAATATAACCGATTTTGGAGCGAAAAAGTGGGTGCGGGAATGATCTGAGGTGGATATGGCGACCTGACAATCGTGGCCGGCGTTTTCACGTGCGTTTATCATTTCGGGCGCCCAGTAGCAAAAACGAAAGGTCGTTAGTTATGCTTAAAGGCTGTGAAATTGTCTGCGCAAGTTTTTATGTGTAGCGCTGTAGCACAGCGGCACAACACAAATGGGTCGCAGATCGCCTGCTCGCGGAGGGTCGATTTTGGCACAAACATGTTAGTGTATTAGCAATGGTGGTGCGAATCGAGCCAGGAAATTTTTGTGGACGATTTTGATTATAGTATGGAGTTTATAAACGGAGTATTTGACATGGGAGCGCCTGGGCCGTGATATTCTTGCCCGATTTCCATTGTCGACCATGTTTTAGGGACGTTCAGGCTGGGCAGCGAGCGCACCTTGTAGGTCTTCACTTTCGGTATTTCTTGGACCTAGAACGCAGCACAAGCGTGGTTTATATCATTTTTGAACCGGTTGGCCAGCTTTGGTGCGCTCAGCTCTCGGAAAGCTGACCTCGCTGCGGATTTCAGCGACTTTTTTGCAACCATCTGAATGAGGCGACGTAAGTAGCAGGTACGTGCCGGGGTGCCCTAGATCATGAGTGTAACTGGCAACGCTGTCGTGGTGTTTTGAGTCAGTAAGCTATGCCTAAAAAGAGGGGACGCTCTCTGTGCACATAACTGTCACACATAGTTGGTTTACGTCATACAATTTTTTACGTCTCTATCTTCGTCGTCCGCTGCAGCTAAAACACACATGCGTAAGAGCAGTTTTACTCATGTGTTAGTTATAAACCATGGTCCTATGGCCTGCAGTCGTTCAGGGTGTTCTCAGACAGTATATACAATATGGTTTACGTGTTACATGCACCCTGAATTCGCTCACAAAGCGTTGCATGTTAGCACAACGTTGCTCTGTAACTTGATTTGGCTGCATTCATGTGTTAGTTGCAATGCAAATGCAATGTTTTTTCATCGCTGGGTGGTGGCCAGCATGTCCGTGATGTCAAAGAAGGTTTGGCATATGCTTAGAGAAAGTTTACCGCAAGGGGTGGGCCATGTTCAAGCCGGGCAACCTCAGCAACCATGCAACCGTATATTGCATTACCTGCACCATCTGTGACACCGTTAAGCACGCGTATATATAGAGGCAGCCACAGCAGGGTATGGCCTTGTTATACGCTGCCCCGCCATCCCAAGGCCTCGTAGGGTCCCCTAGCGCTTGTAAGATGCTCAAGGGACCGTGTGGATAGCATGGTCATGCGTTGACACTAATTGGTCCTATTGGTCCTAAATTCTCATTTTGACCAAATTCGCGGTTTGAGGCCTGCCATGGGCCAGGGTCCATTCAGGCACTAAATGTAATTATTTGAACCCAGGTTTTTGTCCAAAATTCAAAAAGTGTGTTATCTGTCAGTGGTAAAAATGCCAGGGTCAAAATTTGATCTTTGCACAGGGGGGGTGTCCAAAAACAATCGTGGTTCTCTGAACATAGTTTCTTTATAGTGAGATGGAAGGGTAGCCGCTATAGCTAGGTTATTGGGTTCACGTGACATACCTTTTGAGGCCGGTGCGGCCTGATCCGGATCAGTCGTGGCCAAAGCTTTGGCCAGTTTTTCTTGGCCAGGTGGCAGGAGCTACGTTGAGATATAAACCTGCCACTGTCTAGGTTTCTTGGCTCATGGCGTAGTGATTAACTAGATCTAGATTCTTTCTCTCACGCAATATGTGACCTAATAGCCCCGGCAGCCTTACGTAAGCTGCCGGCAATTAGAACGCCACATTGCGTCATTTGTTCAGACGCAACATTTGCGTGGCGAAAAAATGCCGTCCGGGCCAAGGCCGCATGACACGCAAAAAAGGACAAAAACAAACCCACCTAGCTAAGGTCGGCCTCTTTTCTTTTCACGAGGGCGGCGACAGCAAGCCAGGGGAAACGAACCTCTGGTTTGACGAACCTGTACTGTCGGAGCCATTTTTGGCCCTGAGCAGCAATGCCGAAGGGGCGCAAAGCTACAGGAGGGCAGGCAGCGCGCGGGGAGGACGGGACGCCCACACCGCGGGCTGCTGCCGCCAGTCACGCGCCAGTCGCCTTCAGCGCCAAAAAGAAGCAGCTCGCCACTCTGCTCGCCAAGTGCATCAGCCCCGCAGAGGCGGTGGGGGCAGTCGAGCAGGTCTTCGGTGCCGAGGACTGGGTGACGGACGCCAGCTCGTGGAGCTCGAGCCAGCTGAAGTCTGTCGTGCAGTTGCTGGCCGATCACGTTGATGTTGGCGACGTGTTGGACGCACGTGACCCAAACGGAACGTTGGTGGCAAAACTGCTGGCCGTGGCAGATCTCGCGGCGGACGAGGAGGAGGATCAGGCGCTGCCACCAACGACACCTGCGCAGCGAAAAATGGCCAAGCCGAAAGGCGCGGCCAAGGTTTCGGCAGGTGGGGGGGCTGTCGGAAAGGAAATGAGGGCGAGGTTGGCGACATTCGTTGGGGCACCTCCGGAAACCGAAAATCAGGACGACGAGGAGGACGAGGAGGGGGAGGTCGCAGCCGAGAAATTCATGCAAGGTTTGAAGGCAGCGCTGGGAGGAATGGAGGGGGCGGGAAGCCACTTCAAGGCCTCGAAAGGGGTGGCGCTGCCAAGCCGAGCCAAGAGCGTGAAATATCGGGTTTCGGAGCGGGTGCTGCCGGGGGTGTTGGAGGACGCCAGCGACAATGGGATGGGAATCCGGTCGTGGGTCATGACGGTAAAGCCTGGAAATTGGCGGAACATGGAGAACAGGAAAATTGTCATGAACATTGCATTGGCCATGGACACCCTTCTCAAGGAGCTGGGCTCAGCAGCCGGGGAGCTTGTGGGCATGGAGTACCTAATGAGGGTGGTGGCGGCCTTGCTGCAGGTGGAAGGGCAAGGAGGGGGGGGTGGAAGGTGGCCAGCCACCTCCTGCCATTGGGGGAGGAGGCTGCACTGTCAGCCACCCCGGCTGTCAAGGCAGCTCTCCAAACTGCCATCCTCTTGGACAAGCTCAGCAAGGCTCAACAAGTAGGGAAATAGAATCCCAGCGGGACCGCTCCCTTTTCCCGCTGCCATACCCACTTAGGCCAGCGTACACCGCGTGGGGCAGGGTGAGATCGGCACGCCGGCGACAGCGTGCCACGCGCCGCCACCGCGAGTACACACTGCAATGCAAGGTAGTGCGTTGGCTTAATTGGCTGTGGGGAGGGGGGCAAGACCCTCCTCCTAACCCTAGAGGGGCGTGCTCTAAGGGGAGGGAGGAGGCCCTTGCGAGGGTCAAGAGGCACTGCACCTGGCACAGTCGCCGCGTAGGGGGCGTTGCGACAGGCCAGGAGCAAGAAGGTGCTGATGCAATATATGGGAAGCAGAATAAGTATGAACAACTGCGCGCGGACGCGGTGAGTCTACCAAAGGCGGAGGTGGCGGGGAAGGCACGGCTGCTCGACCTGTTGGCTATGCGGCCGAGCTGGCGGGAGATATATGCCAGCGAAGAGAACTGCATCAAGCCAGCGGTCGTGGCGAGCGCAAAGTATTGGAATGTGCCCAAGCCCAGCCGGGGATGCTCCATGGCTGAATGGGGCAAGCTCATGAGCCGGGCAGCGGGCGTGGGCATGGTGGCGTTCCGGGAGAGGCGGCCCAAGTGGGTGGATGGCTGCTTTGGAGTGGCCAAGGGGGTGGGTGAGCTTCGGTTCATCGTCAACAGGAAGCTGGGCAACCTGCTGTGGGTGGACCCCCCCAAGATCCTGCTACCCCACCTGGGCATCCTCGTGGAGGTCTACATCAAAGGCTGGTGCTACTGCGCCAAGAGCGACCTCGTGTCATACTACTATTCCATCGAGGTGCCCGAGTGGTGGTGGGACTACCAAGGGCTTCCTAGTGTGTGGTCGACTAGCGTAGGTCTGGCAGGGCCCAGGCGGAAGGTGTGGCCCGTGCTCAAGGTGCTGGCCATGGGACATTCCCATGCGGTGGCGCTGGGGGAGGCCATCCATGAGATGGTGCTCTACATGACCGGTGCCCTGGATCCGAGGCGCCAGGTCAACTACCTCTCAAGCGCAGGTGAGCTCACCTTGGTGCGCGACGAGTGTGGCCAGCCACTGCGCTTGGCCATCGAGTACAAGGAGGAGCGCGCCGGGGAGCTTCAGATTGACCTGGAAAACCCCCCTGCCCCCATGCTGTCCATCACTATTGATGACTTGGTGGCCAGCAACGGGCGGACCTGCGAGGCGGTGAACCAGCTCATCACGCGCGCTATTGAGGAAGGCTACCTCCCTAACAACCTTGTGCCGTCTAAGGAGAAGACTAAGATGGCGAGCCTGGAAGGGGACGAGCTAGAAGCCCTAGGGGTGGTGCACCGACGGAACGGCGTGCTGGAACCAACGGTCAAGCAGCTCAACCTTGTGATCGCCCACACGCAGGCTATACTCACTCGAGGCCGAGCTACGGCCGAGGGGCTGGCTGCCGTCTTGGGGCGGTGGTTGTGGCTGCAGATGTTAAGCCGCAGCTGCTTGTCCATTTGGCAGCAATGTTTCAAATTCATCAGCCTGCAAGGGTGGGGGCAGCGATCCTGGGTGCTGTGGGCCGGGGTGCGGGAGGAGTTAGAGTGTGCCCTGGCCTTGGCTCCCATGCTAAGGGTTGACCGAAGCGCACCTTTGGCCCGTGAGGTGGTTGCATCTGACGCGTCCACCTACGGGCAAGGTGTCGTGTACGCAACCATGGAGCCGGGCGATGTGACGGAGCTGGCGAGGGCACGAGAGGTGCGGGGGTACCCGACTTTGCTCATACCAAGTGAGGTGGCCTACGCTGGCCCTAGGCCACTGAGCGCGCGGGCGCAACAAGCAATCACTAGCCAGCAATGGCGGGTTGGGGTCCGGAGTCGTTGGCGGGATCCGGGGATGCACATCAACGAGAAGGAGGTGCGGGCTGCAGTGAAGGGCGTGGAGAGGAGTGCGCGCAGCTTGGCAAACCGAGGCAAGCGGGTGGTGAGGTTGGTGGACTCCACCGCGGCGTTGGGCTGCTTGGCTAAGGGGCGGTCCTCATCCCACAAGCTCAACAAGCAGTGCCGCCGCTTGTGCGCGCTGACCCTCGCCACGGGGAGTCGTTCCCAGTGGGTGTGGACGCCGAGTGCACTTCAACCAGCCGATGGCGTTTCTCGCGGCCAATCCATGGCGACTTTCTTGGCAGGCTGGGTGCGCGACCTGACCGCGGAAGGCATCCATCCTAACCCGGGGCCCCCTGCACCTGTTAGCTACCTTCCATTGCTAGAGGGGAAAGTAAAGCCGGCTACTTTGCTGGCCTACCGTCGTGGTCTTGATTCCCTCTTGACTTGGTGGGAGGCTGGTGGGCGGGCGGACGGGTCATCGTCACGAGCTGACACCCTTGAGGAGACATTTTGTGCGTATGTCGCCTGGGCTCATTTTCGGGGGTACAGCCGCCAAGTGTGTGTCAATGCCTTGATGGGGTTGCAACTTTATTATCCCGGTATGGTGAAGCGGTGGGACTTGGCCCGTGGCGTCCTCGCTGGGTGGAAAACACTTGTGCCCCCCCGTGCCCCTCCTCCCATTCCATGGGAGGCGGCGTTTGCACTTGCCAGCACGATGGTCATGCAAGGTCAGCGCCTTGCGGGCCTGCTGGTTGTCATCGTGTTCCGCCATTACCTGCGAATCTCGGAGGCGCTGAACCTCCGTGTTGGCCATGTGCGCCTCCAGCCTGACGTTCGGCTTGGGCCGGCTCAACGGGGCGCCCTACTGCTGAGGTCTACCAAGACCTCTAAGGGCAAGACTCAGTCAGTGGTGGTAGAAGATGTGATGTCTGAAACCATCCTCCGTCACTGCATCGCGGGTAAGCACGCTTGGGTTACACGACGCTGGATTCGAGTAGATCTCGCGAAAACAAGCATGTTTGCCACTGGTCGCAACCCCAGGGGGTCTCTAGGTTAGAAGTTACAGAGCCTCAAAAACCGTTAACTTAAAGGGTAGGTAGGTAGGGTGCCGGGCCGATATGGGTTTTTTACAACAAAACACTTGGATTTCTGCTAGCTCCCTGTATGGTCGGAATTTTGAAACGGTTTGACGGACAAACTGATAGCACTTGGCGAGCTGAACCCAAATCTGCAGTCAAAATTTTGGCAGGACCACAGGAGGGGGGGGGTTTGCCCGCAAGATGGTGCTGCCCCTAGGCACGGAAGTATGCTGCCGTCTGCCACCACTACAAGGCTTCGGCTATCCAGCGCCGTGCCGTGCCAGTATCGCGTAGTCGCGCCGGCCAATGACCCATTTTAGAAAACCGGAATTTTCCCACACACCAATATGCTCAAACTGTAGAGCTCGCGGAGCTGATCATTTTGCTCCCTAGGTCGACCCCTATAACCCTTGGGACCCCAGGGTTTTGCTAGGTATAGCGCCTACGTGCTAGGTAGGTAGGGTCCAAGGGCCAACTTTTGGAAAATTTCAGCGTATGTGTCTGATATTTTTGTTTCGGACACCCCCCCTGCTTTGCACATATATTTTTTAATTCAAACTGGTCCTAAAATAAGGACTTTTCTTGGGAACATGGACACTGAGCAAGCTCATGTCCAAAGGATTATGGAAAACAAATGCCAACACATTACCAACAACTGAACCTCGGTGCCTTAAGCATGCCAGCCACAAACTACACGAAATCGTACGAAATTGCTAGGAATCTGACGAAGCAACCGAAAGAAATGGAGCACTTCCTGCAGGGAAACTGCCCGAGAAAAAGGTGAAAGGCCGACGTTAATGCACATGCCTGCGTGGAAATGTTTGATGCATAAACTGGCACGCAAGTGCAAACAATGAAGACATCATCCATTGTCCAGGCGAACAGGGAAGGTGTGACTTCCGTGAATATGTCGAAGGCGACATGCGCAGGCCTGCGTAGGTTCTTACCTTGAATGCCGGAAATGTAAAAGAAACTGGGAAGCTTCGGCACAAACTCGACAACACCATGACGTTAGCTTCATGATCGCTCTTTAGAGCCTACGTTGCCTCACAATCGCTGCCGTAAACCTGCATTAAATTTCATTATCCGCAAGAGAAATTATATCCTGGACCCCCGCGCCCGTAGCCGTTCAAGAAATTAGCGATATTGCAAACCGTACACTTTCCGCCATGAAATGAGGTCATCAACTAATCTTCTGCGAAAATTCATGCATTTTTTCTAGCGTTTTACATGCCATATCGATTAAGGGGAGGGTCCCATGGAAATGTATCAAAACTTACCCCCCCTAATAACTACAGAAATGCAACTGACAACCACTGAATGATGTTTGGGGACCATAAACATGATGTTTGGGCATGCATACCACCACTTGTTGGGGGTACTACCCCCAGCCATACACCGGCTATGAGCTAAAAATAGAAAAAAACGCTGTCCGGGGCACATCTTGCCCAGAACAGTGGGAGAACCAGTTGCATGAAAAAAGCACACCCCATATAAAAATGTCATGGGACATGGTTTCTACCTAATTGGATCAACAAAATCAGCACATCCCTTTGAGTTATTAATTTTTGGGCCAAAAATACGCTTTTTTAGGCGGGGCGTCCCCATACACACTCATAACACATCAATTAGGCCTGAAAAGCACAAGTCAAGTTCTGTGATGACCATAGAAGGCACTGTCAAAGTTTGGTGGCATTCTGAGCTCAGCTGTAGCAGTTATTAATTTTGGCAGTTGGCCACCTGTGCAGACGCTAAGGAAGGCATTAGTGAGTATTAAGGCACACTAACACTTCCTATGCCATCCAAAAGGCTCCTGACCATGCCCAATTCGATCACAATGTACAAGGAGGTGGCTGGGCACGTCATGTGCCCTTGCCTTACCTCGACACAGGCAACCTGTTGCGTGTGTGCACAACAATGAGGCAGGTAGCTCTACATGCCTAGCCAACACTTCTAAAGCATATTCCAGGTTTATGGTGTGGGCATCATCCCAAAACCAAGCTCAAACACACCCTAGAAAGCCATATCCACTAATTGCCCAACAAGGGTAACAACAGACAGTCCACAGAGAAAGCAGAAGTATGATACATGCTGCTTGCCAAGGCTTCTTACCATGGTTACCTTGCCTTGCTAGCATATGAATTAGGGCTCTCCCATTTTAGTGGGAGAAAGGCCAACAAGACAACGATAACCCCTACCTATGTGCAGTTCCACCCATGCAGTATGCCCCTCAGAAAAACCACTGCCACCTTTCTTTCCAGCGCAATTGTTTGCCAAGAAACAAACTCAAGCTTGTGAGCCTCTAACCACAATGAAGCCTCTGCTAAGAAAGGCCGCGTCAATATTCACACAAAACTGAGTGCTGTTAGCAATCTCCTTCCAAGAAACCACTCAGCAAATCCCTGACAACTTGACGATATGCCACGGTCACGGTTTGACACGTCCCAGCCATGCAACGTACATAAAAACTACTGAAAGGTGCCAGGAATCTGGCGATGCGCAGCACGGAATGGCATTATACCTGGCGCTAACTGCACGGAAAGAAGCCGAAAACTTGCGTTGATAACCCATAAAGGAAGCGAAACATTCATAGGGTCACGTTGATCACACGATCGTACCATTACCGGAATTGTCCTTCGCCCAGCGGCGCAAGAAAGAACAACCTTCCATGGAATAATAAGACGCGCATCCCGCGAGCCTGGAGAGTGTCTTACCGATCATGACGGAAATCTTGCCGAAACCCATCAAATTTTTTAAAGCTTTACCAATAACAATATAAACGCATCCTTGACGCTAGGTAAAGCCCATAAAACCTGACAATCACCGCCGCCAGCGTGCATTCTAATTTATTCCTCTCGACGAAAACATCAGATTGGACCCCCGTGGCGATGGTCATCAATAAAATCATCGACACTGCAAAAAACGCGAACTCCGCTACGAAGTAGTATCATTTACTCATCGTCTTTAAGATTCGCTCAGTTTCTCTGCATTCCGCGAGCTATCTTTTTCTACTCTGCCTGAAACCACGTCGCCATGGCCAGCTCCAGTAGGGGTGCGCGCCCCGTGCACCACTTTTTCACGGTACAGACGGGTACCGCGAATTTTTCGGCGCAAAAATATTCGCGCCGGGACCGTCCCCTTAATATTGCCTGAAGGCATGCGGCCATGGCCACCTCCGCTAGGGTTCAGCGGTCCCGGCACACATTATACACCCTACGGACGGTACCGTGATTTTTTTGACGCGGAGAATATTCGGCGCGCCACGTCCCCTTAATTCGCTTCCATCATCATTCCGTGCGCACTCAATCATCCTCTGGTGCCGGGTCAATCGCACTTCCATCATCCATTGGTGCGCACTCAACACGGCTTTACCCCGCCATGTCCACTGCAGACCGGCGTCTGGCAGGGTTGCATCCTGTCGCCGTACCTGTTTATTATTGTAGTGGCTTATGTTATGCGCCAGGCACGTGCCCGATTTGCTAGCATTGCTGGCCGTGCTCCTGGCATAGTGACCACGCGGCTGCCACCATATAACATCCCCAGAGACAGCAAACAAACAAACAAACAAAAGAGGGTGGGTGGGTGGGCAAAACTGATAAAGCATGCGCCGCCGTGTCTTCCTCAATAAATTGGCTGCATTGCATGTGCACGGTGACGGATGCAAGTCCGGTACAGTACTGGCGCGGCGCCCAGGTGCCACTGAACAGTTCAGTACTACAAAGAACCCATTTGTACTGATTCTTTCGACATTGTACTACGTTTAGTCACTGTCTACTTCAACCCAGGTGGTCATACCACCTCCTAGGCAGGTTGTGCTACACATGAACGAATCTTTACTAGCCTGAGCTAGTTTGAACTAGTTTGAAGTAGATTGTACTAACTACCCTGTAGTACCAATGACGTACTTTTAACTACATCCAAATACTTGGAAGCAGTCCAGAGGTCATTTGCAGGGACTTTCACCCTTTCTAGGAGCATTTCTCGCAGATCAGCCATGAGGCAGCGGCACCGACTCGCACTCCGCTCCCCTTGGTCGCAAATCAGGGAATCCAGATCGTAAGATCAACCATCCTCTGTGCATGCTTTCAGGTTCACTTTGTTTGAGAAGGCACCAGAACTTGTTTATTGCAAAATTCTATGCTAAGCCGCTTTCAGGCCTTGGTAGACCGAGAGACTGGCAAATTGTGCGCAAGTCCCAGGCGGCTGCCACCATATAACACCCGCATCTCCAACCTGGCCGTCCCCGGCCGCATCTGGAGTGGTTGTAGAGGGGGAAGCCCTAGCGTGGCTGCTAGAGTGCGCCTCCCCTGCACCTGTCAACGCAGGTACCCGCAGAGCCCTAGTGTATCCACTAGAGTGCGCCCCGCCGGCTCTGTCCAAGGCAGGATACGGTCGAAGTTAAGCCAAACCAATCAGGATGATGGCGCAACGCCCAAAACCAGCAGGGTCCCAGCGTGTCCACTGGAGTGCGTCCTGCCGACTCCTCCATCGGAGCTGCATCGTTTTATACTGCGCCCCCCCGGCCTAGACCAGTTAGCATTTTGGGCAACCAATATGCTAAGTGGATGCAGTTTGGAAAGACCTTTCCAACGCCGTGCTGACCGCCTGAAACAGACAAGGGACGAGAAAGATATGAGGTCCCGAAGTCCTAGCCGTCCGTGGCCGACTAAGGTACAGTCCTCTGGTATAGTGGACAGGACACGTGGCAGGCCGTGCCTGCACAGGCTTAGCCTGACTATCACGTGACTGTGGTCCACGTAGACCAGAGGAGCAGCAGCCTGTGACTGGTGGACTACAGGAACTGGCACAGGTCTGCAAGGATACTAGGCCTTGCAGGCTTGTGACAGGTCCTGTACTTCCTAGGTTGCAGAGTCTAGGCAAATCCAGTTCGTCCTGGCTCTGCACTGATGCCAGTGGACGTTGAGGATTTGCTTGCCTGCCTGCACGTGCCTCGTCACGCCGATGGGAACGAGGAACAACGCAAAGGATATAGCTTGGTCATGGGGGATGACCAGCTATCTTGGCAAGCACGAACCGAGGCTCCCACATTGGACGTGGAACCGCTCACCGTGGTCGTGGCTTGGTGCACGGGTTAAAAGGTTGCTGCCTTGCAACTTTGGCTCATCCCGTTGTGTGGCGTGAGAGACCAGGAACTCACAGTTCTGGCTGCTCGCTAACTCGTACTATTGCATTTCTGTTTGCAAGGTTTCATGTCGGCCGAGGCTCGGGTTACGACACCTGAGTCATCTCCCAGGCGCGAAGCAGCTCCAGAGTTGCCGGCGCGCGAAGACGCATTCTACCCCTATAATCACCCGTCCAACGCTTCTACATTTGTGCAAGCGGCCCACGTTGCGAGGGGCTTGCGGAAGGAGGTTGGGTCGCTGTGTTCGGTAACGCAGCAGGGCCGTCGGCAAACGACCCTGTGGTGATGAGGATTAGGGCGACGACGTCGCCAGGGGAAACAGGACGGGTCTGCACGGAGCGCCTCGTCGCCATTCGCGACGAAATTGCTTCGTTGATCTACAGTTTAGAAGTTGCGTACCAGGGCGGGCACGTAACCATCCAGGCGCTGGACTTAGCGCGTGAGACGCTGGGCCAACTGGTGGCCATCTGTTTAGGTGGAACCAGATTGTATAATCACTGGGTGGCGACAAGCTCGCTGGGGGAGGGGACCGACGCGTCACATATCATACGGGACGCGCAGACGCGCGAGGCCGATAGCCCGTGGGATTCGGCCGAGGTGGTGGCTCAAACGTGTGAGCACCTGGTCAACATTCTGATCCAAGAGGCGCGTGGTCACGCCGATCACTGGGTGATCACTACGCGGCCGCCGGGGATTTGGTCGACCTTGGACACTCCGAGGTTGCAGAGCAGGCCAGGGGCGACTGGGCCGACGGTGACAGTCATCACCGGTCGAGACGTCTCCGACGAGGAGTTCCACGATCAGTTCGTGGACCGACCAACGGGAATCATAGCCCGGTCGTCACAACAGATTGACGAGGGTGACGGCACAAACGAGGGATACTCAGCTCGGCGTAGGGCAGAGTTAAACATCCCCTTTGAGCCGGAACACGATTTTTGGGAGATTGGTCGGGGCTCGCGGAACGACCGGCGAGGTGGTGGTAGTCGGTGGGTCAGAAATCTTCAGTGGTATCGCCGTGGCAGTGCGCCTAGACTGCCGGTAGAGCAGACAGCAGCCGGGAGGCCGGTGAGCCGTGTGCTAGGTCCTTACAACGCGGAGGAGGTCCGCTCAGTTCCACGCGTGGGGACACCGGTGGCACGCACAGCGCAGGAGCGTGAGGAGGAGGCATAGCTGGAGAGCAGCCAGCGGCTTCTTCAGCACCAGCGCTTGAGCCTGTTTTCCTTGTCTATCGCCTGTTTTGTTTTGCCATCCCACTGTATATAATGCCTCGTGGCAAACCGGGAGACGGCGACAAGGGCGAGATGGAGGCACCGGCTGGGCGAGCCAGGAGCCTCGGCAAGACAAGGAGCAGCTGGTGGGGGAGGCGATCCCAGCCAGCGAGGGCGATGGGGGAAAGAGACCAGGCAGCAAGAGACGGCACGAAGACTCGGTGGAGGAGGCGCGCAAGGCGCGGGCACTAGGAGCATCTGATGCAATAACGGTGGCGAATGGGCAACCTGCCGTGGAGAAGCGTAAGAGGGACCCTCCGCTGACGGCAATGGTAAGAGGCCTCACGTGGATGTGCTCTCCCCTGTGCTTGCTGGCCCAAGTGGCGTTGTTGCTGTGACACCCACTGTGGTGGAGCCGGTGAAGCGCTGCCAGGGTCGAGACCTCACATGAGTGCAGTCACGCTTATGAATGGACAAAAGCCTCTTAACCCACCACTAGCACAGGAAGCTCTAGACAAGTGGCTAGAGGACATGGAGCTGGTTGTGCTCTCCGTGGACCCCACTGTCAACCTAGTGCAAGTGTTTCACTCGTCCACGTGCAACAGGGACTCGTCAGAGCGTGTCAGGGAAAAGGCTAGGACTGGTGTCAAGGATAAGCTAACCTGGGCACAGTTCCTGGATGGGTTGAGGGAGGAGTTCTCTGACAAGGTTCTCAACCTCACCAACTACTATAAACATCAGTATGACACCTTTGAGATAGTGGGCCCTGTGGCAGAGGAATGGGCTAGGCTCAACCGTATCAGGGACAAGGGGGCCAAGTATGGCTTCCTGGTCACAGATAGGGCCTTGGCAGACTATTTCCTGGACCGTATGGGTTTGAGTGTGGATGGGAGGAACAGTGCCCGCATGTTTCTTAACCAGACTGATGGCTCCTTGCGTGCTCTGGAGCTTGTAATCCTCAGCATAAGGAAGCCAGATCCTGCCTGCAAAGCTATCCAGTCCCATGGCAGCAATGCCACCTCCGCTGTGCAGGGCCAAGGTGATGTCCCCGGGTACCCAGCCCGTGATGGGGCAAGGCCCAACAAGCGTAAGCGCTTCAGGCGCCAGAGGCAGGGGGCTCAGGGTGGCAAGGGTGCAGGTTCCCAAGGAGGGGTTGGGAGCCAGCAAGCTGGTGGTCAGCAGGGTAAGGGTGGCCAAGGGCAAGGCAAGGGCCAAGCTCAAGGCAACCAGGGCAAGCAGGGTGGACAGTCTCAGGGAGGCCAGGGGAAGCCTGGCAAGGGTGGGGCTGGGTCTGGGAAGAAGGGTGGAGCATGCTTTGTGTGTGGCAAGGAAGGTCACTGGCGTCGTGAGTGTCCTGACAGGAAGGCCAAGCCTGCTGGGGCAGGGGGCCAGTCTGGGCAGCAGTGACTAGCTACATCATCCCCTGTAAATAGTCAATCACCCCTTGGGGAAGGTGTGTTGGATGTACATAAGGATGGGGGTGTGCCCCTTGTGCAGCACCAAGGGTGTAAAGATGTTGTTCTTCCACTGGATTGCAATAACAATGCTGCAGCTGAATTCCCTATGCCTCATGCAGGTGGTGGGTCTCCAGCAGGTGCTGGCCTGGAGGGCCAAAGGACCTTGCTGGAAGGGCCTGGAGCGGTCCAGGGAGCAGGCCTGGCTTGGGGAGTCAGGATGGCCTGCAGGAAGCCCTGGAACCTCAGGAGTGGATCATGTGTCCCCACACACGGTTCAGACGTCTCGCCAGGTCAGTACTGACAGAGTGCTGAGCTATGCTGAGGCTGGCCATAGATTGCATCATATGTTTGGGCATTCT
Source organism: Mesostigma viride (assembly GCA_009746045.1). Lineage (NCBI taxonomy): Eukaryota > Viridiplantae > Streptophyta > Mesostigmatophyceae > Mesostigmatales > Mesostigmataceae > Mesostigma > Mesostigma viride. The sequence goes on along the minus strand of RPFO01000648.1, from coordinate 601,448 downwards.
GGGCAGGCAGCAATGTTTGCTTGGAAGCTAGGTAGGGAGCCTTTGTGGGAGGCATGCCAGGCTGCTGCTGAGAACTGTGGTTGCCAGGAGAATGCTGTTCACCCACCTCAGTCCCATGCTAGGGAGCCTGCTAGGGAGCGTGGCGACATCCAGATGGATATCCAGCATATCAGGGGCTTGTATATATTGGTGGCAGTGGACAGGTTCAGCAGATACAGGCTGATAGACGTTCTGCCTGGTATGCAGGAGCACCACTTGTTGTTGGGTATGAAGGCCCTGATCCCAGGCTTTGGGGTGTGCAAGAGTGTGCAGGCAGACTTGCAGTTTGACTGTTTGCTCAAGCATCAGGACCAGCTGCCTTGTAAGCTGGTAGTAGTCCCCAGGGAGAGTCATGGGCAGCAAGGGGCTGTAGAGAGATCCATACGTGAAGTGAAGACAGTGGTGCTAGCAGCAGAGTCAGTGCCACTTGTGGCATCTGCCTTAGAGAGGGCAGCCTGGTGTAAGGGGATAGAAGAGCAGCTGAACCACAGGGTTAACTATTACTTTGATGGTGTGGCTGTCTCTCCCCTGGCCCTGCAGTATAGCTTGTTGCCTGAGAACGTGGTGCAGGCCAGTCTTAGGAAGGCAGATAGGTTATTTGCCCAGCTGAGACGTAAGGACAAGAACTGGAATGTGCTGAGGCCTCAGGTGGGGCTGAAGGTCAGGATGTGGAAGGAACCATCTATTCCAGGCAAGCGGGGGAAGTGGCAGGATGGGGTTGTCACTCGTGTGGAAGAAGCTAACAGATCTTGCCTGGTGGCTTTGGAAAAGGATCCAAGGCACGTGTACAGGTTGTCCTGGGCTCATGTCAAGGAAAGAAGGCCACATGCAATCTGGCCTGCAGACGGGCCAGGCCCTCCCAGCTGGGTTGAGGAGCCAGGCCAGAGCCAGGCAGCAGCAGCTAACAATCCTCTGGTGGTGGATGATGGTCTGTCCCTGCTGGAAGATGACGAGCAGGAGGAGGCTGCTGAAGCAACTGTCACAAGGCCAGAGGGGACGGGGCAGCCACCTAAGGCCCGGGGGCCTCTCATGGCGGACGTCATCCGAGCACTCATGCGCAGCAAACATGATCCCAAGGTATCCAAGCTCACGGGGTGGGGGTCGTGCTGGGCAGCTACAATGGAGGTAGATACCAACTCACAGGTGTCTGTCATCAGGGAAGAGGATGCTGTAGGCTTACAGATGTCCCATCCCAGTTGCCTTGCTGTGTCTGATTTCTCAGGAAAGGTGTCCATGAAGATCCTTGGGGAAGTGAGTGTGCCTATCTTAGGGGTGCCCACCACGTTCTGTGTGGTAGAGGGCTATAAGGGGCCTGCCATTCTGGGACAGAACTTCTTGTGCATGCCAGGGGTTACTTTGACCTCTGATGAGTTGGCACTAGAAGGCAGGGGCAGCCTCCCCCTTGAAAGATATCACTATTCCCAGGGTCTTGCAGTGGCGGTGAAGGCTGTTAGGAGTCAGCCAGCTGAGGGTCCTCAGAGTCAGGAGCCCATAGCTGAGGACTTGTTGATAATCCCAACCACCTTTGATCCAAGGCAGTTAGGGGTAAACAGGTACCAGATAGCTGCTCACAGTCCTATTCCCTGGCGCCAGCTAGTCGAGATGATGCAGAGCCCCAAGATGGCTAAGGCATGGACTCTTGGCTTTGTTGCTTCTGGGCATGAGTGGATAGTTTCCAACTGTGCAGAACCTGTGGATGAGCTGCCAGAAGTTCACCAGCTGCTCAGATTGATGTTTGTCCTCAAGCTCAAGGAGGTTGATGGTGTCCAGGTGCCACATGTCAGACCAGTTGTAACCGAGTATCATGGCACTGGCCAGTTGTTAGATGAGGAGCTCTATACTCCAGGGATGCTGCATGACACGTGGAGGATTCTGCTGTGTATATTTCTGTCTTTTCTGGTTAAGGGTGTGCCCTATAGCTCTGTGCTGATTGATTTCAAGAGGGCTTTTCTCAAGGGTGACCAAGATCAGGCTAGGCAGACTTGGAGAGATATCCCTCCTTTCTTTGTGACTGTACCTGCTGTATGGAGAGCAGAGATAAAGGCCAGGTACCTGAGAATTCTGAAAGGGTTGGAAGGTCTCAGGTCCAGTCCCATTATCTGGAGAAAGAGCCTAGAGAAATTCTTGAAGAATACTTGTGGGTTCTCGGTGTCTCCAGTGGATCCCTGCTTGTTCCAAGGGTCCTACAGTTGTACAAGCTAGTGCTTATACTTTTTATGCGCAAACCTTTTAACTAAGGTTAACGCATATTCTTACATCCTGCGCAGGATGTAAGAATATGCGTTAACCTTAGTTAAAAGGTTTGCGCATAAAAAGTATAAGCACTAGCTTGTACAACTCCTACAATGGCCTTCCTGTCTTTGCCTCACTGCATGGTGATGACCTGCATCTCATAGGTCCACCAGACTGGGTTGAGGCTGTCTTGGCTAAGATCCAGAAGCGGTTTGAGCTGGGTAAGATACAGCACATGGTAGAGAATGAGCCTATGGTCTTCTGTGGCATGCAGGCTACGTTGTTCCAAGCCAAGGGCTCGTGGTTCATCAGGATGGAGGGTGGTAAGGGCTACCCACAGCAGATTGTAGATGCATTGCAGGAGCCCATCACGCAGGCTAGGTGTGCTACCATCAGGGGCATGCTGGCATGGCTTGCAAGTATATGTGCCCCTGACTTGCTGGTTCTGAGTCGACTTACTGATTCCCAGCTGGTTGAGGTGGGTGCTGAGAGTGTGGTGCAGGCTGTCATGATGTCTCCCCCTCTCATACTGGGTCCTGTGGATTTGTACAAGCCCCTTGACATGGTTCTCTATGTGGACAGTTCTATGGACAATAGGAAGGTCACAGAGGTCAGGGGCCGGGCAGCAGCATTAGTTACCCTGGAGCAAGATCACACCTCACTTGTTACCTGGTACAGTCGGTTGCAGAACAGGGTTACACCCAGCAGTGATATTGCTGAGTGCAGGGCAATCTGTGAAGGGCTGCATACTGCTCTTTACTTGAGGGAGCTCGTCTACCAGCTATGTCAAGTGGCTTCCTGTAGGTTGCAGCTGCACACACTGGTGAGGACTGATAGCATGGGCATGGTGCAATTTGTGCACAGGCAGCTGGCCAGGAGCAGGGACCTTGACTACTTGTTGCTCAAGGAGATGTCCTACCTAGCTCACATTGAACATGTACCTGGTGTGGACAACCCTGCAGATGCCCTCACCAAGCTGGAGGAGAAGGCGGAGAGGCAGTACCCCCTGCTCCGTGGGCTCATGGACCCCTTACAAGGGCGGCCATAGAGACCAGGCCTTGCTTCAGCTTGGGTGCCCCCAGTGGGCTGCTTGACCAAAGTACCAAGTGGTGACTGGTGCTTACTGGTTGACAGCCGGTCCTTCAGGGTTAGGTACACCCTCCTGGACAGGAGTTGGTGTGGAATGTCACTCCTACCAGCTGAGAATCATGCCTGGCCCTCCCCATGGGGTTCAGAAGAGTCGCCAGGACTTAAGTCGACGCCTTTGGCCTCAAACAGTTAGGCCATGCAAGGGCAACCCGAATGTTGGTTCTTACAGGTTGCTGTACATATGTTTTCTAGTGCTTGTTTCCAACCTGTTGCTAATAAAGAACCTGGTTGTGTGACCATGTGGAACATGGTTGCCAGGGGGCCACATTCTGGGTTATATAATGCTTGAATAAAACATAATCATGTCATGTCATTCTCATGTTGTTCCCATGGTTGTAATGTTTCTCTTGTGTAAAGTTCCAGGTCACCTATAAAACTGGAGGTTGGGGTGGGGTTCAATTCCCCAGCAGAGCCACAGCCTGGCATGAGTGATTCCTGGGCTTAACCCCCAGTGAAGACATGGGCTCCCCAATAAGGCAGTATTTGTGTAGGTGCTACCTGAGTCTCTTTGAGCATAAAAGGGAAAGGCTGGCCAAGGCGGGCGCCATAAGAACGGGCGCCTGTGATAACTGTGAAAGATCAGGAACTCACAATAGTACGTTCTTGGCATCCTGTAATCCCAGCCATTGGACTAGGTAATGTGCCTTGACTTTAATCTAGCACCAAGTTCCCAAGGAAAGGTTGGGAGCTGACCAAGGGGTCAGGGGATAACCTGGGGTGACCTCTGATTCACTGGCCAGTACACCTAGCCTGGTCCAAGGGCAGATATGTTGTTACCCAAAGGAGGCAGGAACCTGGGCCCTCAAAGGTCTGATCAACCTCAAGGGACCAAGCGGTCTGTGGCTGAGTGGGCACAAGCAAGGTTAGGTTTGTTTCAAGCTGGTCCAGCTCCAAAAGAAGAAAGGGTTGGAGTTAGCATTTTGGGCAACCAATATGCTAAGTGGATGCAGTTTGGAAAGACCTTTCCAACGCCGTGCTGACCGCCTGAAAGAGACAAGGGACGAGAAAGATATGAGGTCCCGAAGTCCTAGCCGTCCGTGGCCGACTAAGGTACAGTCCTCTGGTATAGTGGACAGGACACGTGGCAGGCCGTGCCTGCACAGGCTTAGCCTGACTATCACGTGACTGTGGTCCACGTAGACCAGAGGAGCAGCAGCCTGTGACTGGTGGACTACAGGAACTGGCACAGGTCTGCAAGGATACTAGGCCTTGCAGGCTTGTGACAGGTCCTGTACTTCCTAGGTTGCAGAATCTAGGCAAATCCAGTTCGTCCTGGCTCTGCACTGATGCCAGTGGACGTTGAGGATTTGCTTGCCTGCCTGCACGTGCCTCGTCACGCCGATGGGAACGAGGAACAACGCAAAGGATATAGCTTGGTCATGGGGGATGTGTCAGAAACCGGGGCTCGGAGGAAAGATCTTTTGCCTGTTATGACCCAGATATTGCACAAGTGTATGGAAAAGACTTCTTGTATTAAAATACGTTTACTGAGAGTGGAAAACACGGTGCGGCCAACACTGGGCGCAGTCTACCATAGCCAACACTGGGCCAGGGCAAATGACAATGCCAACACTGGGCAGGGTCACACGACCAACACTGGGTCGGGGCCACACACGGCTAGGCAAGCAAACAACTCTAGGCACACAAAGTAGTGGCGGCTAATGCATTATGCACCGTTGATTTACATCTGACGGCACTGCAGCTTAGCGTCTCTACAACCACGGAAAGAACACTAGATAATAACGACTTTGCAGCCTGTAATCTATTGTCCACATCATGGTACATTGTGTGTGTGGTCTGATAGGCTCAAAGTCCTATCGCCTCCAGGGCGGCACCACAAACTGCGGACCTGATCTGATCCGGAGAGAGCCGATGTAAATTACGGCACCTGTAACGGTGCTGACAGGTAACGCTTGCTGTATTCCGAGCAACATCATTCGGATTTTAGTACACTCAAACATTGTATATGATATTAAACTAGTCAACGACCTGTGGGTGCAATTAATAGGGATGCAAACCCAACAACAAGTCGTGTAAATAAACACCTAGCTGACGGCGTCAATTTTCCCCGCATATAATGCGTGATAACATAATGCGTGACAAAAGTAGAGAAACATCGCTAGATATTTGACACACCCCCATACTGCATGTCACGTATTCCGGCTACTCAATGAAAAAACCAGCAGGAACATCTGCCACGTCGTCAGCCAGTGGCTCGCCGTCCATGGTGAAGTGCGCCTCAGGTTTCTTGGACTTGTTCTCCGCCTTCTTGGACCAGCAGCGATCCTCAGTGTGACCGGTACGGTGGCAGTGCTTGCAGGTCAGCACTTTCCCACCCTTGGTGAGGAAGACTGATTCGTCGATAGTACCCGCACAGTGGGGGCAGGCAGCAGTATGATACACTGGTGCACTGGAATCTGAGCTGCCAGCTTGGGCCGCGCGGTGCACACGCAGATGGTCGTCCACTTTCAGGACGGCGGTCTTGTAGTCTTTCCACGTCAAGTCGGGGGGAAGGTTGTACGCCGCCAGGACGGGGCCATACTGGGCAGGAAGTCTGCGGCGGTGTGATGTCACCAGGATGGAATCATGGAGTTTATTGTTGCTTAATTTATTATATTGCAGGTACAATCGTTCGGTGAGATTGACATTTGCAGGAACAGAATCCATGGGAATCTGCTCAGCTGACAGCAGTTCCTCAAGTGTCGCGGCCTGATGGGTGGATGTCGTTTCGTCACGTCCATAGACGTCAACCAGGACGGTCCACGCCTCGTGCATATACTTGTTGGGGGCCGTAGCGGCATGCAGTAGCGCGTTGCCGTCGAGGCCAGCAATCAGGGCAGCGTAGCCAATTTTTTGCTGCTTTACCACGATCGGATCCTTTCCAGCTAGTACATCTGAATATCCAAGGGCGTCGAATTGCCCTTCCGCCTTGATTCGGAATCCGGTGAATTTCTTGGGGTCGCTCCCATCGAAGTTGAGATTCTTGAGAGCACTAAGAACGCTGCTCTCCTTGACTTCTCGTGCCACAGCTGGCGCACCTCCCGACATGTTCTTGATTGCGTTGGAGATTTGTAATGTGAAGTAAAGTGTGATTTAATCTCTCCAGAGATACTGCGTTGTTGTCGAGCAGATCCTGTAGATTTCTGATTGAAAAGTCTGGAAGTTCGCTGAAACACACACAGTTGAAAAATTCTTGTCGAATGCCACGCAGGAGCCAGCGGCAGTAGGCAGATTCAGGAAACACGCCCGGGAAGATGTCTTCAACTTGGGCAAAAAGCAGATTTGCTCTTGCGAGGTAGTCTGGGCAAGATTCTTCGGGAAATTGAAAAAGCTCAATTCCAGATCTCAGGTTGCGGTCGTTGGGAATTGGAAAATATGGGTTCATAGGCATCACTCGCTACTCGATACCATGTCAGAAACCGGGGCTCGGAGGAAAGATCTTTTGCCTGTTATGACCCAGATATTGCACAAGTGTATGGAAAAGACTTCTTGTATTAAAATACGTTTACTGAGAGTGGAAAACACGGTGCGGCCAACACTGGGCGCAGTCTACCATAGCCAACACTGGGCCAGGGCAAATGACAATGCCAACACTGGGCAGGGTCACACGACCAACACTGGGTCGGGGCCACACACGGCTAGGCAAGCAAACAACTCTAGGCACACAAAGTAGTGGCGGCTAATGCATTATGCACCGTTGATTTACATCTGACGGCACTGCAGCTTAGCGTCTCTACAACCACGGAAAGAACACTAGATAATAACGACTTTGCAGCCTGTAATCTATTGTCCACATCATGGTACATTGTGTGTGTGGTCTGATAGGCTCAAAGTCCTATCGCCTCCAGGGCGGCACCACAAACTGCGGACCTGATCTGATCCGGAGAGAGCCGATGTAAATTACGGCACCTGTAACGGTGCTGACAGGTAACGCTTGCTGTATTCCGAGCAACATCATTCGGATTTTAGTACACTCAAACATTGTATATGATATTAAACTAGTCAACGACCTGTGGGTGCAATTAATAGGGATGCAAACCCAACAACAAGTCGTGTAAATAAACACCTAGCTGACGGCGTCAATTTTCCCCGCATATAATGCGTGATAACATAATGCGTGACAAAAGTAGAGAAACATCGCTAGATATTTGACAGGATGACCAGCTAGCTTGGCAAGCACGAACCGAGGCTCCCACATTGGACGTGGAACCGCTCACCGTGGTCGTGGCTTGGTGCACGGGTTAAAAGGTTGCTGCCTTGCAACTTTGGCTCATCCCGTTGTGTGGCGTGAGAGACCAGGAACTCACAGTTCTGGCTGCTCGCTAACTAGACCGGGGCACATTACAATTCGTTCAAGTGGCCCGCCGGAGCGGCTGTACAATTTTTCCCAGTGAGCGCGCTGCCAAGTGTACTTGTGGGCAAATTTTTAGGTTCTCCGTCACTTCGAGGTACTAACATTAGGCTACGGTACGAATTCAGCGAATTTCAGCGAATTTTCAGTCAAACCAAAGGAAGTGACGCCAACTACCAAAAAGTTTCCGTTACGAATTTTCAGCCCAACACTCGCGCAAAATGAAGTGACGGCAACTACCAAAACGTTTCCGTTACAAATTTTCACTCCCACACGTTTACACAAGAGGAAGTGACGGCAACTACCAAAACGTTTCCGTTACGAATTTTCAGTCCCACACTTCGCGCAAATTTTAGTAGGGCTGCACGCAAGCTACCATTCAAAAATTTGCGCTAGTATGGAACGCATTTCATGCGTCTGGAGGAACGGTGCCCGCCAACTACCCCCGTTCAGAAAGTTCCGCCGAAATTTACTTGAGATTTGGAAATCTGAACGTCCGCGCAAATTTTAGTAGGGCTGCACGCAAGCTACCTTTCAAAATTTTGCGCAAGTATGGAACGCAATTCATTCGTCCGGAGGAATGCTGCTCGTCAACTGCCCCCGTTCAGAAAGTTCCGCCGAACTTTACTTGAGATTTGGAAATCTGAACGTGCGGTTGGAGTTTCGCGGGGAAACCCAAGTTCCCCAAGTAATTCACCAATGACGCGCTTCGAACACTTGCCCGCTAAAACCTAAGCAGCCGCTCCGGCTGGCCACTTAAACGAAACTTGATGGGCGCATCCACACACTTGCTACTGTCAGTGTGAACTCCACTGAGCGGGGGGGAACTCGTCAGCCAGCAACCACACCCGCCGTGGCGCTTGCACCGCTAGAGCATGGTGCAGGCCCACGCAGTGGTCCACCGACTTGAACTGGCGCTTACGCCCGCGCTTCTTGATGTCTGGGAGTGAAACGCCCGGCAGGTAGTCGTACGTCGCCCCACCATGCCGCATGGAGTAGGGCGGAAACATCCCCCGCAGGCCCAGAACATCCCACGCCGCGTGCCACCGACGAGAGAACTGGCTGTAGTTGAGGCTCCCAAACAAGGGCTCCTCGGGCTCCCGCCCAGCGCACAGGCGCTCGAGCACGTACAGCGAGAGGGGGTCCTGCACCACCACCGCCTGTGCACCCCCCTTGGCTGTCTTGGGATCCCGCAGAAGAAGCGCGCCCAGTCCCCGCTGCCCCAGGCGACGGTCGCCGCGCAGCGCCACGTCCCCCACTCGGAGCTTGAAGGCCTCCCTGATGCGCAGGTATTGTTGGAAAGTGATGACGCACACAGCTGCTGCCATGGGCGCCCCCTGCCAGCGGAGGATCTGCACCACCAGGTAGAGCAGCTCCCACAGCACCGGATTGGGGCTATATGCCTTTGCACGCGTCGCTGCCACCCGTAGAGGAGCCGGCGGGCCTCGCGCCACCCCTGTACTTGGCTGGGGTATTACAGTTGCAGCCCACACAGCGCCCTCATGCACATGGAACGCCCTGCTCCCCCTCCATCCTCGTAGACAGACACAAGCCACTCGCAGAACACGCTCTCCGCTTCCTCCGGCGGTACAGCACCATAGGGCTCAGCCCACAGGAGGTATGCGAACACTGCGCGATGGTAGCTGCGCAGGGTCGCGGGCAGCAGTGACGGTGCTCTCCAGTAGCTCCTGCCGCCCTCCCGGCCCCGGGTTACACTCCACATCGCCATCGGCGGTCAGGTCCCACACCCACTGGCCCTGGCTGGGCGCGTCAGCGGGGTTTCGCTCCGAGCGGATGTACACCCAGTGGTACCTGGTGTTGCTGGCACAGCCCAGGGCGGCAGCGCGGCGGCACCACGTGTTGAGGCGGTAAGATGATGACCGCCCCTTCACCACTGCGCCCACAACGGTGTTACGTCGCGTAACAATTCGTTGTAGTTACGGACGTAAATTATGTCTTTTGCCTCGGTCGTTCCTAGGTTTACGTATAGTTTGTACTGGTGGACACTGTTGTCCTCGTAACAGTACACCGTGGTGCATCGGATGCTTTTGGGCGTCGCGCCGCGTACTTTATTAGTGGTCCTTATCCTTGGGGTAGAATGTAGTGGACCAGCTTGCATCTGTGCATCTGTAGGCGAGGGCATGTCGGCCCGAGCATGCTGGACCGTTGATGATCATTTATGCACGTTCTACCCCTCGTGTTGGCACTCGGCGTGTGTTAAATGAATTAACACATATTATTAGCTTGGGTCATGGCAGTGTAGTTGTGTTTCCTTCCTCTATTCCTGGAGTAAACGGGTTTGTGTAAATGGCTTATGGCGTATTATAGTAGCACATACGTAAATGCTTTGAGATCTGGATCGTCTCGTTCGTCTTTCGCTAGGGGATTAACTAGAGGTGGCCTTACTAGTTTAGGTAGCGTTAGGCCGGGTAGAGGTAGAGGTGGCGGTAGAGGTTTAGGACGTAACAATGGACTCGGAGGAACTTTCGTAGGTAGAGAGCGAGACGACGATCCCCTGCCACATACGCCTTTGCATCAACCCTTCCGCGTCCAGGGAAACGAAGACGACACCTACTTGACAGGTAATGGGCGGGTCGCCTGCAAGCTGGGGGGGTAGTGCTGCCCGATTCGGGACACGCTCTGCCTGTAGACGTTGGACGTGTTCGAAGCGGAAAAATCCTTTTATAGATAGCTCCTTTCCCTCGCTTTGTTTTCCTGAGAATGGTTGCTTACTGTCGTAGATAGAGGATGGTTTCGGTTCGGCGATAGTGAGACGATTAGCGTCTTGGTAGACTCCACCTTTTCCTTCGTGCTGCTGTTCATTAGACGGCGGCACCCGCAGAATTCACTGGGTCGCTGATTTTAGGACAACGAGCGCTGGACCATTGCCGCCCTCGTACTTTCGGTGATCCAGATAACCCAGCTAAGTCGCCTCCTACTCCTCGTTCTCCTATCGTGACTTCTCAAGACCAACCAGGTGCGTTACATACCATGAGCCAGCGGCGTTCTTTTACTGCTCCTTCCCATTCTTCTAGCGATAATAGCCTAGCTAAATATTACGTAGTGATTACGCCTCAATGGTCTGCCATTTTTCTTTCTTGGTCCGATGCTAGGAAGATAGTTCAGAACCGAGTATATAACGTAGTTAGGTATAAGAAATTTGTGACCCTTGAAGAAGCTCAGCAGTTCCTCATAGACCATAGCGAATCAGATTTAGGCCTACATGTACGCTCTATGCCTCATGGTCGTCCTCCCGTGGAATCCCTAGTTTTTGCTACCCCTCCTTCTTCTCCCCCTCGACGTGTTGCATCCTCTTCTAGTGCAGATACCCCTCTCACCTTAGAGTTTGGTTCCCTATCCATTACTGTGGTTAAAAAGGATCGATTCTATTTGTTTTCTTTGCTTAGGACATTCAAGGTTTTTCCTTTTGCCTTCCTGGCTTCAATTTAGGTTCCTAGATCCTTTTCATAAGGCAACTTTCATTGCTTTTTCTTTTTAATTAATTAAACATGGATCCAGTGGGTGGAGATATGTCACCTATACCTACCAATAATACTAATAATACTAATACTACTACTAATAATAACAATAATAACAACAATACTCGTGGTAACAGACGGGACTCCTTGGAAACGGTGCACCATCTCACTCCTCAAGGTAACTTGCGTACCTCACCTCCTTCTCCTACTACTGGTGGTCGCCGTCGTCCCTCTCTTACCTCACCTACCTTTAAACAACGTGGCAGATTTAGTGATGACCCCTCTTTTACCCTGACACGGCCTACGAGGCTGCCCAGGTCCCTACCCGTGTGGCTGAGTTAGAAGTTAATAATAGTGATTTCAGCACCATGCCTCTAGATGACAGAAATTATGATCATTTTGCCTACTCCTCCCTTCGTGAACAATATTAAGATCACTCAGCTCCCAAGAAGACCAGCATTTGATTGAATACAATAAGTGGAGCCCTGCCACAAATGCAGCAGTTAACAGTGGCCTTAAGGTTTCTCAATCCGCACGCGGAAGCAAGAAGCCTCCAGGGTGGGAGGGAGGGGAAAGAAACAATTGCGGATCATTGCCTGCCTAGCTTGCTTTAGGCATGGCCCGCCGACACACAAGCTGACATCATCCTAAATTAATTAACACCGGCATGCGTCACACACCGGCCTGAACAGTGCTGAAAACGCCACTACAAACAGCGTGGCCACGCACCCCCAGACTAGTGCGTTAACCGTACAGGTAGTTGTACAAGGTTCCCAAGACTGACAAACATAAAACTCGCCCATCGACCCCTTGGGCCGGTCCGAATCCACTATACAATAATTAATCACGACTCACTAAATAACCCAAATCAGCCAAAGATTCGGTAAGCAACCACTGAGCCGACCCTACAGGTCCCCACCTAACCTCAGCTGGTGCAACCAAACACGAATCTTTGCAAGTGAAGTCGTATAAAACCTACAATTAATTCTCTCGGACCGCTAATTAACAGCCACCGACCCTTATAAACAACCGGGTCATCCAAGGAAAATTTGGGCGAGCAGGAAACCCTTTGTACAGATCGAATTAGTCAGCCCATGTCGCAGGCAGCCTTCCACATCCAGGCCAAGGCATGGCGGCCTTATCTTTCCCACATGCGTTAATTAAACTATATTCAGAGAAAACCGATTAAGATCACTCAGCTCCCAAGAAGACCAGCATTTGATTGAATACAATAAGTGGAGCCCTGCCACAAATGCAGCAGTTAACAGTGGCCTTAAGGTTTCTCAATCCGCACGCGGAAGCAAGAAGCCTCCACCCAATTACCCCCCCCTGGCGCCAACCCCATTGCGCCGATTAAACTCATGACCACCGTGCGCGAAAGAGCGTGTCGCAACATCTTTAATTAATGGCGACTCAGCCCGCGCTAGGCTATCTTAACCCCCGCAGGGGCCCGCTGGTTCAATGCGACACAAGCCGGTGACCACCCCAAAAGCAAGCCCTCAAAAAGAGCCAGCATTTCGCAATTCCGGAACCGTCCAAAAAGGAAAGAGGTTTTACGACACCATAATAGACTGAGCCGCGCAGCAGGTGCTGAGACGAAAAGGAACGACAAAGGTCTGGCGTAGCCTCGCCTCCCTGAGACGCCCTCCCCAACTCGAGTCTCGCAATAGGGAAATTTCTAGCTTCGGAGCGCAACTCTCGCGCGGCTCCTATTGTCCCCAACCACCCCTCCTCGGCAGGGGCAGCTGGACAACTGACCTGCCGCCACAAAAAATAATTTATGAAAAAAACAGGCCGTTGCTGACAGGAACCTGGTTCAGGACCTTTTGAGTCCAGGTCACGTCCCACGCACCATCGCAAGGTGGCAAGCCTGCGATGTGACACTAGAGCTGTTTTAGAAACTTATAAACAGCTCCGCCGAAGCTGGCCCAACCGCCGGAGTAGCGCCCCATCCTTCGCCCATGTCAAAAAGACCCGCAGCCGGGGAAAACGACATGGGGGTAAATTTAAATTTTCTTTCCGTTGCACGACCAACGATACTATGCTTGGTCGAACAACTTAGCGGTTGTGCCACCATCTGCCTCGGCTACAAGACAGATGCAACCCGCGCTAGAATGTGCAATTTTGCACAGGCGGCCATTGCCGCCATTGTGAAAGAAACAATTGCGGATCATTGCCTGCCTAGCTTGCTTAAGGGGACATGACACCCGGGACTTTTTTGGCGCCAAAAAAGTCGGGACGGTACCGACGGACCGTGAAATTGTGGTGCACAGTGCGCGCACCGTGCGGAGGTGGCCATGGCGACGTGCGTTCCGTTAAAATATGGCTAATCCGGCGGGCGACAGGCCGAAAAATTAAGCCGGTGGTTAAAAGTGATGTTCTATTATGATGTTTCATAGCCAGATCTGCACTATTTGCAAATTCGCTGCCTTTGTTGGTACAGATTTGCACGGGGGTCTCATCCAACAATTTGGCCGCGATGAATAATCTAGCATGCGTGCCTGCGACGTCGGTAGAACTCGATATTCGTGGGTTGTATTGATGCAGTAAGAGCCGTTCAGTAACGGACACCATGAAAATAACCTAAGCGTCTTCGATCTGCGGCCATTTCCTGTCATTTCTAAAATGATTTCGTTCAGGCCTGCGCGATCCGCGGTTAATCCATCCATGGCTGGCTGGCTTTTCTTGCGCGCCTGGGTAGGAAATAATGCCGGCCGTGGTACGTTGATTTGCCGCATGTCACCGCCCAGTCTGTTTGCGCTCTCAGTGAACCTGGCATGAAACTTTTGGCGCCGTTTCTGGGTTCTTCTTGCTATTTTGTTCTCCACTTGTTGCAGTTGTGCTATCAGATTTTCCGCAGCTTTCAATGGTTTTCCTTACGCTGCGTATGCCATGCTTCCTAAAGCTACCCAGAATTGATCGGGCAGTTATCTGGCTTTGCTACGCTTCCTGTATGGAGGTTTTCACACGGTAGACATTCTATATTGCGTAGTCAAGGACCCTAGCTGCCTGGGAGCGGCATCACCGTTGCAAGGAGCTGGCGAGCTCATTAACGCCTGTCATGGCTCTTCAGCCTGCTGGAAAACAAGGTTGTTGTATGGAAGGTGAGAATATGTGAGTTACTTATCACATCCCCACCTGTTTAGCCTCCATTACACATGGCTTGTACTTCCTAGATGACAGGGATCAGGTCGTTATGGCTATGAAGGATGCACCTTTTATCCATAAGCGTCATGACATGGTGTTGGCTATGAGTGATTTCCGCAAGCGGTCATACCTGCTCATAATGGTTAAAGAGTTGGTGGTTGTTTTCTTCAAGCATCTAGCATTTGTTTTTCGTGGTTCTGCCCCATTTGCAGGGGGCAAGCTTAGGAATGTGCTCATGGTATTGCCTCATGTCATGGTGCACCAAGCATGCAGGCTGGCAGCTATAACAAGATGTAATATGGGCAAACTAGGTCAGAATGACCTGTAATTTGGTGGCAAGCTTCGTGATACATTAATTTAATTAATTGCACTTGTTTTGGCCCAGTTTGGCAGGTGCAGGCGGGGAAGAGCATGGTGCCCACATGCTCTGCCTTGGCCTCACAAAGAAAACCATGCCGGTGGGTGCCTGGTATTGCCCCAACTGCATGGGGGACGGCGATTCCGACGAGGGCTAAAGCCTTCCTGTGTGTTATCAAGCTAGGTGGCAGGACAGTGCTTGTATTATTTGGCCATCATAAGACATGATGGGACTTGCTTGGGTGGGTCATATGCATGTGTGCCCCCTCATGCCATGTTGTACCAGGAACGCAGCGTGGCAGCTATAATATGATGTAACATGGCCATACTAGCTCAGAATGACCTGGGATTTCATAGCAAGCTTTCTAACATCATAAATAAACTAATGGCTGTTGTTTTGGCCCAGTTTGTGGTGGGCAAGGGTGTCTTTGTGGTGGTGTTTGAGCTCCAAACCACAAAAAGCGATCATTTTTCTTTTGCACATGACCATATTTCAATGTGAGTAAACGTGGTCAGAATGAGCTGAAACTTTGGGGCTGTGTGATTGCAACCCTGGGCCAATTTTGATTATATGATTTGACCCCATTGCATGTGTCTATGATTTGATATATTTTTTTAGGCACAAAAAAATACGTGTTTTGGGGTAAACTATTTCAATGTGTCTAAATGCTTATTCTGACCTGCAAACTAGCTGGAATGAATGGCAAGGGTTGCAATTAGATGGGAATATATGATTTGGCCACATTGGGTTTGCCCATTGTTCTAGGGAAAATCGGCCAAAAATAGCGTCTTTTCTATTTTTAGCACATAACTGTCACATGGTGGGGGGTAGTACCCCCCCAAGTGGTTGGAAAATTTTGTTTTTATCATATTTATGGTCCCCCATCATAACTGGATTTTTATCACATGCCTAGGTATGTTTTCCAGAAAAGTGCCCTTTTGGGGTGTCATGTCCCCTTAAGGCATGACCCGCCGACACACAAGCTGACATCATCCTAAATTAATTAACACCGGCATACGTCACACACCGGCCTGAACAGTGCTGAAAACGCCACTACAAACAGCGTGGCCACGCACCCCCAGGCTAGTGCGTTAACCGTACAGGTAGTTGTACAAGGTTCCCAAGACTGACAAACATAAAACTCGCCCATCGACCCCTTGGGCCGGTCCGAATCCACTATACAATAATTAATCACGACTCACTAAATAACCCAAATCAGCCAAAGATTCGGTAAGCAACCAGCCGACCCTACAGGTCCCCACCTAACCTCAGCTGGTGCAACCAAACACGAATCTTTGCAAGTGAAGTCGTATAAAACCTACAATTAATTCTCTCGGACCGCTAATTAACAGCCACCGACCCTTATAAACAACCGGGTCATCCAAGGAAAATTTGGGCGAGCAGGAAACCCTTTGTACAGATCGAATTAGTCAGCCCATGTCGCAGGCAGCCTTCCACATCCAGGCCAAGGCATGGCGGCCTTATCTTTCCCGCATGCGTTAATTAAACTATATTCAGAGAAAACCGATACTGTTCCCTTCTCCTATGGGCACCATCCTGAAACGGTGGCCCCTTCTAGACCCCTATCCAAAACCTTTCCTCTTCCTTCTTTCTATCCCTCGTATGTAGCAGTGGAAGACAGTGGTCCTATGGGTAAATCTGATCCTTCCCATCCTCCTAAGCCCCCTGCTCTTCCCCTCTTTGCTAACCTTCCCAAGTTAGATGTCAAGTCTACCCCTCAACAGTTTTTCACTTTTATTATGTTGCTTACCCAGAACACAGAGTCGTGGCAAAATCATAATAGATGGCGTCTCCCTGATGCTGTATTAGTCCCTCACTATCTTACCACCTGTATTACCCCTGAGCTTGCTAACCTCATTCAGTGTGAATCCTTGGCCTCTCATGCCTACCCTAACTCAGTAGCAGAATTGTTTAAGCGGTTAGAGAGCCATTTAGTTCCTCCTGATGCAGATTGGCAGGATAGATTAGCCTTTGGTACCTTGATGCACAGATGGTACGAATTAGGGATTTGTCGGGCGCAGAAGTACGTGCTCGTTTCCTACAAGGCCTCAGTAGACCCTTATTACGTGAGGTAAAGCGCCAGTTCTCTGCCTACCGTTTTACTGATCTACCCCTCAAGCATGTGCGTCAGCATCTCTTACGAGTAGCAGATTTCTTCACCACCCCTTCTCTTCCTACCCGTTCCCGTATTAATAACATTAGCCTTACCCCTGAGGAGGAGAACTCCTATGTACAAGAATTAGACATTTGTGTTACCGACCTTTCGGCTCTGGATGTCTCTCATATCACATGCTATCATTGTAAGGAAGTAGGTCATCTTAATTAAACGTGAGTGCCCCAAGTTCCTTTCGGGTGCCCCCCCTCATCCCGATGCTCGCCCTCCTCGTACCCCTCAGCGTGCTCCTATTCGTCCCACTCCAGGACGCGTTCCCTCAGCTACCCCTAGTAGGCTGAATGCTGTGCAGACAGGACCCTCAGGGTTCCCCTATGATAATCAGGCTCCTGCACCCTCTTCGCTCCCTCGTGACCCTCCAGCAGTGGCTTTTTCGCCAGGGACTTCTTCGGGGTTAGTCCCAATGGATGTGGGGGGGGAGGGGGAACAGTACGCCTGTCAGCCGGGGGTAACCTGGACAGGTCCTTAGATAGTACCCCAGATAATAATTTTTGCCTGCCTGTTTTTATAACTTCTGTAGGAGCTGAATCATCCCTACCACTACGTGTCCGTCCTCTTATGTTTTTGAATGGCGGTTTAACCGTCCCTCACACTGTTGTAGACCCCTTCTGGCATGCTGATGAACTTTTGAATGTCTCCGTGTTAGTGGATAGCGGTGCGGCTAGCTCTTTTGTGAGCGAGGCCCTAGTTAGGCGTTTAGGACTAGACCCTATCCCTCACACCAAACCTGTCACTGTCCATTATGCTGACGGTCGCACCAGTCATTCCCCGGGTACGGTATCCCTTCCCCTGGTCATACAAGGACGTACTGTCAACCTGACGGCCACTATAGGCCCTATCACTACCGCTGATGTATTACTAGGATTAGATTGGCACCAGGATAATAAGATTACTATTAATTATGATACCATGGTCATCTGGTTTCCAGATAGCTCTTACTGGGTACCGGAACGTCATTATAGAGTAGAAAATTTATCCTTGGTAGATATTACTCCTCCTACACGTGTTGATCCTCCTGTAAGACCTATACCTGAAGTATTAATGTCCAATGATGAATTGCGATCTGAACTAAAGGAATATGGATATTTATTATGTATGTTCCTTCAGTTAGAAGTACAGGAGATACCTATCCCTAATAACAGTGTGGATATAGATGTGAACACAGTGGATACCATAGGGGTGGGATTTACTGAAAACGAAATAGTAAGATACATGGCTGTGATATATTCCTCCAAAGTTTTTGAAGAAAAGACTCCTTCTTATCCTCCTCCTCGTTCTGTTTTACACCGTGTAGTTATTAAGGACGGTGCAGTTCCTACGCACTCTCCGATGTATAGAATGGGCCCTACCGAGTTAAAGGAACTAAAACAGATTTTAGTGTCACTATTAGAAGCAGGATTGATAGAGCCTAGTAACTCCCCCTACTCAGCTGGTGTCCTGTTAGTCCCTAAGCCAAATGGCAAGTTTCGTTTAGTTACTGATTATAGGAAGTTAAAATGATATCAATGTGAAGTCTAAATACCCTCTACCTCGTATTGATGATATATTTAATAAGGTTAAAGGTTCTACCTGTTTCACTGTACTGGATTGTGCAGATGGTTTTTGGCAACTGCGAATAGCGCCCGAGGATTGTCATAAAACCGCCTTTGCTACCCCTTTTGGTCATTATCAGTTTAGAGTAGCGGCCATGGGACTCTGTAATTCTCCTGCCTCTTTTCAAATGTTGATGAATGAAGTGCTTAGACCTGTTATGGGTAATTCTCACCTTCCCCAAGTGTCCTCTGATTTAAAGGATCCTTCCTTCTCCTCTGTTTCCTTAGCCGAGCACGATCGTTCTTGTGCTCAGGCTTACTTAGATGACATCCTTATTTACTCCCCAGATTTTGAAACACACCTACGTGATTTAAGGGGACGGTCCCGGCGCGAATATTTTGGCGCCGAAAAATTCGCGGTACCCGTCCGTACCGTGAAAAAGTGGTGCACGGGGCGCGCACCCCTACCGGAGCTGGCCATGGCGACGTGCTTTCAGGCAGAGTAGAAAAAGATAGCTCGCGGAATGCAGAGAAACTGTGCGAATCTTAAAGACGATGAGTAAATGATACTACTTCGTAGCGGAGTTCGCGTTTTTTGCAGTGTCGATGATTTTATTGATGACCATCGCCACGGGGGTCCAATCTGATGTTTTTGTCGAGAGGAATAAATTAGAATGCACGCTGGCGGCGGTGATTGTCAGGTTTTATGGGCTTTACCTAGCGTCAAGGATGCGTTTAAATCGTTATTGGTAAAGCTTTAAAAAATTTGCTGGGTTTCGGCAAGATTTCCGTCATGATCGGTAAGACACTCTCCAGGCTCGCGGGATGCGCGTCTTATTATTCCATGGAAGGTTGTTCTTTCTTGCGCCGCTGGGCGAAGGACAATTCCGGTAATGGTACGATCGTGTGATCAACGTGACCCTATGAATGTTTCGCTTCCTTTATGGGTTATCAACGCAAGTTTTCGGCTTCTTTCCGTGCAGTTAGCGCCAGGTATGATGCCATTCCGTGCTGCGCATCGCCAGATTCCTGGCACCTTTCAGTGGTTTTTATGTACGTTGCATGGCTGGGACGTGTCAAACCGTGACCGTGGCATATCGTCAAGTTGTCAGGGATTTGCTGAGTGGTTTCTTGGAAGGAGATTGCTAACAGCACTCAGTTTTGTGTGAATATTGACGCGGCCTTCCTTAGCAGAGGCTTCATTGTGGTTAGAGGCTCACAAGCTTGAGTTTGTTTCTTGGCAAACAATTGCGCTGGAAAGAAAGGTGGCAGTGGTTTTTCTAAGGGGCATACTGCATGGGTGGAACTGCACGTAGGTAGGGGTTATCGTTGTCTTGTTGGCCTTTCTCCCACTAAAATGGGAGAGCCCTAATTCATATGCTAGCAAGGCAAGGTAACCATGGTAAGAAGCCTTGGCAAGCAGCATGTATGATACTTCTGCTTTCTCTGTGGACTGTCTGTTGTTACCCTTGTTGGGCAATTAGTGGATATGGCTTTCTAGGGTGTGTTTGAGCTTGGTTTTGGGATGATGCCCACACCATAAACCTGGAATATGCTTTAGAAGTGTTGGCTAGGCATGTAGAGCTACCTGCCTCATTGTTGTGCACACACGCAACAGGTTGCCCGTGTCGAGGTAAGGCAAGGGCACATGACGTGCCCAGCCACCTCCTTGTACATTGTGGTCGAATTGGGCATGGTCAGGAGCCTTTTGGATGGCATAGGAAGTGTTAGTGTGCCTTAATACTCACTAATGCCTTCCTTAGCGTCTGCACAGGTGGCCAACTGCCAAAATTAATAACTGCTACAGCTGAGCTCAGAATGCCACCAAACTTTGACAGTGCCTTTTATGGTCATCACAGAATTTGACTTGTGCTTTGCAGGCCTAATTGATGTGTTATTAGTGTGTATGGGGACGCCCCGCCTAAAAAAGCGTATTTTTGGCCCAAAAGTTAATAACTCAAAGGGATGTGCTGATTTTGTTGATCCAATTAGGTAGAAACCATGTCCCATGACATTTTTATATGGGGTGTGCTTTTTTCATGCAACTGGTTCTCCCACTGTTCTGGGCAAGATGTGCCCCGGACAGCGTTTTTTTCTATTTTTAGCTCATAGCCGGTGTATGGCTGGGGGTAGTACCCCCAACAAGTGGTGGTATGCATGCCCAAACATCATGTTTATGGTCCCCAAACATCATTCAGTGGTTGTCAGTTGCATTTCTGTAGTTATTAGGGGGTTTCAGTTTTGATATATTTCTATGGGACCCTCCCCCTAGAAAGTCTTAGAAATAATGTCTGAAAATTCTTTGTGGGCTCGCCGTGCTAAAGTTCGTTCTGGTAGGAGTGTACCATTTTTAGGACAGGTTTTGTCAGACGCCGGTGTCGCTACCGACCCGGATAAAACTAAGTCAATTCAGGATTGGCCTACCCCTACGGACGTTAAAAGTGTACGTAGTTTCTTAGGGATTGCAGTTAGGAATGAGAAATGAACGACGTGATATATTGCTTGAGAACACTGTATGCTGTGAGCAATGAATTGCTTGGTTCATTAGAAAATAGGTTTACCCTTTATCAACGTTCCTCTCACTGGCTGCGCCGCCAGTGACCGTTGGGTGCAGACCGTTGGCCCGAGGCCGCACGATGACAGGTAGCAGTCTAGTCACTGCATCGTGTGATCACAGATTAATGCACGCTGCAGTACGGTCCCTATCTAGGATACTCTAGTACCGTCCAATGACAGGACACTACGTATACTGGGTACTGACATCTGTCACGTACCCCAGTACCCAAAGTACCTATTATCTAGGGAAACGTATGCGACTCGACTAGCATTCCTATCTGCATAGCCCACGTGGTATTTATATTCACATACCAACGTAGGTTTACAGGGCTTATTCATACGTTGTATTCACAATGCCTTTGAGACTTAGTCTACAGCAAAGCATGGAGACTAACTATTGCCTCTTACTATAGGCGTTTTATCCCTCGTTTCGCAACTATAGCAGCCCCTATCAATCATTTATTAAAGAAAGATATCCCCTTTATCTGGAGTAGTGAGTGTCAGTCTGCTTTTCAGTGTTTAAAATCCCTACTCCTCTCTCCTCCCGTACTCATCCTACCCGATACTACCAAACCCTTTGTGGTAGCTACAGACGCTAGTAAGGTAGCTATAGTGTCAATAGGGGGAGTCCTTCTCCAGGATCAGGGTCAGGGCTTACAACCAATTGAGTATATCTCTAGGACAATGCTCCCCGCGGAGCGTAACTATACTGTACACCAGCAGGAACTTTTAGCTGTGGTGTATTGTTGCCACGCGTGGCAGCACTTTCTTAAAGGTGCCCAATTTGATGTTTGCCTGAATGAACCCTGTGAGATAGATCCTTATAGATTAGTTATACAAACGGACCATCGCCCCCTTACCCATCTTCTCTCCCAACCCAACCTTACCCCTCGTCAAGCGCGCTGGATGGAGTTTTTAGCACAGTTTTCCCCTTTTAAACTTCAGTATGTTAAAGGTGTAGATAACATAGTGCCTGATGCCCGTGGTCATCCTCCCCCTCGTGCTAGCGAGTATCTAGAGACGTTTGGGTCGCGACAGTGCGCTCGGCGGTGGCGTTCCCGTGAGATTCGGCACATTAGGTTGTGGCCGGCTAATGTGGAGCCTCTGCTAGATCTGTTCTTCCCGACGAGTCTGCGTCATCGGATCCGGTATCATCGCCTACTCCTTCGGGCTCTCTGTTTGATCGCGGTAGAGCCTTTCCTACGCCTCTTTGCCTGTGGCTTCTTGGACTGGGCCCGTGGCCAGGTGGTCCTTACGCAGCATAGGTATTACTGGGCCTTTCTGGGCCTTTTCCCTGATGGCGTGTGGGCCGATGTCTTTCTCACTGTAGATAGGCATGATAACGCGGACGACGTGGCCCACTACCATGCGTATCTGGATGTTCTGCTGGCCTCGCGTGTTACCTACCAGACTGATGGCAACTAGATAGAGGGCCTTAGGCCCGACCTGAGGGTGTTGTCCCTCCGGTATATAGAGTCGCCCTCATATTCTGGCCAGTTGATTGGTCGTTCTTGGTCCTTGGTGCTGACTTTGTTCACTCTGTGTGTCCTGCCCAGTGCCGTTCCTCCCGGCAAGGCCTCTGTGCCAGGCACTTAGGGGATCCTCCCACCAGGCTTGGTGCTGGTTAACCCTACACCACTCGGGGTGGAACCGAGTTAACTTGTTGGTGCTTTGTATCTTGGATGGCCTGTCGATTGTGTTGGTGTGTGCTGGGTGCGTTAGGTTCTTCCTACCCCTTGGTTTCCTCCCTGTGTGTAGGGCGAGGGCTCCCTACCTTTGTGGTGGGGAAGGTGTTACGTCGCGTAGTAGTAGTAGCATTCGTTGTAGTTACGGACGTAAATTAGGTCTTTTGCCTCGGTCGTTCCTAGGTTTACGTATAGTGTGTACTGGGACACTGTTGTCCTCGTAACAGTACCGTGGTGCATCGGATGCTTTTGGGCGTCGCGCCGCGTACTTTATTAGTGGTCCTTATCCTTGGGGTAGAATGTAGTGGACCAGCGTGCATCTGTGCATCTGTAGGCGAGGGCAATGTCGGCCCGAGCATGCTGGACCGTTGGTGATCATTTATGCACGTTCTACCCCTCGTGTTGGCACTCGGCGTGTGTTAAATGAAACACATATTAGCTTGGGTCATGGCAGTGTAGTTGTGTTTCCTTCCTCTATTCCTGGAGTAAACGGGTTTGTGTCAATGGCTTATGGCGTATTATAGTAGCACATACGTAAATGCTTTGAGATCTGGATCGTCTCGTTCGTCTTTCGCTAGGGGATTAACTAGAGGTGGCCTTACTAGTTTAGGCAGCGTTAGGCCGGGTAGAGGTAGAGGTGGCGGTAGAGGTTTAGGACGTAACAAACGGCGGTGTTATCCACCAGCCGTACGTGGCGTCGCCCCCACCGCGCCTGCGTGCGCAGCCCCCACTCCAGGCTCTGCACGGCTGCGCGCGCCTCTTTCTCATTGATGTGCGCCCCCGCGTCCCTCCACCGGTGTTTCACCGCCACACGCCAGCGGGCGGTCGCCACCGCCCGATGTTCCCTCTCGAGACACTCGATCCCCCGTTCGCTCCACACCGACCTCTTCCGACCCGACACACAGAGTCTTCCACCCCTTCATCTCACGGCAGTTGGACAAAGCCTTCACGTCTGCCTCTGCCAGACGGGCGTACACCACACCGGAGCCCCGGCTCGACGCGTCACTGGCCACGACGGTGGTGTCCAGCGGCTGGTTGCGCTGCGCATGCACCAGGGGAGCCAGGCAGACAGCCGCCCAGAGCTCCTGGCGCACACTTGCCCAGAGTTGGAAGCGTCCTCCCTTGCGGAGGGCCAGCACTTGGTGGAGTATCCTGTAGGCGTGGAACCAGGTGCTTAGCAGACTCCTGCGCAGCAGCTGGATCCATACCCAGCGTCCCAGTAGGGAGGCCAACTCATGGTAGCTTGCACGTCCCCGGGCCAGCACCGCCTCGGTGTCGTGGACCAGGAGGGCCAGTCGCTTCGCCGACGGCCACAAGCTCCCATCTTGGTGAAACTCGATACCCAGGATCTCAACAGCTTGACCCTCCCGCGCCCGCTCGACCTTTTTCTCATTCACCACCAGGCCAGCTGGCGCGTACCACTCGGTGCATGCGCGGTCCAGCAGCACGTTCGCCTCCGCTGCGCTGCGCGCGTGTGTGGTGCCCAGGTCGTCGATCATGACCAACTGCGCCGGCCGAGGAGGGTCCTCGGGCAGCAGCTGCCAGTCAAGTTCGGAGGCCCCCCAACTCCATCCACTCCCGTCCTCCCTGTGCGCACCCCGAGTTGATGCATCGGGACGCTCACACTCAGCCCGGGGTTCAGCTTCCCCGGCCCGAACAGGGTCTGCATGTGCGCCACCTGCGCCAGCAGGACCGAGTGGGACCACCCCATCACCAGAACACGGAACCTGGGATAGAGCCGGCGGCGCTCCCCGGGCTGGCCGACCTCGTCCGACCAGACTGGGGGCAGCGCGAACCACTCCCGCCACTCCGTTGGCACGGAGAAGCGGTAGTAGTACGTCTCCAGGTCCGTTTTGCTCGAGGCGCCGTTTTGCTGGGCGGGCCCCCTGCCATCTCGGCCACTGCCCCCACATCTGGCAGGTAACAGCCGCCAGGGGTGAGGAACTTGTCATTGCTCTGCACCATGTTGCAGATGAGTCGCTGGCGCTGGGCTGCACATCAAACTTTTCCTGCGGAGAGCCGGCTGGAAAATTCTCTCCCACGTGCCCGACTGAGCTGGACGGTACGGACCAAATTTCGGTGCAAATTGAGGCCAAAAAGCTATGTCGGCTGATTTAATGGCGGTGACCTTGATGGAGGCATTTAAGCATTATAAACGCTGGAAAATTTTGCTGCACATGCTCCGAGATGTGCGATCGCTCATGATAATTTTTTTTCTATTTTACCGACGTGCTGCATGCTGAAACAAATTTTCGGGCGGGGGTGGGTACGAGCCTGCCGACCCTTTTGCAGGCTGCTGTCTGCAGATGCAAAAAAGCACACCATCGCGGTAGCCCAGCCACCACTGGGTCCGCGAGCACTGAGAGCGAATTTCTCTTCGTTGGTAAGTCTATTTTAGCGTTACCACGAGCTTTTCCCGAAAAATTTTCAGTTCGGTTAATATCCTCGTTAAATCTGCTAGTGGGTGCTTCGGAGCTCTAAAAACCCTGAAATCCACCGCCCCCCCCTCCCCCCGATGCTTCATTGTATTGCTCAGATCCTCACGAATTCGACGGAAGGCAACCTGCGCTATTGCTACCGGTGTGACAAGCTACGACGGCGCACCTCAGATGGCGATCTCACGTATGGCGGCCTGCCCCGCACGATCCACACCAGCAAGTGCGTAAACTGCGACTTAAGGGGACTCGGCGCGGCGAATATTTTCCGCGCCAAAATAATTCCGCGGTACCCTCCGTACCGTGAAAAGTGGGTGCACGGTGCGCGCACCCCTTGCGGAAGTGGCCATGGCGACTGCTTTTAGACGAAACGTGACAAATCTGGCCCGCGGAAAGCAGAATAAATGCTCGATTGTTGGAGAAAATTAGTTACTGATTCTAATTTATGGTGGGATGGTTGCGATCTATAATGTCGCGGGCTTTTTTCTTTGCCATCGGCAGGGGGGGTCCGGCCTGAATTTCTGTCGGGATGAATAAAGTATAATGGATGCCTGCCAGTGTGATTGTCGATTGTTGCCAGTTTTGATGGTCGTAAGGAAGGCTAGTTTAATGACGTTTCTAAAGCCGTAAAAATTCCCGCTGTAATCTTTACCTTTCCCGTCATTTTGTGGTAAGATAACATTAGGCCTGCGCGATGCGCGCCCAACCTCTCCATGAAAGGGTGGCCTTTCTTGTGCGCCTGGGCACGAATAGATGCCCGTTATGGTACGTTCTTGTATTAAACGTCTTAATCGAGCGTTTTCCTGCTTTCTTAGCTCGTTGAGTGTAAGCTTTTTGCCTTCTTTCCGGCCAGATGCTGCCAGGAAGTTGCGGGTCTGGCGCTGCATCGCTGGATTCCTGGATGTCTTTTAGCAAGTTCGTCTGTGACGTGGCTGCCAGGCTTTCTGCAGCGCGTGGCCCGCAACCTGTCGGGAAGGTGTAATGCTTTTATTTCCATGCTTCTCTGAAATTTCTTTTGCTTAATAGACAGTTGTGTTCGAGGAAATTCACGCGGTCTTCCTAAGCAGCGGCATCATTCCCCCAGACACTGACGAGCTGGCACCTGTCTCCTAAAGAAAGTGGCTCGTGCTTTTTAGGAAGGGGGCAGTGTGCATTTTGCGGGACACAATGCTTTGGTGGCACATGCGTCAGGTAGGTTGTTCCAATGGTCTCTTCACCTTTCCCACTGAGTAAATGATAGCCTTTGTCATGCTAACCAGAGCAGCTAGCCACAGGTTGGCTGGATAAAAAGTCAGCTTATTTTCTCTTTATATACTGCGTGTGTGGTCCTCCACGTGTCCGGCTTGTTGGGCATTTTGGAAGAGGGTTTTGTTGAAGATGTGTTGAAGATGTGTTGTTGGGTGGAACAACTTGGTTGTTGGCACAAAATTACACATTATTAGCCTGAGATAGGCATTACATATGCTGCTCAGGCGTGTCGTCCTACCAGCCTTGTTGATAAGGGTAGACTCACAAGGCTGGCTGTGCCGATGGAGGGGTGGGGCGTATGACGCTCCGGACATCCTCCCCACACTCCGTGATCAAAGTGGGCATGCTTTTGGGTGTCTAGGGTAGCAAAACAGATGTCATTTTGGCTCAGCACTAGCTCAATTCTCTTGTAGCGTCTACCCAGGTGGCATCACAGGAAAATCAATAAATTGAGCTACGCTTCTCAGAATGAGCTCAAACTTTGGGGTTGTGTTTCCCCCCACTCAGTGGAATTTCGCATGTATGGATGACCCCATTCGATGTGTTGATGATTTGATTTTTTTTTTTTTGCTCAAAAAAGTACCCATTTTGCGGGGAAATTAATAACTCAAACAAATGTGATTATTTTGACCATGTGAATAGCCCAGATTTTTTAGAAGTGGGGGAACTTTGCAGGAATGTATGGGCAGGTCATTTGGATAAGTGGTTTGTCTTGGGCAAAATATCTCATAAATAGCGTCTTTTTCTATTTTTAGCTCGCCACCGGTGCGTGGTTGGGGGTAGAGTTAAAGCGCAATGTGTAGGGATAGATAGATTCCAATGCAAGCGGATACATTCATCATGAGAATGGTTGGAATGGAGCTTAGTTAAAAATATAGGCTTACAGCACTCGTGCACGTGAGTGCTTAGACACGAGTTTGCCAAGTCAAGGCAACACACGTGAGGCGGGCTCGCAAGAGATCTAACCAGTTGGCACTGGCCTATTCTTTATATACTTGTGCACTGTGCTTTGCTAGGCCTGAGCAGCCTCGTAGGCCTGCTCAGTATTAACACCCCCGGTACAGTATTAACAACCTGTACAGCGTCCAGATCCTATACAGTAGGTCTGCCATACAGGCACAGTGACCACAGTGTACAGTCCACAGTGATTATTGCGTCTGCACCCAATAGTCCAGGACTAAGCCTGCGGTACCAACAGACCACAGGTTAAGGTTCCTATTTCCTGCGTACGACGTATTAATCCAATACCGTCGTAGGTTCAGCACCTAATTCCTGTCAGCCCAGGAATTACTGTCGACCCCATATGCCGTCGGCACATATTCACGCGCGACTTAGAAGAACAGCCGGCTCGCGCTCGCGCGCGACCGGGAAGTCGGAACGCCATAACTTTCTTGATACTTGTCGGAATGACCTTGTTCCGGTGCCGCTGGAATCGCAGAGATATGCCGAATCAGGATCACGCCAATGCGCTTGGCGTTAACTGGTAGTACCCCCAACAAGTGGTGGCATGAATGTCCAAACATCATATTTATGGTACTCAATCATCACTAGATGGTTCCCAAGAGCATTGGAACTGATATTCATTAAAGTAAGTTTTTCAGGCTTTTGGGCGTGCGAGTCCCCTTTAGGGGTCCGGACGGACCTGCCCCCCCCAAAATTGAATACACATGTTTTGCACTCAATACCCATGCTGGCAATGCAAATGATGATGGGGGACCATAAATATGACCCTTGGGCATGCATCCCACTACTTGTTGAGTTAAAGGCCCATCACAATACATGTGCAGGGAGCTAAATCTGGCAACGACACGTCCTACAAGCACGGATTGCCTAGGACAACCCCCCCCCACTTGTGTACCAAACACCATATTTTGTTCAAATCCCCACCCAGACCAAAGAATGGAGCTAATTTGCAGCACCAAAATCGCACGTCTGGGCATACTTATGCAGTTTACCAAAAAATACGTCTTTTTTGTGACTAAAAAAAAAAGATCAAATCAAATACGCATGGGTTGGGCCCAGGGAGTCTCAAACAATGCCTTGATCCCCCTTGGATAGGAGAGAACAGCGTCCAACCAAAGGTACGGTCAATCAATCCCCCACACCTTTCCCCCCTCCTCGTCCAGCGAAAATAGCTGGCACGTCTGCCAACTTCCACCCTACACCATCCTCCTCGCGCTCCTCATGCCATAACTGTCACGATCCAGTGCTATGGCCCAGCGACTCGCCAAAAGTCACATGCCACAAGCTGCCGCTACGGTCACAGCCCTCTGTTTGCAGGGCGTAACCCGGGGTGCAAGCATCCCCAGGTACTCGCCCTAGAGGGCTGCCGGCGGCATACATAGCAAGGTGTAATCTCCATTCCATTCTCAGGACAGCTAGCCGGTCACTTAGGCTATCTTGAGCAAGCGCCCCTGCTCTTAGCCCTCACAACCGTCAAAACCAGCCGGTCTCACCAGGCTCCCCCCATTAAAATTGCCACCTCTTGGATGCCATTACAGATGTCATCCCAAAGCTCTCAGGGTTCCAGCCTGGCAGCGCCCAAAAGTCTTTTTACGTAGGCCGCTCATTTTGCCTCCCCCCAGTTCCAAAACACCACAGTCCTTAGCTCCCCAAAGCCGTCAAGAAAGGCACCTCCCCCAAAATAAAATACGTTTACGCACAAGAGACTCTTGGACCAAAGTCGCATAATTGGTGAATAAAGCATCTGCAGGCCCCCCCAGCCAGCTGATGCTGCCATCTCACTTCCCTCAGGGTGGGTTGGGTGGGCTAATAAAAACGAATACCAGCACAGGCACACCTCGGCTGGTTATATGCCAGCACTTTTTCTCAGACTTGGGCCGGCGGCGGCCCAGGTCCTTCTAATTCGGGTCGAAACACAATTCCGTGACCCATACAATATTCGTACACCATGCGAAGTGGCAGCGTACTTGCCCACTGTGGCGGATGCAAGTCCGGTACACCTGGTTTTGGCGCCAAAAGCACCCTTGGCCAGTTGTACTACAAGGAACCCATCCCTACTAATTCTTTTGACATTGTACTACGTTTAGTCTTGGTCTACTACACCCCAGTAGGTCCGTTCACCTCCTGAGCGTCCAGTGCTACGCCGAAGCACGTCAGCACTGGTTTGAACTAGAATGAACTAGTTTGAAGTAGATTGAAGTAGACTGTACTACCCTGTAGGCCAAGTGAAGTACTTGGAACAACATCCAAGTACTTAGAACTAGTTTACAAGTTACTTGTACGGACTTTCACCCTTTTAGAGGGCAGATCTCGTACCACCACACTGGCGCCCCTTATTAAATTCCAGGGCCCTTATACATTGTGACTACTGCCCCTTATAAAAGACCAGGGCCTATTATAAAATATTAAATGCTCTATTTATTTTTTATATGTGCTGTCACCCAGCGGCGTCCCTCGCCTCCTTCGCTCCCTCCGCCCCGACAAATCAGGGAATCCAGATCGAGGGAGATCAACCAACCACTGGCCCAAGGCCGCCGAGCCGCCCTACCACCACGTAAGCCCTCGAGAAATAAAATCCAGGGAGCCACACCCAGCGCTCCTCCAGCCACCGGTTTTCCCCATAAAATTCGGCTCCACATATTCTTTTTCACGTTACCATCACGTAATGGACCAGCCGACCCGCTCCATCAAAGCCATCGGGCTGTGACGCGGTATGCCCTGCCCGCAAAGCCCCGAGAGCCAAAGATAGCTAATGATGCGGCATTCAGATCTTGGGCAGCCGGCTTTGCAGCCTACTATATTTTTTACACCGCTCGTCGTTGAGGGTCATCGTGCAAGGCAGTATCAAACGTAAAACAGCTCGAACAAGCACGCCCAGGGCCGAAATAGAATTTTCGTTCCCTTACCGCACTTTCCGGCCTTGCGACTCAATTTCGGGTCAAAATTTCTATGCCCACCCCTCAAACGACGGGACAGCAGCCGGCCACCTTTGCTCGTCGTTTAGGACCATCGAAACAGGTCCAAGCAACCTTTATTCGCCTCGTCCCAGGTCAGTTAAGGCCGAAAAAGATTGCCGGCACCCTACCGCAGATTTCGGCACTAAATCCGCAATTTCTGCCCCGATTTTCAACGACTGGCCCTCAAACGACCGCTTGGACGCCGACCACCGTCGCGCATCTCTAAATAAAATTCATTCCCAGCCCCCCCGGACTCGGGGAGGCCTTTTGCATTCGTTTAAATCATTGCCAGCCACCATGGCTGGCCGTCACCACTAATAAAAACGAATACCAGCACAGGCACACCTCGGCTGGTTATATGCCAACACTTTTTCTCAGACTTGGGCCGGCGGCGGCCCAGGTCCTTCTAATTCGGGTCGAAACACAATTCCGTGACCCATACAATATTCGTACACCATGCGAAGTGGCAGCGTACTTGCCCACTGTGGCGGATGCAAGTCCGGTACACCTGGTTTTGGCGCCAAAAGCACCCTTGGCCAGTTGTACTACAAGGAACCCATCCCTACTAATTCTTTTGACATTGTACTACGTTTAGTCTTGGTCTACTACACCCCAGTAGGTCCGTTCACCTCTTGAGCGTCCAGTGCTACGCCGAAGCACGTCAGCACTGGTTTGAACTAGAATGAACTAGTTTGAAGTAGATTGAAGTAGACTGTACTACCCTGTAGGCCAAGTGAAGTACTTGGAACAACATCCAAGTACTTAGAACTAGTTTACAAGTTACTCGTACGGACTTACACCCTATTAGAGGGCAGATCTCGTACCACCACACTGGCGCCCCTTATTAAATTCCAGGGCCCTTATACATTGTGACTACTGCCCCTTATAAAAGACCAGGGCCTATTATAAAATATTAAATGCTCTATTTATTTTTTATATGTGCTGTCACCCAGCGGCGTCCCTCGCCTCCTTCGCTCCCTCCGCCCCGACAAATCAGGGAATCCAGATCGAGGGAGATCAACCAAAAGCCATAAGAGAAATGGCTTGCAGCCATCCTCATAAGCATGGCTAGCATCCTTGAGAGCACATTGATTGTGATGCATAGTGGCTGTGATCCACAAATCTAAAGAGAACACACACGCAAGCATAGCTTACACATATACAAAGCATGGCCAGCAAGAGAAGTATAGCCACCTTGTTTCCCAGCACGTTGAGACGCACGGTTCATATGCTCGCCAGCTTGTTGCATGCCGCCCTCGAGGCATGCCGGGGTACGTGTTGAATATGCAATATAAGCACTCTGCCATCCAAATCCTTCCATATATCATTACATTAACGTAGCAGCTTACCTTGATATTACCCAAATCAATCCTAGACAGGATTTCAGAGCTTGCCACGCATAACGTAAGCGAATCGGTTGAAAGCTGCCGGAAAACTAGAGACGTGCATGCAGCAAGCGGCGAACAAAACAACGCACCCTTCCAGGAAACCGTGCTGAAAGCTTAGAATAAAGGGATTTCTAAACGCAATAGACTTCGGGGGTAACCACTGGATAATAGACGTACAATGGCATGGTATCTTTCCTGACAAGGCGCGCAAGAAATGCCAGCCACCCATGGACGGGTTGACAGCGCATAAAGCAGGACCTGGCGTTTTCTTTCCGAAAATGACGAGGAAAAGTAATAAAATAAAAGGTTCTTTAACATTTTCCCCGTTAATGAACGTTGCTTTCTGCATCGCTAGGGACTAAGAACCTTTGTAATTATCGCTGTAGGCATGTATTGCTGCTTATTCGTTGCGGCAAGATTTCCGGGCCAGACCCCCTCGCAAACGCGGATGAAAAATGGCATCGATCTCGTCAATAATGCATCTTCGGCTACGCAAGATCATGATGAAACTTTGATTTGACGCATCTGCATAGTTTTCTGCGGTCTTATTGCCATATTACTGCATTTATTACCTAACGCACGTCGCCATGGCCAACTTGGCGCATGGTTGATCTCCCTCGATCTGGATTCCCTGATTTGTGGGGGCGGAGGGAGCGAAGGAGGCGAGGGACGCCGCTGGGTGACAACACATATAAAAAATAAATAGAGCATTTAATATTTTATAATAGGCCCTGGTCTTTTATAAGGGGCAGTAGTTACAATGTATAAGGGCCCTGGAATTTAATAAGGGGCGCCAGTGTGGTGGTACGAGATCTGCCCTCTAATAGGGTGAAAGTCCGTACAAGTAACTTGTAAACTAGTTCTAAGTACTTGGACGTAGTTCCAAGTACTTCACTTGGCCTACAGGGTAGTACAGTCTACTTCAATCTACTTCAAACTAGTTCATTCTAGTTCAAACCAGTGCTGACGTGCTTCGGCGTAGCACTGGACGCTCAAGAGGTGAACGGACCTACTGGGGTGTAGTAGACCAAGACTAAACGTAGTACAATGTCAAAAGAATTAGTAGGGATGGGTTCCTTGTAGTACAACTGGCCAAGGGTGCTTTTGGCGCCCAAACCAGGTGTACCGGACTTGCATCCGCCACAGTGGGCAAGTACGCTGCCACTTCGCATGGTGTACGAATATTGTATGGGTCACGGAATTGTGTTTCGACCCGAATTAGAAGGACCTGGGCCGCCGCCGGCCCAAGTCTGAGAAAAAGTGCTGGCATATAACCAGCCGAGGTGTGCCTGTGCTGGTATTCGTTTTTATTAGTGGTGACGGCCAGCCATGGTGGCTGGCAATGATTTAAACGAATGCAAAAGGCCTCCCCGAGTCCGGGGGGGCTGGGAATGAATTTTATTTAGAGACGCGCGACGGTGGTCGGCGTCCAAGCGGTCGTTTGAGGGCCAGTCGTTGAA
The DNA here is from genome assembly GCA_009746045.1 of Mesostigma viride. NCBI lineage: Eukaryota > Viridiplantae > Streptophyta > Mesostigmatophyceae > Mesostigmatales > Mesostigmataceae > Mesostigma > Mesostigma viride. The sequence goes on along the minus strand of RPFO01000648.1, from coordinate 568,275 downwards.
AATCGGGGCAGAAATTGCGGATTTAGTGCCGAAATCTGCGGTAGGGTGCCGGCAATCTTTTTCGGCCTTAACTGACCTGGGACGAGGCGAATAAAGGTTGCTTGGACCTGTTTCGATGGTCCTAAACGACGAGCAAAGGTGGCCGGCTGCTGTCCCGTCGTTTGAGGGGTGGGCATAGAAATTTTGACCCGAAATTGAGTCGCAAGGCCGGAAAGTGCGGTAAGGGAACGAAAATTTTATTTCGGCCCTGGGCGTGCTTGTTCGAGCTGTTTTACGTTTGATACTGCCTTGCATGATGACCCTCAACGACGAGCAGTGTAAAAAATATAGTAGGCTGCAATGCCGGCTGCCCAAGATCTGAATGCGGCATCATTAGCTATCTTTGGCTCTCGGGGCTTTGCGGGCAGGGCATACCGCGTCACAGCCCGATGGCTTTGAAGGAGCGGGTCGGCTGGTCCATTACGTGATGGTAACGTGAAAAAGAATATGTGGAGCCGAATTTTATGGGGAAAACCGGTGGCTGGAGGAGCGCTGGGTGTGGCTCCCTGGATTTTATTTCTCGAGGGCTTACGTGGTGGTAGGGCGGCTCGGCGGCCTTGGGCCAGTGGTGGCCGGTTGGGGGAGGTGCCTTTCTTGACGGCTTTGGGGAGCTAAGGACTGTGGTGTTTTGGAACTGGGGGGAGGCAAAATGAGCGGCCTACGTAAAAAGACTTTTGGGCGCTGCCAGGCTGGAACCCTGAGAGCTTTGGGATGACATCTGTAATGGCATCCAAGAGGTGGCAATTTTAATGGGGGGAGCCTGGTGAGACCGGCTGGTTTTGACGGTTGTGAGGGCTAAGAGCAGGGGCGCTTGCTCAAGATAGCCTAAGTGACCGGCTAGCTGTCCTGAGAATGGAATGGAGATTACACCTTGCTATGTATGCCGCCGGCAGCCCTCTAGGGCGAGTACCTGGGGATGCTTGCACCCCGGGTTACGCCCTGCAAACAGAGGGCTGTGACCGTAGCGGCAGCTTGTGGCATGTGACTTTTGGCGAGTCGCTGGGCCATAGCACTGGATCGTGACAGTTATGGCATGAGGAGCGCGAGGAGGATGGTGTAGGGTGGAAGTTGGCAGACGTGCCAGCTATTTTCGCTGGACGAGGAGGGGAGAAAGGTGTGGGGGATTGATTGACCGTACCTTTGGTTGGACGCTGTTCTCTCCTATCCAAGGGGGATCAAGGCATTGTTTGAGACTTCGCTAGTGGGGCGCACTCCAGCAGACAAGCTGGGGCCCCACTGTTGGTGACAGGCTTCCCCGCGACCAGTAAGTGAGGGGCACTCTAGCAGGCAGGCTAGGCCTTCACTATTGGTGACGGGTCCTCCACGGCCAGAATGGCCAGGCTGGGGGAAGCGGGAAGTGAGATGGCAGCATCAGCTGGCTGGGGGGGCCTGCAGATGCTTTATTCACCAATTATGCGACTTTGGTCCAAGAGTCTCTTGTGCGTAAACGTATTTTGTGAAAAATAATGTCTGGAGCCCTCAGTGATGGAGTGAACGAGTTGAGACATGCATAGGGAAGGGTTACGCGCATCGTGCACCACAATTTCACGTGCCGGGTACCGGCGCGAATTTTTTGGCGCGAAATAATTCCGGTCCGTCCGGACCCCTTAAAGCTGCAGAATTTTTGCGCTGTCAACGTCCGCCCGTGGCAGGTCTCTATCTTAAGGCGGCTGCTGCCATGGGATGGAAACCGTTTGCGAACAAAGCCACGGTCGCACCGCTTGGAGCTGCAGACATCATCATCCGCATCGACTGGCTGGACGCGCAGGATGTGGACATTAGCATTCGGCGTCGCGTGGTGTGGTTCCCTGACGGTTCCTTTTGGAGTCCTGTCAGCGAATACCAAATGCAGGGCCCCGACGTGCATAACATCACGCACGAGCGGGAAGCCACCCAGCCCCGCAACAAGTCGCCGCACAGTCGCTATCTGTTCCACACCGGTCGCACGACCCAGGACGACCTGTCTCCCGACTGGGAGGCCGCGCGGGAGGACGTGCGCGCCCCCGGGGAAAGGGAGGGGTCCCGGTCACGAGTGCCACTCAGCCACGTGGTACCGGCTCAGGGAATTTTTCACCTGCAGTGCATCGGGCCCCCTACCATTTTTTCGGAGTACGTGCACCAAATCCTTGAGGAGGAGGCGGACACGTACACGATCACTTCTGTCCTGGAGACGTTGATTAGTCGGTTCACTGTCATGGAGCCCGCGGCCTTAGAGGCAATCAGGTCGCACCCCAAGCAGATGGGCAAGCTCCCGTGCAAGTTCCAGGACGGGCGACTCTATGTCATGGTGAGGCCAGACTGCTGGCGCCTGTACGTCCCGGAGATATGTCGAGCGGCTCTGCTCCATGAGCTCCATGACTCTCTCGCCGGTGGCCACCAAGGGATCCACCGCTTGCTGCCACGGGCCCGAAAGAACTTCTACTGGCCAGGCATGCGAGAGTACATTGAGACGTACGTGCGTGAGTGTCCATCATGTCAGATCATGAAGTCCCGCAATACGGGCTCACAGGCGGTCCCCCAGACCCTACCAGACCCTGTGGGCCCTTGGGATTCCTTGATGATGGATTTTGTTGGCCCCTTCCGGAAGACCAAGAATGGCAACAACATGATTCTGGTTTTCCTGGACCGTTTGACGCGCATGTGTCACCTGGCACCATGTCCGGCCGAGCTCACGGCCGAGGCTTGCGCTAAGCTATACCTTCACCACGTGTTTAGGTACCACGGACTCAGCCGGCAATTCATATCGGACCGAGACAAGCTGTTCACGGCCCGCTTCTGGCAGGAGTTCTTTGAATGCCTGGGCACCAAGGTGTCGCTGGGGACAGCATATCACAGCTCGTCCTCCCACCTGGTGGAGAGGCTGAACCGCACAGTGCAAGAGACCATGCGCCACTACACCGACGCGGTGGGAAGCAACTGGGAAGAGTTCTTGGGTTTGGTGGAGTTCTCCCTGAATAACGCCCCCCAGGCAGCTCATGGCTTCACACCATTCTTCCTCAACACGGGCAGGCATCCGCTCACGCCGACTGACCTTCTCACAAGCCAAGCCTTAGCTGAAAAGTCCGTCCGGCGAGACACCCTCGAAGGGGTGGAGAGGCTGCTGGTCCAGATGCGCCAGGCCCATGACAGTGCGGTCAAGGGCTACCGGGCCGCCGCCGACCCTACCAGCCATTAAGAATGTACTCCAGCACGCAAAATGTACTTCGTACCGAAGTTTGTCTTTTTATGCTGAAAATTGTCATGCATGATGTTTGCAACCAAAATAGACCTCGTACAAAGTTTGGTATCGATCGAACGTCATCTTGGTGACATTTGCTAGCAATAAAGGTACATTTTTGTCATTTTAAATTAAATTAAATAGTAATAAATGGGAAACAGTACTAAATCACGTCAAACCATCGTGGATATTTGCAAGAAACCTAATTACCACTAGAATAGACCATGCACAAAGTTTGGGGTCAATCTGAACTCAAAATAGTGACGTTTGCTAGCATAAATACTGCATTTTTTGCCATTTTCAAGCATTTTGCTCAGTGTAAGCTACTAAACAATATCAAACTACGTCATAAAGCTATGAAATGTTGGAAGCAAGCTAAACACCACTAGATTAGACCATGCACAAAGTTTGGGCCCAGTTTGATCTCAAAATAGTGACGTTTGCTAGCATAAACGGTGAATTTTTTTCCTTTTTCAAGCAGTTTGGTAAGTATAGTTGCCTCAAACTATGTCAGAAAATTGTGAATTGTTGTAAATAACCTGTTTGCCACTACATTAGACCATCCTCAACTTGTAAGGTCAGGCATAGGTAAAGGTAGTGACATTTGCTAGCACTATATATGAGCATATTATGCCTCTTTTCGCATACACACATTAAAAATAACAAGACAATATTAAATCATGGCTTAATACAAGGTGTGCAAATGCAAATCACACCAGATCGGATTACCAATGATGGGTGGCTGCATGCCAACACATCTACCAGGCTGCAGGGTGAGAGGCCACATCGCTACAAGACAGGAATCCTCGCAATTGCACACCGCTAGTACACTGCATACCCCAAGAGGATTTGGCTACAAGCCATAAAAGTTTGGCCATGCTAACACATTCTTCATCCAAGCAAAATGCAGCCTCTCCAAACTCAACTCATTGATTTAAATGCAACTAGGCCAGGCGTGCATGCTCTACTTGCCGATAACCATGAGTAAACTTGTGTACCACTTCCTTCCATGCGCCGGTAGATGGCACCGTCTCATCTACCAGTCATCCCCGGTTCCCATTCCGCATCCCCCTCTCCCTCTCCCTCTCCCTCTTCCTCCTCCCCCTCCCCCTCCCATTCTCCCTCCCCCTCTCCCTCCCCCTCTAAAAACGAATACCAGCACAGGCACACCTCGGCTGGTTATATGCCAGCACTTTTTCTCAGACTTGGGCCGGCGGCGGCCCAGGTCCTTCTAATTCGGGTCGAAACACAATTTCGTGACCCATACAATATTCGTACACCATGCGAAGTGGCAGCTTACTTGCCCACTGTGGCGGATGCAAGTCCGGTACACGTGGTTTTGGCGCCAAAAGCACCCTTGGCCAGTTGTACTACAAGGAACCCATCCCTACTAATTCTTTTGACATTGTACTACGTTTAGTCTTGGTCTACTACACCCCAGTAGGTCCGTTCACCTCCTGAGCGTCCAGTGCTACGCCGAAGCACGTCAGCACTGGTTTGAACTAGAATGAACTAGTTTGAAGTAGATTGAAGTAGACTGTACTACCCTGTAGGCCAAGTGAAGTACTTGGAACTACATCCAAGTACTTAGAACTAGTTTACAAGTTACTTGTACGGACTTTCACCCTATTAGAGGGCAGATCTCGTACCACCACACTGGCGCCCCTTATTAAATTCCAGGGCCCTTATACATTGTGACTACTGCCCCTTATAAAAGACCAGGGCCTATTATAAAATATTAAATGCTCTATTTATTTTTTATATGTGCTGTCACCCAGCGGCGTCCCTCGCCTCCTTCGCTCCCTCCGCCCCGACAAATCAGGGAATCCAGATCGAGGGAGATCAACCATCCTCCTCCCCCTCCTCCTCCCCCTCTTCCTCCCCCTCTTCCTCTCCCTCTTCCTCCTCCTCCCCGCCTTCACTGTCACTGTGCACAGCAGGGACGGCATCGTCCATGTGGGTGCCATCACCTGCGTTCACGGTGCCAGCCTCCTGTGGAAAGAAGCGAGCGCGGCCAAATGCCTCGACTGGGCATGGGCAGCCGCACACGAACTGCGTCACCTCCGCGAGGGCATGATAGTCCTCATACTGCCCATCAGCCCACACAGCCTTGATGAGCAGGTGACCTCTCCTGAACCTTAGTGACCCAGCCATGGAAGCGCTCCCTCTTCCTCGCTCTCCCCGGAAACAGGGCACACAGGCGCATCCCGATAAGCTTGCGCACGTGCTCCATGCTCGGCAAAGTAGGCATTGCAGTCATCCTTTGCTGCTGCCCTGGCGGCGGTGGCAGTCTTGTAATGCTCAAAGTCAATCTGCGGGTGCTCTTTCAACGCCGCCACCGTGGCAGCTGACAGTTTGCCGGTACTGCTCAGCTCAGGCTGGTGCATCTCTGCCGTACCGCCCACTGTCCAGTGCTGCAGGTGTACATCAGAAATGGGGACCATCATCCCTGCGCTGCCGCCACCTAATGTCACTCTAGAAACCTGGCCCGTCCACGACGGTGCGTAGTAAGGAGAGGCGACAATGCTGTCACGCTCCGTGCGATCGCCTTCCAGATCAAGGACCTTCACCAGCATGTGTGGTGCCCACGGCATTCCCTGCCGCAGGTGACGGCTGGCCGCTTAACAACGAGTAGGTCGCCGTGTCGTATGAGGCTTCCATTCACCTTGAAGGTGTGCCTGCCGGAAATCAGTGTGCGCAAAGCGGGCGTTGCCGTTGATGTGCTTCCTCGCGCAGCGGGCGCACATGCGCGGTTGATCTGCGCTTGAATCTCGCGGGCAGGGCAAGCGACGTGTGAGATGACTTGTTTTATGGGCAGCCTCAGTGCTCGTGTTGCCCGCGCAACTGACTGGTCGCCAAACAATCCGGCCCCCAAAACACTTCGAGATCGAACACCTTCGAAGAGCGGTGCCTCTCCCTCTCGGCTTCGGTTGCTGGCTCATCATCCAAGTCGGCGGTGGCGCCCGCGCCCGCACCCGCGCCGGCGTAGGCGCCCCCGCCCCCGCCCCCGCCCGGGCCCGCGCCCGCGCCGGCGCCTTGGGTGGCGCCCGCGCCCGCACCCGCGCCTTCTCCCCCGCCCACGCCCAAGCCCGCGCCATGGGTGTGGCCCGCGGCTGGCTTCTTCGGAAATGCGTCCATCGATTTCACCCACCGGCCAAAGTCGCGGTGGATGCACCCTTTCAGCCACGTTGTGACATCAAGCGCGGCGTCCCCAATAGAACAGTCATGCAATATGAATAATCATTAGTATCAACGATGCGTTCATGCAGGCGTGAACCTGTGAAATACAACAAGCATGCAACAACGACTCCAGCACACTTAGTAAATACTGCTCATAATATCTGTGGCACATGCAACATGGTTAAAACACACATGGATGACCTGTATGGCTGCACATGAACTGTCCACCTAGAGAAGACTAGAAATTCAGCATGATATCAAGAGCCATCCACACAAATATATGTCTTACCGCAGCTTAGGGCTTCTTCGGGTTGAGTTGGCGCATCGAGCTTGTTGAGCCCTGCTCGAAGTAATGCTCAAATGCGATGCCCAGGCCCGCCAGCACATCATCAAATGTGATTAGTTTCACAGGTGGTCCGACGAGTTCCAAACGTGGTTGCTAATCGTGGGGCGCAGTGCTAAACGTGGGGCGCAGTGCTAAACGTGGGGCGCAGTGCCTGAAGGCCGCCTCGCAAACGCAAAAGTGAAAAGGGGTCACAAACCCTGTGTTCATATCCTTGACTCCCCCGTCGAGAACGAAACGAAAACCAGCGCCATGAACGAACTTGTGACGAGTAGATGACGACATCGTGGTTATGGCGTCGTACCCCCCCTGGTGCAGCTGCTGCTTTATCGCCGCCTTCCTGTCCTCTTGCTTCCGCCCGGGCGAAAACCAGGCGCTTCGCAATGCCTGGAGATGTGATATTCTAATGGGCTTCATGCACTCGTGGCCGCACTTACAGTCAAACGTCTCGTCGGTCACTAGGCTGCCGGTATGGGTGCTGCCGCTTAGCACTATGGCTGCGAACTTGCGCTTCCCATGGTGTCCCATCACCATGATAGCGAAAGCCAGGAAGCAGATAGCCACGATTATGTCCCAGCAAAGCCATAGCACACCTTCCGTTTCGACCGCCATGTCGGCCACTAGTCCGGATAGCTCAATGTGCACCTGACCTTGACACTAATCGCACAAACAGCCACAATTTTGCAAGCAAGAAGACATGGCTACCTCGGCATGTACTTCGTGAAATGCACTCCGTGAAATGTACTAAGGAACGTGATTGGCCGGCGTTTGCGTTTGCGTTTGCGTTTGCGTTTGGGTTTGCGTTTGCGTTTGCGTTGGCGTTGGCGTTGGCGTTGGCGTTGGCGTTGGGGTTGGCGTTGGCGTTGGCGTTGGCGTTGGCGTTTGCGTTGGCGTTGGTGTTGGCGTTGGCGTTGGCGTTGGCGTTGGCGTTGGCTTTGGCGTTGGCGTTGGCGTTGGCGTTGGCGTTGGCGTTGGGGTTGGCGTTGGCGTTGGCGTTGGCGTTGGCGTTGGCGTTGGCGTTGGCGTTGGCGTTGGCGTTGGCGTTGGCGTTGGCGTTGGCGTTGGCGTTGGCGTTGGCGTTGGCGTTGGCGTTGGCGTTGGGGTTGGCGTTGGCGTTGGCGTTGGCGTTGGCGTTGGCGTTGGCGTTGGCGTATACATTTGCATGTGCGCTTGCGTTGCCATTTGCTTATGCGTCCCAATGTATGTCTGGCTTTGGGCAATTCTATTTCCTTGTCGTTGGGATATGAGTGGGTGCTGGCGGTGGTGTTACTGTCGGCAGGTAGAGTGGCAGTGGCTTCAACTTCTGTTGCTTTTTCATTGCATTTGCATTTTCATTGGGTCTCTGCAGTTAACAACTGCTTTAAATATCTTTGTTAATAGCCGGCTTCAGCTGTAATCGCGATTGCATGTTGCTTTTGAATTGCATTCGCACTGGGCACATGCAGTGGGCATTAGGCATTGGTAGTGCAATTACACATGCAGTCACACTTGCAATTGCAATGAAGTTGAAATTGAAGCTGCAGCTAAAATTTGCTACGTGCCTACTGATACAGTCGCATGTGCAGTCAACTTTGTGCTTGTTTATTATAATTTCTTCTTGCTTTTCGTATTGTGTGGTGGTTAGAATGGTGATGGCAGGGGAAGGAGCAGGGGCAGGGGCAGGGGCAGGGGCAGGGGCAGGGGCAGGGGCAGGGGCAGGGGCAGGGGCAGGGGCAGGGGCAGGGGCAGGGGCAGGGGCAGGGGCAGGGGCAGGGGCAGGGGCAGGGGCAGGGGCAGGGGCAGGGGCAGGGGCAGGGGCAGGGGCAGGGGCAGGGGCAGGGGCAGGGGCAGGGGCAGGGGCAGGGGCAGGGGCAGGGGCAGGGGCAGGGGCAGGGGCAGGGGCAGGGGCAGGGGCAGGGGCAGGGGCAGGGGCAGGGGCAGGGGCAGGGGCAGGGGCAGGGGCAATCATGAGTTGCTTTCGGCCTGGCATGTGCGCCAGAACTGGCATATGTGCTCGCAATGCAGCTTGCTACTCTTGTTCCTTACAAAATACTTTTACGCACAAGAGACTCTTGGACCAAAGTCGCATAATTGGTGAATAAAGCATCTGCAGGCCCCCCCAGCCAGCTGATGCTGCCATCTCACTTCCCTCAGGGTGGGTTGGGTGGGCTAATAAAAACGAATACCAGCACAGGCACACCTCGGCTGGTTATATGCCAGCACTTTTTCTCAGACTTGGGCCGGCGGCGGCCCAGGTCCTTCTAATTTGGGTCGAAACACAATTCCGTGACCCATACAATATTCGTACACCATGCGAAGTGGCAGCGTACTTGCCCACTGTGGCGGATGCAAGTCCGGTACACCTGGTTTGGGCGCCAAAAGCACCCTTGGCCAGTTGTACTACAAGGAACCCATCCCTACTAATTCTTTTGACATTGTACTACGTTTAGTCTTGGTCTACTACACCCCAGTAGGTCCGTTCACCTCCTGAGCGTCCAATGCTACGCCGAAGCACGTCAGCACTGGTTTGAACTAGAATGAACTAGTTTGAAGTAGATTGAAGTAGACTGTACTACCCTGTAGGCCAAGTGAAGTACTTGGAACTACGTCCAAGTACTTAGAACTAGTTTACAAGTTACTTGTACGGACTTGCACCCTATTAGAGGGCAGTTCTCGTACCACCACACTGGCGCCCCTTATTAAATTCCAGGGCCCTTATACATTGTGACTACTGCCCCTTATAAAAGACCAGGGCCTATTATAAAATATTAAATGCTCTATTTATTTTTTATATGTGCTGTCACCCAGCGGCGTCCCTCGCCTCCTTCGCTCCCTCCGCCCCGACAAATCAGGGAATCCAGATCGAGGGAGATCAACCATCCCTATGCATGTCTCAACTCGTTCACTCCATCACTGAGGGCTCCAGACATTATTTTTTACAAAATACGTTTACGCACAAGAGACTCTTGGACCAAAGTCGCATAATTGGTGAATAAAGCATCTGCAGGCCCCCCCAGCCAGCTGATGCTGCCATCTCACTTCCCGCTTCCCCCAGCCTGGCCATTCTGGCCGTGGAGGACCCGTCACCAATAGTGAAGGCCTAGCATGACTGCTAGAGTGCCCCTCACTTACTGGTCGCGGGGAAGCCTGTCACCAACAGTGGGGCCCCAGCTTGTCTGCTGGAGTGCGCCCCACTAGCGAAGTCTCAAACAATGCCTTCATCCCCCTTGGATAGGAGAGAACAGCGTCCAACCAAAGGTACGGTCAATCAATCCCCCACACCTTTCCCCCTCCTCGTCCAGCGAAAATAGCTGGCACGTCTGCCAACTTCCACCCTACACCATCCTCCTCGCGCTCCTCATGCCATAACTGTCACGATCCAGTGCTATGGCCCAGCGACTCGCCAAAAGTCACATGCCACAAGCTGCCGCTACGGTCACAGCCCTCTGTTTGCAGGGCGTAACCCGGGGTGCAAGCATCCCCAGGTACTCGCCCTAGAGGGCTGCCGGCGGCATACATAGCAAGGTGTAATCTCCATTCCATTCTCAGGACAGCTAGCCGGTCACTTAGGCTATCTTGAGCAAGCGCCCCTGCTCTTAGCCCTCACAACCGTCAAAACCAGCCGGTCTCACCAGGCTCCCCCCATTAAAATTGCCACCTCTTGGATGCCATTACAGATGTCATCCCAAAGCTCTCAGGGTTCCAGCCTGGCAGCGCCCAAAAGTCTTTTTACGTAGGCCGCTCATTTTGCCTCCCCCCAGTTCCAAAACACCACAGTCCTTAGCTCCCCAAAGCCGTCAAGAAAGGCACCTCCCCCAACCGGCCACCACTGGCCCAAGGCCGCCGAGCCGCCTTACCACCACGTAAGCTCTCGAGAAATAAAATCCAGGGAGCCACACCCAGCGCTCCTCATGCCACCGGTTTTCCCCATAAAATTCGGCTCCACATATTCTTTTTCACGTTACCATCACGTAATGGACCAGCCGACCCGCTCCATCAAAGCCATCGGGCTGTGACGCGGTATGCCCTGCCCGCAAAGCCCCGAGAGCCAAAGATAGCTAATGATGCCGCATTCAGATCTTGGGCAGCCGGCATTGCAGCCTACTATATTTTTTACACTGCTCGTCGTTGAGGGTCATCGTGCAAGGCAGTATCAAACGTAAAACAGCTCGAACAAGCACGCCCAGGGCCGAAATAGAATTTTCGTTCCCTTACCGCACTTTCCGGCCTTGCGACTCAATTTCGGGTCAAAATTTCTATGCCCACCCCTCAAACGACGGGACAGCAGCCGGCCACCTTTGCTCGTCGTTTAGGACCATCGAAACAGGTCCAAGCAACCTTTATTCGCCTCGTCCCAGGTCAGTTAAGGCCGAAAAAGATTGCCGGCACCCTACCGCAGATTTCGGCACTAAATCCGCAATTTCTGCCCCGATTTTCAACGTCTGGCCCTCAAACGACCGCTTGGACGCCGACCACCGTCGCGCGTCTCTAAATAAAATTCATTCCCAGCCCCCCCGGACTCGGGGAGGCCTTTTGCATTCGTTTAAATCATTGCCAGCCACCATGGCTGGCCGTCACCACTAATAAAAACGAATACCAGCACAGGCACACCTCGGCTGGTTATATGCCAGCACTTTTTCTCAGACTTGGGCCGGCGGCGGCCCAGGTCCTTCTAATTCGGGTCGAAACACAATTCCGTGACCCATACAATATTCGTACACCATGCGAAGTGGCAGCGTACTTGCCCACTGTGGCGGATGCAAGTCCGGTACACCTGGTTTTGGCGCCAAAAGCACCCTTGGCCAGTTGTACTACAAGGAACCCATCCCTACTAATTCTTTTGACATTGTACTACGTTTAGTCTTGGTCTACTACACCCCAGTAGGTCCGTTCACCTCCTGAGCGTCCAATGCTACGCCGAAGCACGTCAGCACTGGTTTGAACTAGAATGAACTAGTTTGAAGTAGATTGAAGTAGACTGTACTACCCTGTAGGCCAAGTGAAGTACTTGGAACAACATCCAAGTACTTAGAACTAGTTTACAAGTTACTTGTACGGACTTTCACCCTATTAGAGGGCAGTTCTCGTACCACCACACTGGCGCCCCTTATTAAATTCCAGGGCCCTTATACATTGTGACTACTGCCCCTTATAAAAGACCAGGGCCTATTATAAAATATTAAATGCTCTATTTATTTTTTATATGTGCTGTCACCCAGCGGCGTCCCTCGCCTCCTTCGCTCCCTCCGCCCCGACAAATCAGGGAATCCAGATCGAGGGAGATCAACCACTCTTGTTCCTTTGGTTTGCCTTTTCTTTTGTTTGGGAACTGTTTGTGCAGGGGGATGGGATGAGGCCGCGAGTCTCTGGGCAGGGGCATTGACGCGGGTAGGTGTGTGTCTGGGCTAAGTCTGCAATTGTCGCTGCTGTGCTGTACTTCTGGCTGTGGCTTACGGTGCATTTGTGGCTTGGAGTAGGGGTGAGGCTAGGGTGGGCGCAGGCGCGGGCGTGGGCGTGGGCGTGGGCGTGGGCGTGGGCGTGGGCGTGGGCGTGGGCGTGGGCGTGGGCGTGGGCGTGGGCGTGGGCGTGGGCGTGGGCGTGGGCGTGGGCGTGGGCGTGGGCGTGGGCGTGGGCGTGGGCGTGGGCGTGGGCGTGGGCGTGGGCGTGGGCGTGGGCGTGGGCGTGGGCGTGGGCGTGGGCGTGGGCGTGGGCGTGGGCGTGGGCGTGGGCGTGGGCGTTGGCATGGGCGTGGGCGTGGGCGTGCGCACAAGAGACTCTTGGACCAAAGTCGCATAATTGGTGAATAAAGCATCTGCAGGCCCCCCCAGCCAGCTGATGCTGCCATCTCACTTCCCTCAGGGTGGGTTGGGTGGGCTAATAAAAGCGAATACCAGCACAGGCACACCTCGGCTGGTCATATGCCAGCACTTTTTCTCAGACTTGGGCCGGCGGCGGCCCAGGTCCTTCTAATTCGGGTCGAAACACAATTCCGTGACCCATACAATATTCGTACACCATGCGAAGTGGCAGCGTACTTGCCCACTGTGGCGGATGCAAGTCCGGTACACCTGGTTTTGGCGCCAAAAGCACCCTTGGCCAGTTGTACTACAAGGAACCCATCCCTACTAATTCTTTTGACATTGTACTACGTTTAGTCTTGGTCTACTACACCCCAGTAGGTCCGTTCACCTCCTGAGCGTCCAGTGCTACGCCGAAGCACGTCAGCACTGGTTTGAACTAGAATGAACTAGTTTGAAGTAGTTTGAAGTAGACTGTACTGTTAAAATAAAACATTCAGCTGGAATCGGAGTAAAGTTACGGTCTTGAAGACCTTTACACTTACACAGTAAACACACAAAAACGTACACGACACACAATGACCGACAAGTGAGGACGGATGAGGTGTTGATTGCATGAGCGGTGCTTGAACGGTACTTGGAATTAGAAAGTTAGTTTACTTTTATACTAAACGGAAGATTCTGTAGATTCCGTGTTCGAATTCAGAGTGAACCTACGAGCTCCAGATGTCAACACACAAAGTACTATGTAAGAATGAGCTCCAGGTGGCAAACACACAATAACGCAACTAAAGAATCTATAACGCAAGTAAAGAATCTAGACTAACAGTATTTACAGGTTGCCATTTGGCATATATTGTATATATACACTTGTGATTCTTGCGAGAAGATTCCTGCGAGGAACAGCTAGGGAATCTTTACGGATTGTACAAGTACAGATGTGATATGCTTAGTAGTACTGTCTGTTTGCCAACGATTCGGGTAACCTAATAGTAATATCCCATTACCGCCAACGGTACCCTATATAAAACACTAGTGCTAGACGCCTAATAGTAATTTCCCATTACCGCCAACGGCGTCCTATTCATGGGGTCAGTGTATGATTCCAAACACCCCCCTTACTACTGACAGCATGATAACAGGGTGACCTGCTACTGTGCAGGACCAATGCACCCTTTACATGTGTGGGGCAAAACAGACACCCCCCTTGCCCGACACAGGTGGGCATTCTCAGAAATGGCTAAGGTGGCCAGCCACTAGGACTGGAAAAGCGCACCTGAGGGAACTAGAAGAGCATAGTTACTTGTAAAAGGAAGTTGGTTGATCAGGCCAGTACCCATTGAGTAACGTAGCAAACAAGTTCTAGTTCAGGGGACCAAGGCCTCCCAGGCCAGGTCAGAAACCATAAAACAGAGGTACATCACTGGCGTTCACGTCAGAAGAAGCCTGTGGAGTACCAGGAGTGTCCGTGGGGAGGGGGCCCTCCGTGAGATGAGCCCGAGGCGTGGAGCCCATGGGTGCCCTAGCGCGTCGTAAGGCGGGGTAGAGTTCCCAGCAATGGGACTCAACATGTCCAGGACGCTTGCAGTTGCCGGCGGAGATCATTGAGGAAAGAGACAGTGTGTTCTGGCTGCTCACAGTGGTCGCAGATCCACTTCCACGCGGCGTTGCAGGTGCGCTCCTCTAGTTGTGCGATGCCCAGGAGGAGCTTCCCATAAAAAATCAGGGTTAGCCCAGCATAGCCAGCAGCTTGGCGTTCTGGATCCAGGGTGCCATTCCCCAGGAGGTCATCCAGCATGCCCAGTCCTGCAAACATGGCACACACTCTCACTTGAAGAGGTTTCCAGAGGCTGGGATTGGTCCCGTCATAGGGATTAGGTTGACCCAGCAGTTTGCAGACGTTGATAATCTGGGAATGCTTGACTTTGTTCACAGCTGCCACAGTGGCCGCCTGATTGATCTTACGATCGGGATTCCCTGATTTTGCCTGGGGGAGCGGAGGGATGGAGGTGCGCCGCTACCTTGGAGGCGCTACACCGTTGCCCAGTGGTGCAAGTCGACATGCGGGAGCCAAACGGGGTGGCCACGCCCTCTCTGGAGGGTCTGACAGCCTTGGATGGGCCTCAGATGTAGTTCGAACTAGTTCAAAGTTAGTACAGGTAGTACAAACTAGTTCAAACTAGTTCAAACGAGTTCAATCTACTTCAACTAGTATCCAGGGACCCTCAAGATATGCCAGGTGGTTGCTGAACGGTTCTGGCATGACAGAACATGTGTGACATCATAAAAATGTAGTACAATGTTGAAAAAAGTAGTATCAGGGTCCTAGATCTAGTACAGTAGTATTCTGAGGTCATTCTTACATGGAGCGCCGCGCCAGCGGGGCGCCGCACTTGCGTGTGTCACGGATGCAACGTTGATGCGATGTATTTCAAGGTGGTGATGGCTGCCAAGCCAGCTTATCAGTTTTCAACACAACTAGAGCAATACTTCACCGTTTTTGACAAAGTTGGTGTCAAACTAATCGTGAGACAATAGCCGACAACATTTTGACGGTTTTCGCACCAAGTTTTGACGGGTTTGCGCAACGGGAGTAAAAGTCCGCAAGGTAGAACTGAGTGACAAATTTTCAGTCCGAAATTTTTCTCAGTCTCCAAGATTGCGGAATATTGAGCCTAGTTGTGAGAAATTTCTTCATCTTTGAATTCTATAATGGCTAGTGATCACGAAGACACCACCCTTGAGGCAGTAGACCGAGATTTCTTATTAAATGTGAAAAAATCGTATTTTCAGGGGGGCAAGGAGCTGTTAACGACTTTGAAGTTCTTGACTGAGTATCTCGGTCCAAACTGGGCCCAAAGGCTTACTACTATGTCTGAGGGTCGTTTGACATCCTTGGGACAGTTTCTCAAGACTGCAGGGCTCCAGATTAGTGAGGGGTCAAGTGATTCCGACATGGGTTCCATGTTGTGCAAGGCCATTACTCTAGAGATGAAGAAGCCCCCAGTGGCCACTGGGGGCAAGGGGAAGACTGGTCCAGCCAGGGGCGAAAGGACCCGAAAGGATCCTCCCAGCAACGGCACCGACGAGGAAGAGGAGGACGCGACGAGCTCTGAGGATTTTTTGGACGCGCGCGAGCAGCTGGCCCCTGCTGCTGCTCGCGCCAAGGGAAAGAAGTCTCAGGGCAGGAACCGAAAGCTGGCAGAGAATGCTGCCCTTCTGGCGGGCGTCCGCGAGCTCATCGGAGCGGAGTTGCAAGCCCTGGCGCGGGGGAAGAGGAGGGACGCGAGGAAAGGGAAGAGCCAGCGCGAGGACAAGGGGGGCAAGGGCCATCCGAAGAGCAAGCGCCAGGAGAAGAGACGCGCGCGGCGCGGGAGCAGCCCAGGCTCGACAGACACCAGCAGTGGGAGCGACGAGAGTCGCAGCAGCAGCAGCAGCAGCAGCAGCAGCAGCAGCAGCAGCAGCAGCGACAGCTCCGACAGCGAGAGCAGAGGCCGTGGCAGGGGCAGGGGTGGCGCTCGGTCGCGCCGCGACAAGTCCCGGGAGCGACGTGGGCATGGCAGGGGCCGTTCTGCGGAGCCCAAGGGGCGTCGGGATCGCTCCCGCGAGCGTCGCAAGGAGCGGCAGCGGTCCAGCAGCCGGAGCACGAGTCGGGACTCCTCCCAGCGGAGCTCGCGTCGATCGCGGGAGCGTGTGAGGGAGAGAGACCTGCGCCGAACCACCAAGGGGGTGCGTCTCCCCCGGCGAGCTTTCAAAGTGGCCTGGCGCCTGTTGGTCAAGGACCGCGACGACAGGGTGCTGCCGCTGCAGGTGCTGGATGCGCGCCAGGTCGCGCACGGGAGCCTGCAGGCCCGCTTGGCCCTTCGCAAGGAGCAGGAGGGCGTTGGGGCTGCACCGGGAGCCCCCCGCGGGTGGAAGAACAGCACGCACCATCTGGTGTGCAACAACCTGACCTACATTCTGGATGTGGCCATCCAAGAGCTGGGGGAGGATGTGGTGACGGAGCTGGCCTGCTTCGAGTACCTGGCGCGTGTGGTCGAGGCGTTCCTCATGGTGGAGAAGACCAGCGGCTGGAACAACGGGGCGATGCACCTGCTGCCACTGGTGGAGGGCAGTACTATTGGAAGCGCAGCAGCCCGGGCAGCGCGGAAGGCGGCTCGCCAGGAGGCGGAGCTGGCATCGGCGGCGGCGGCGGCGGCCAAAAAGGACAAGTGAGGGGCAGGGGTGTGCTCCCGCTGCCAGTGAAGATGGTCCCCCCGCTCGACCGCAGCCGCCTGCGATCCAACCGCAGGCTGCAGCGCGCTCTGCGTGCCAGAGCAAGGCTGCGGTGTCAAGAGCGGGCCACAAGGGGCCTGAACTGGCTGTGGGGCAGGACCCGGGAACGGTCCGGTGGACCGGCGGTGCAGCAGCAGGCTATTACTGCGAGCCCCTGCACCGTCGCCCAAAGGGCCGCCCTACAAGGGATGGAGGATGCTGCCCGCGTCTACAACCGCCGGCTTACCGCCGTAGCGGAGGCGACAGACACGGGGGACGCAGAGCCCGCGCCATACGGGCCGGGCGGTCAATACGAAATTATTGACCCGGAGAGGCTGGCACTGCCAAAAGGAGGAGCTGCAGGTAGTGTCAAGCTGCTGGACTGCCTGCCGGAGGCATGGCAGAGGACGTATGAGGACATAAACAACATTCTACAAAGATGCGACGCGGAGGCGGGGGCGTGGATGCGGCGGGGCCGGGTGTCTCATGGTTGTGCAAGCGATGCGGCGTACGCACGACTGAGCATCAGGCTGGCGGAGACGCGGATGATCGAGTACAGTGAGGAGGCGCCCCTGTGGTGAACGGCTGTTTTGCCGTCCCCAAGAAAGACCCCGGGGTTGTGGAGCCCAGCGAACGACGGCAGCGGTTTATAGGGAATATGGTGCCGTGCAACCGGCGCTTCCTCAAGCCGCCTACCTGTTACCTGCCTAACTTGGGCGAGGTCGCTGAGCTGAGTGTGGGGGCGCCATGCTATTCGGGCAAGACAGACCTTGACACCTACTATTACCGGTTCGAGGTACCTGAGAGCTGGCGCCCCTATTTCTCGCTGCCCCCCGTGTGGTCCGATGAGGTCGGCCAGCTGGGACGACGGCGAAAGTTGTACCCCAGGTTCCGGGTCCTTGTCATGGGCTGGAGCCACTCGGTGGTCCTTGCACAGGTTGCCCACCTGCACTGTCTCTACGGGGCGGGGTGCTCGATGCCAAGAGAGGGCTGTCATATCCCATGCACTTGATGGGGGTGCGCACAGTGCGCGGGGATGGCATGGACCGGCTGGAGTTGGTGGAGAGCGCAGCCAGTGCAGCGTGGCGGCTGCTGCCGGAGGATCCCCCACATCCCGCTCAGCTGGTCATGATCGATGATCTGGGGGTCACCCATGGGCGGAGCGCGGAGGAGACCAACGCCGTGCTCACCAAGGCGTGCGAGGAGAGCTACGGTCCCAAGGGGTTGGTGGTCAACGAGAAGAAGGTGGAGAGAGCTGAGGAGGGGCGCCCGGTGGAAATCTTGGGGATTGAGTTCTGCCAGGACGGGTCCATGCGGCCGAGCGCGGCCCGGATGGCGGCCTTGGTGCGCGACACGCAGGCAATGCTGGGGCGTGGACGGGCCACTTACCACCAACTGGCCTCGTTGCTGGGACGGTGGGTGTGGGTCCACTTGCTGCGTCGGGGTCTACTGTCCATCTGGTTTCACGCCTACCGCTTGCTGCAGCAAGTCCTGGTGCACAAGCGGGGCTGGAGCTATCGGCTGTGGGGTAGTGTAAGGGAAGAGCTCCAGGCTGCAATGGACTTGGCCCCGCTGGTGCATGCGCAGCGCGACCAGCCCCTGAGCTGCACCGTGGTGGCCACTGATGCGTCAACCCACGGTTCTGGGGTGGTGTACAGCCGGTGGGAGGCGCCTGCGGTGCGTGGCCTGTCCAACTGTCGGGAGCGGAAGGGCTGGAAGACGCTCTGTGTGGACTCTGAGACGGCCAGCGTGGAGCGCACAGGGGAGATTGAGCACCGAGCCATGGCAGCGGCGCAGTGGAGGACCGCTCTTGCCCACCGGTGGCTCGATCCCTCGGCCCACATCAACGAGAAGGAGATTCGTGCGGCTGTGCAAGGGATCGAGTGGGGCCTGCGCTCACAGGTTCACTGGCAGCAACGTCACGTGCGGCTGGTGGACAATTCGGCAGTTGTCGGTGCGCTCGTCAAAGGGCGTTCGTCGTCCTACCGGCTGAACGCCTGGTGCCGCCGGGCGATCGCGCTAGGGCTGGCCAGCAACACCCGCTACCACTGGGTGTATGTGAGGTCGGAGCGCAACCCGGCCGACGCGCCCAGTCGTGGTCGATGGGTGCGCAACCTCACTGCGGATGGCGACGTGGAGAGCAATCCGGGGCCACATGGGCGGCAGGAATTGCTGGAGGCCACTGTGCAGCCCAGCACGCTAGCTGCATATCACCGAGCGCTGAGGGCGTACGTGGAGTATGGTCAACCCCTCGCTCCCGTGGCCAAGACGGAGGCGGAAGGCGTCTTTTGTGAGTGGCTGGTCAGCGTGTATGAGGAAGGGGGAAGCCGGACCATGGTTGTGCGCGCATTATGCGGGCTGCAGCTGTACTTCCCCAACGAGATTAAGGGGTGGTACGAGGCGCGTCGCTTGCTGGCCGGCTGGGCGCGACGAGTTCCCGTGCAGAGCCCTCACCCCGTCCCGTGGCAGCTACTGTACCTCGTGGCAAACATTCTTCGTGCACAAGGCTCGATATTAGCTGCCTGCTGCTGCATCATTGTTTTTCAGCAATACTTGCGCATCGGAGAAGCGTTCAAGCTTCGCGTGGGGGACGTGGCTCTGCGCGGGGACTTCCGCCTGGGGCCCAGTAACCAGGGTGCGCTGCTGCTACGCGACCCCAAGACAGCCAAGGGCCAGGCCCAGGCAGTGGTGGTTGTTGAGCCCCTTTCACTCACGTTGCTTGGCGCCCTGTGTGCTGGGCGGGCGCACGAGGAGCTGCTCTTTGGCGCACTCAGCTACAGCCGTTTCTTGCGGCGGTGGCACGCCGCCTGGGACCTCCTTGGCTTGCGGGGGATGTTTTCACCCTACAGCATGCGCCACGGGGGGGCCACCCATGACTACCTGCGCGGGGTACCAATCGCGGACATCCAAAAGCGTGGCCGGTGGCGCCAGTTTTCGTCCGTGGACCATTACGTGGGGCTCCACCGCGCCCTGCAGGTGCGGGTGCCCCAGGTGGTGTGGGACCTCGCGGGCAGACTGCCCCCCGTGACTGGCGTCGTCACTTTGGGCCGTAGATTTCGGCCATACTTCGGTGAGGCGCACTCTAGCGGACACGCTAGGGCTTCACCAGCTGGAGGGTAAGGATGTGCCCTCCCATGGCTCCTGACGCGGTTTCCAGATGTACGGCCTGCGGCCAGGTTGGAGATGCGGGTCAAGTGGAAGCGGCGGCCAGGGACTGCCAAAAAATATTTTATGTCTCTCTGTCTACTAAGTCCGGTCGGCTTCAACATATAGTGTAATAAACAAGTTCTGGTGCCCTTCAACCAGAAGTGGACCTAGGCAATGCACAGTGGATGATTGATCTTACGATCGGGATTCCCTGATTTTGCCTGGGGGAGCGGAGGGATGGAGGTGCGCCGCTACCTTGGAGGCGCTACACCGTTGCCCAGTGGTGCAAGTCGACATGCGGGAGCCAAACGGGGTGGCCACGCCCTCTCTGGAGGGTCTGACAGCCTTGGATGGGCCTCAGATGTAGTTCGAACTAGTTCAAAGTTAGTACAGGTAGTACAAACTAGTTCAAACTAGTTCAAACGAGTTCAATCTACTTCAACTAGTATCCAGGGACCCTCAAGATATGCCAGGTGGTTGCTGAACGGTTCTGGCATGACAGAACATGTGTGACATCATAAAAATGTAGTACAATGTTGAAAAAAGTAGTATCAGGGTCCTAGATGTAGTACAGTAGTATTCTGAGGTCATTCTTACATGGAGCGCCGCGCCAGCGGGGCGCCGCACTTGCGTGTGTCACGGATGCAACGTTGATGCGATGTATTTCAAGGTGGTGATGGCTGCCAAGCCAGCTTATCAGTTTTCCCCACCCACCCACCCTTTTCTGTTTTGTCTTGGGGGGTCAAGTGGAAGCGTTGATAATCTGGGAATGCTTGACTTTGTTCACAGCTGCCACAGTGGCCGCCATGATATGAATGGTTTAAGAGATTGAAAGCTTGGAAAGAAATTGCGGAATTGGGAAGAAATTGCGAAATTGGAAAGAAATTTCGGAATGTGCCTTGTGGGACTCAAACGGACCACAAAACAACAAAGATAACACAATATAAACACTTATACAATATAAACAAACGTGACACACTAGGGGAGCGACCCCTGTGCACACACTCTGCTAGCAAAACACACAATTGACACACAACAGTCCACGAAATGTAGACACACAAAGGATTGCAGCAAAAGATGCAAACAATGCAACCTGTAGGGCTGCAAAGTAAACAAGAAAACGGATTATAAAACACGTGACAATCAACACCAAAAAAAAAAAGAGACGAATCCGAAAACGTCACAAATGGCTCAAAAAGAGGAGCCACGTAAAAGTTGCATGTCGGCAAAGGTCTGTCAGCTGGCGCCACGGAAATGAGTGTTGCTGGCGTTGTACCAAACCGATGACGACGTATGATAGCTTGTTAAAAAGAGCATAAAATTCCGCGTCGATGGACGCCTAGCACGGTCCAAACGGATGTGCTGTTGACGAGAAAGATGAGAAATTCCGGAAATCTGCTGGTCCGACAGGAATGAACGTAGTTGCCGTAGTACTAAACAGCTTGGGCCACGTTATGGCTTGATAGAATTGTCACAAAATGCCCTTTTGAACGACACCTCAACGGGCGTAAACAAATGAGTCGTTAAAAAGATAATGTAAGTATAGCGTTGGTATTTGTTCATATTTTTGTTAAGGAAAATCGACAACCTAGCGCACTCGATACCATGTTAAAATAAAACATTCAGCTGGAATCGGAGTAAAGTTACGGTCTTGAAGACCTTTTGCCCCAAACTCACATGTCCTCAATTGAGGACAAAATCCTCCCAATAAGGACAGCACCTTCAGCAGCAGGTATTGGCGCGAAACCTTGGTCCCAACGGTCATCTGACCCTTTTCCCGCGAAAATGGACTCGGTACCCGGCGCGGCGCGGTACTGGGGTCGACAGGACCCGTCCGTACCTGTAAATTATGTGGTGGAGAAAAGTACCTATTTTGGTGGGAACGTTGCAATGCGTGCGTGTGTTCCCGCAAATTGCGGCTATGGGGTCGAGCCAGGTCCGAGGCTTGCCTGAACTATACAGGCGATCGTTTTGCCCCGGACCAAGACAGAGTTATAGATCGACATCTAGAGCTTCCGCTCAAGCTGTTTTTGGGGGGCAGTCGCTTTTTATTCTCTAAAAAACCTTTGATGAACGGAATTTGTCTAGTTTGCAGAAAAACGGGAGGCGGCGTAGATTGCATGACAAGCCGGTATACTGCTCTGTGATGCGCGCTTTTTTCTTGACATTAGCAAGGGATACCGTGAGGGTGGGTATTGTTACGCTTTCGGGTTCAAGGGCGAGTTCTGGGTACAAGTATTTTGGGCGGTTGGAAGCGTTAAATATACCCAGTTTTTATGTCGTCAGATCGTCGTTGCGCCTGGCGACGACGGCGGTGGGCGCGAGCCATAGATTTCATTTGCCGCAAGGCTGGGTGCTGCCCGCGCGTCCCCATGCTTTCTTTTATAATTTTCGAGCCTTTCCGCGCATCTGGCCGGCTGGGAGCACGTCGAGAAGCCGTCTCCGGACATCATCCGCATCCGTTTCTTCATATAAATTGCGACAACACATGTCGTAGGTTGTTATTCGATTACATTGTATGATTTCGATTGTGTATTATGCCCAGCCCCTTCGTTTTCATGCCGCTGTTGAATGGGGAGAGGCGAGTGTTAGCTGGCCACCGTTTTTTTCTTCCGTTCCGTCAATGCAAAGGTTAATCCGTTCCGTCAATGCAAATTACGTTATCTGCATGGCCAACGCTGGCGTTAAAAGCAATGCCTTGCTTGCTATGGTAAGCGTAGTGTGGATGGTTTCTTGTTGCTGCCTTGTTGCTGAAAGCTTTTCCCAGGCTTTCTGGGATCTTGCCTATATGGTTTCTGACATATAACCCTTTTTCTAGAGGGAGCTAGGTAGAGGAGTTGACCTTGTCATGTTGGCATTCTGCTGCTGTGATAGCCTCTTCGTCTTTGCAATACCTATAATGAGCCCTTTATATTGCATGCATGGCTCTAGTAAGGGTGCTAAAGCACCATGGTGTCACCTAAGCGTCCTACGAAGACCTAGGACCGACCTTGGCCACTGAAAACCTGTCCTTACCCTAGTTTGGCTTAGCTAGCTTTCCTTGTGCTCTGCCAAGTGTAATTGCTCGTATCGGGTTCCTGGCCGTCTGTCTGATTGATCTTACGATCGGGATTCCCTGATTTTGCCTGGGGGAGCGGAGGGATGGAGGTGCGCCGCTACCTTGGAGGCGCTACACCGTTGCCCAGTGGTGCAAGTCGACATGCGGGAGCCAAACGGGGTGGCCACGCCCTCTCTGGAGGGTCTGACAGCCTTGGATGGGCCTCAGATGTAGTTCGAACTAGTTCAAAGTTAGTACAGGTAGTACCAACTAGTTCAAACTAGTTCAATCTACTTCAACTAGTATCCAGGGACCCTCAAGATAAAAAGTAGTATCAGGGTCCTAGATCTAGTACAGTAGTATTCTGAGGTCATTCTTACATGGAGCGCCGCGCCAGCGGGGCGCCGCACTTGCGTGTGTCACGGATGCAACGTTGATGCGATGTATTTCAAGGTGGTGATGGCTGCCAAGCCAGCTTATCAGTTTTCAACACAACTAGAGCAATACTTCACCGTTTTTGACAAAGTTGGTGTCAAACTAATCGTGAGACAATAGCCGACAACATTTTGACGGTTTTCGCACCTAGTTTTGACGGGTTTGCGCAACGGGAGTAAAAGTCCGCAAGGTAGAACTGAGTGACAAATTTTCAGTCCGAAATTTTTCTCAGTCTCCAAGATTGCGGAATATTGAGCCTAGTTGTGAGAAATTTCTTCATCTTTGCATTCTATAATGGCTAGTGATCACGAAGACACCACCCTTGAGGCAGTAGACCGAGATTTCTTATTAAATGTGAAAAAATCGTATTTTCAGGGGGGCAAGGAGCTGTTAACGACTTTGAAGTTCTTGACTGAGTATCTCGGTCCAAACTGGGCCCAAAGGCTTACTACTATGTCTGAGGGTCGTTTGACATCCTTGGGACAGTTTCTCAAGACTGCAGGGCTCCAGATTAGTGAGGGGTCAAGTGATTCCGACATGGGTTCCATGTTGTGCAAGGCCATTACTCTAGAGATGAAGAAGCCCCCAGTGGCCACTGGGGGCAAGGGGAAGACTGGTCCAGCCAGGGGCGAAAGGACCCGAAAGGATCCTCCCAGCAACGGCACCGACGAGGAAGAGGAGGACGCGACGAGCTCTGAGGATTTTTTGGACGCGCGCGAGCAGCTGGCCCCTGCTGCTGCTCGCGCCAAGGGAAAGAAGTCTCAGGGCAGGAACCGAAAGCTGGCAGAGAATGCTGCCCTTCTGGCGGGCGTCCGCGAGCTCATCGGAGCGGAGTTGCAAGCCCTGGCGCGGGGGAAGAGGAGGGACGCGAGGAAAGGGAAGAGCCAGCGCGAGGACAAGGGGGGCAAGGGCCATCCGAAGAGCAAGCGCCAGGAGAAGAGACGCGCGCGGCGCGGGAGCAGCCCAGGCTCGACAGACACCAGCAGTGGGAGCGACGAGAGTCGCGCAGCAGCAGCAGCAGCAGCAGCAGCAGCAGCAGCAGCAGCAGCAGCAGCAGCAGCAGCGACAGCTCCGACAGCGAGAGCAGAGGCCGTGGCAGGGGCAGGGGTGGCGCTCGGTCGCGCCGCGACAAGTCCCGGGAGCGACGTGGGCATGGCAGGGGCCGTTCTGCGGAGCCCAAGGGGCGTCGGGATCGCTCCCGCGAGCGTCGCAAGGAGCGGCAGCGGTCCAGCAGCCGGAGCACGAGTCGGGACTCCTCCCAGCGGAGCTCGCGTCGATCGCGGGAGCGTGTGAGGGAGAGAGACCTGCGCCGAACCACCAAGGGGGTGCGTCTCCCCCGGCGAGCTTTCAAAGTGGCCTGGCGCCTGTTGGTCAAGGACCGCGACGACAGGGTGCTGCCGCTGCAGGTGCTGGATGCGCGCCAGGTCGCGCACGGGAGCCTGCAGGCCCGCTTGGCCCTTCGCAAGGAGCAGGAGGGCGTTGGGGCTGCACCGGGAGCCCCCCGCGGGTGGAAGAACAGCACGCACCATCTGGTGTGCAACAACCTGACCTACATTCTGGATGTGGCCATCCAAGAGCTGGGGGAGGATGTGGTGACGGAGCTGGCCTGCTTCGAGTACCTGGCGCGTGTGGTCGAGGCGTTCCTCATGGTGGAGAAGACCAGCGGCTGGAACAACGGGGCGATGCACCTGCTGCCACTGGTGGAGGGCAGTACTATTGGAAGCGCAGCAGCCCGGGCAGCGCGGAAGGCGGCTCGCCAGGAGGCGGAGCTGGCATCGGCGGCGGCGGCGGCGGCCAAAAAGGACAAGTGAGGGGCAGGGGTGTGCTCCCGCTGCCAGTGAAGATGGTCCCCCGCTCGACCGCAGCCGCCTGCGATCCAACCGCAGGCTGCAGCGCGCTCTGCGTGCCAGAGCAAGGCTGCGGTGTCAAGAGCGGGCCACAAGGGGCCTGAACTGGCTGTGGGGCAGGACCCGGGAACGGTCCGGTGGACCGGCGGTGCAGCAGCAGGCTATTACTGCGAGCCCCTGCACCGTCGCCCAAAGGGCCGCCCTACAAGGGATGGAGGATGCTGCCCGCGTCTACAACCGCCGGCTTACCGCCGTAGCGGAGGCGACAGACACGGGGGACGCAGAGCCCGCGCCATACGGGCCGGGCGGTCAATACGAAATTATTGACCCGGAGAGGCTGGCACTGCCAAAAGGAGGAGCTGCAGGTAGTGTCAAGCTGCTGGACTGCCTGCCGGAGGCATGGCAGAGGACGTATGAGGACATAAACAACATTCTACAAAGATGCGACGCGGAGGCGGGGGCGTGGATGCGGCGGGGCCGGGTGTCTCATGGTTGTGCAAGCGATGCGGCGTACGCACGACTGAGCATCAGGCTGGCGGAGACGCGGATGATCGAGTACAGTGAGGAGGCGCCCCTGTGGTGAACGGCTGTTTTGCCGTCCCCAAGAAAGACCCCGGGGTTGTGGAGCCCAGCGAACGACGGCAGCGGTTTATAGGGAATATGGTGCCGTGCAACCGGCGCTTCCTCAAGCCGCCTACCTGTTACCTGCCTAACTTGGGCGAGGTCGCTGAGCTGAGTGTGGGGGCGCCATGCTATTCGGGCAAGACAGACCTTGACACCTACTATTACCGGTTCGAGGTACCTGAGAGCTGGCGCCCCTATTTCTCGCTGCCCCCCGTGTGGTCCGATGAGGTCGGCCAGCTGGGACGACGGCGAAAGTTGTACCCCAGGTTCCGGGTCCTTGTCATGGGCTGGAGCCACTCGGTGGTCCTTGCACAGGTTGCCCACCTGCACTGTCTCTACGGGGCGGGGTGCTCGATGCCAAGAGAGGGCTGTCATATCCCATGCACTTGATGGGGGTGCGCACAGTGCGCGGGGATGGCATGGACCGGCTGGAGTTGGTGGAGAGCGCAGCCAGTGCAGCGTGGCGGCTGCTGCCGGAGGATCCCCCACATCCCGCTCAGCTGGTCATGATCGATGATCTGGGGGTCACCCATGGGCGGAGCGCGGAGGAGACCAACGCCGTGCTCACCAAGGCGTGCGAGGAGAGCTACGGTCCCAAGGGGTTGGTGGTCAACGAGAAGAAGGTGGAGAGAGCTGAGGAGGGGCGCCCGGTGGAAATCTTGGGGATTGAGTTCTGCCAGGACGGGTCCATGCGGCCGAGCGCGGCCCGGATGGCGGCCTTGGTGCGCGACACGCAGGCAATGCTGGGGCGTGGACGGGCCACTTACCACCAACTGGCCTCGTTGCTGGGACGGTGGGTGTGGGTCCACTTGCTGCGTCGGGGTCTACTGTCCATCTGGTTTCACGCCTACCGCTTGCTGCAGCAAGTCCTGGTGCACAAGCGGGGCTGGAGCTATCGGCTGTGGGGTAGTGTAAGGGAAGAGCTCCAGGCTGCAATGGACTTGGCCCCGCTGGTGCATGCGCAGCGCGACCAGCCCCTGAGCTGCACCGTGGTGGCCACTGATGCGTCAACCCACGGTTCTGGGGTGGTGTACAGCCGGTGGGAGGCGCCTGCGGTGCGTGGCCTGTCCAACTGTCGGGAGCGGAAGGGCTGGAAGACGCTCTGTGTGGACTCTGAGACGGCCAGCGTGGAGCGCACAGGGGAGATTGAGCACCGAGCCATGGCAGCGGCGCAGTGGAGGACCGCTCTTGCCCACCGGTGGCTCGATCCCTCGGCCCACATCAACGAGAAGGAGATTCGTGCGGCTGTGCAAGGGATCGAGTGGGGCCTGCGCTCACAGGTTCACTGGCAGCAACGTCACGTGCGGCTGGTGGACAATTCGGCAGTTGTCGGTGCGCTCGTCAAAGGGCGTTCGTCGTCCTACCGGCTGAACGCCTGGTGCCGCCGGGCGATCGCGCTAGGGCTGGCCAGCAACACCCGCTACCACTGGGTGTATGTGAGGTCGGAGCGCAACCCGGCCGACGCGCCCAGTCGTGGTCGATGGGTGCGCAACCTCACTGCGGATGGCGACGTGGAGAGCAATCCGGGGCCACATGGGCGGCAGGAATTGCTGGAGGCCACTGTGCAGCCCAGCACGCTAGCTGCATATCACCGAGCGCTGAGGGCGTACGTGGAGTATGGTCAACCCCTCGCTCCCGTGGCCAAGACGGAGGCGGAAGGCGTCTTTTGTGAGTGGCTGGTCAGCGTGTATGAGGAAGGGGGAAGCCGGACCATGGTTGTGCGCGCATTATGCGGGCTGCAGCTGTACTTCCCCAACGAGATTAAGGGGTGGTACGAGGCGCGTCGCTTGCTGGCCGGCTGGGCGCGACGAGTTCCCGTGCAGAGCCCTCACCCCGTCCCGTGGCAGCTACTGTACCTCGTGGCAAACATTCTTCGTGCACAAGGCTCGATATTAGCTGCCTGCTGCTGCATCATTGTTTTTCAGCAATACTTGCGCATCGGAGAAGCGTTCAAGCTTCGCGTGGGGGACGTGGCTCTGCGCGGGGACTTCCGCCTGGGGCCCAGTAACCAGGGTGCGCTGCTGCTACGCGACCCCAAGACAGCCAAGGGCCAGGCCCAGGCAGTGGTGGTTGTTGAGCCCCTTTCACTCACGTTGCTTGGCGCCCTGTGTGCTGGGCGGGCGCACGAGGAGCTGCTCTTTGGCGCACTCAGCTACAGCCGTTTCTTGCGGCGGTGGCACGCCGCCTGGGACCTCCTTGGCTTGCGGGGGATGTTTTCACCCTACAGCATGCGCCACGGGGGGGCCACCCATGACTACCTGCGCGGGGTACCAATCGCGGACATCCAAAAGCGTGGCCGGTGGCGCCAGTTTTCGTCCGTGGACCATTACGTGGGGCTCCACCGCGCCCTGCAGGTGCGGGTGCCCCAGGTGGTGTGGGACCTCGCGGGCAGACTGCCCCCCCGTGACTGGCGTCGTCACTTTGGGCCGTAGATTTCGGCCATACTTCGGTGAGGCGCACTCTAGCGGACACGCTAGGGCTTCACCAGCTGGAGGGTAAGGATGTGCCCTCCCATGGCTCCTGACGCGGTTTCCAGATGTACGGCCTGCGGCCAGGTTGGAGATGCGGGTCAAGTGGAAGCGGCGGCCAGGGACTGCCAAAAAATATTTTATGTCTCTCTGTCTACTAAGTCCGGTCGGCTTCAACATATAGTGTAATAAACAAGTTCTGGTGCCCTTCAACCAGAAGTGGACCTAGGCAATGCACAGTGGATGATTGATCTTACGATCGGGATTCCCTGATTTTGCCTGGGGGAGCGGAGGGATGGAGGTGCGCCGCTACCTTGGAGGCGCTACACCGTTGCCCAGTGGTGCAAGTCGACATGCGGGAGCCAAACGGGGTGGCCACGCCCTCTCTGGAGGGTCTGACAGCCTTGGATGGGCCTCAGATGTAGTTCAAACTAGTTCAAAGTTAGTACAGGTAGTACAAACTAGTTCAAACTAGTTCAATCTACTTCAACTAGTATCCAGGGACCCTCAAGATAAAAAGTAGTATCAGGGTCCTAGATCTAGTACAGTAGTATTCTGAGGTCATTCTTACATGGAGCGCCGCGCCAGCGGGGCGCCGCACTTGCGTGTGTCACGGATGCAACGTTGATGCGATGTATTTCAAGGTGGTGATGGCTGCCAAGCCAGCTTATCAGTTTTCCCCACCCACCCACCCTTTTCTGTTTTGTCTTGGGGGGTCTGCCAAGTGCAATTGCTCGTATCGGGTTCCTGGCCGTCTGTCATAGCCTTCCGTGAGGTGGCCAAGCATGGGCAGCCCCGGGGTGGCTGCCACATGTTAGGGAGGTGTCCTATGGGTTTGCTGACCGCTTGTGGTCCTTGGAAGCATGGTCTTTATGTCTCATTCTCTCGTACATTCTAGTGGAGGGTTTTCCTTGGTTGCCGATGCAGGCCCCCCTGCACGTAACAATTCATAATTAAATAGGAAATGCGCACATATGGATGATGTTAAGCATTGGAACTCTCAAACACATCATAAATGATCATCCTCTGTGCATGCTTTCAGGTTCACTTTGTTTGAGAATGCGCACGGTGACGAATGCAAGTCCGGTACAGTACTGGCGCGGCGCCTAGGTGCCACTGACCAGTTGTACTACAAAGAACCCACTTGTACTGATTCTTTCGACATTGTACTACGTTTAGTCACTGTCTACTTCAACCCAGGTGGTCATACCACCTCCTAGGCAGGTTGTGCTACACCTGAACGAATCTTTACTAGCCTGAGCTAGTTTGAACTAGTTTGAAGTATATTGTACTACCCTGTAGTACCAATGAAGTACTTTGAACTACATCCAAGTACTTGGAAGCACAGTCCAGAGGTCATTTGCAGGGACTTTCACCCTTTCCAGGAGCATTTCTCGCAGATCAGCCATGAGGCAGCGGCACCGACTCGCACTCCGCTCCCCTTAGTCGCAAATCAGGGAATCCAGATCGTAAGATCAACCATCCTCTGTGCATGCTTTCAGGTTCACTTTGTTTGAGAAGGCACCAGAACTTGTTTATTGCAAAATTATATGCTTAAGCCGCTTGCAGGCCTTGGTAGACCGAGAGACTGGCAAATTGTGCGCAAGTCCCAGGCGGCTGCCACCATATAACACCCGCATCTCCAACCTGGCCGTCCCCGGCCGCATCTGGAGTGGTTGTAGAGGGGGAAGCCCTAGCGTGGCTGCTAGAGTGCGCCTCCCCTGCACCTGTCAACGCAGGTACCCGCAGAGCCCTAGTGTATCCACTAGAGTGCGCCCCGCCGGCTCTGTCCAAGGCAGGATACGGTCGAAGTTGAGCCAAACCGGAAATCAGGATGATGGCGCGACGCCCAAAACCAGCAGGGCCCCAGCGTGTCCACTGGAGTGCGCCCTGCCGACTCCTCCAACGGAGCTGCATCGTTTTATACTGCGCCCCCCCGGCCTAGACCGGGGCAGGCGCATCCCCACACTGGCTACTGCCAGTGTGAACTCCACTGAGCGGGGGGGAACTCCTCAGCCAGCAACCACACCCACCGCGGCACTTGCACCGCTAGAGCACGGTGCAGGCCCACGTAGTGGTCCACCGACTTGAACTGGCGCCAACGCCCGCGCTTCTGGATGTCTGGGAGTGAAACGCCCTGCAGGTAGTCGTACGTTGCCCCACCATGTCGCATGGAGTAGGGCGGAAACATCCCCCGCAGGCCCAGAACATCCCACGCCGCGTGCCACCGACGAGAGAACTGGCTGTAGTTGAGGCTCCCAAACAAGGGCTCCTCGGGCTCCCGCCCAGCGCACAGGCGCTCGAGCACGTACAGCGAGAGGGGGTCCTGCACCACCACCGCCTGTGCACCCCCCTTGGCTGTCTTGGGATCCCGCAGAAGCAGCGCGCCCAGGCCTCGCTGCCCCAGGCGACGGTCGCCGCGCAGCGCCACGTCCCCCACTCGGAGCTTGAAGGCCTCCCCGATGCGCAGGTATTGCTGGAAAGTGATGACGCACACGGCTGCTGCCATGGGCGCCCCCTGCCAGCGGAGGATCTGCACCACCAGGTAGAGCAGCTCCCACGGCACCGGATTGGGGCTATGGGTTTGCACGCGTCGCTGCCACCCGTACAGGAGTCGGCGGGCCTCGCGCCACCCCTGCACTTGGCTGGGGTAGTACAGTTGCAGCCCACACAGCGCCCTCATGCACATGGAACGCCCTGCTCCCCCTCCATCCTCGTAGACAGACACGAGCCACTCGCAGAACACGCTCTCCGCTTCCTCCGGCGGTACAGCACCATAGGGCTCAGCCCAAAGAAGGTACGCGATCACTGCGCGATGGTAGCTGCGCAGGGTCGCGGGCAGCACGGTGCTCTCCAGTAGCTCCTGCCGCCCTCCCGGCCCCGGGTTACTCTCCACATCGCCATCGGCGGTAAGGTCCCGCACCCACCGGCCCCGGCTGGGCGCGTCCGCGGGGTTTCGCTCCGAGCGGATGTACACCCAGTGGTACCTGGTGTTGCTGGCACAGCCCAGGGCGGCAGCGCGGCGGCACCACGTGTTGAGGCGGTAAGATGATGACCGCCCCTTCACCAGTGCGCCCAGAACGGCGGAGCTATCCACCAGCCGTACGTGCCGTCGCCCCCACCGGGCCCGCGTGCGCAGCCCCCACTCCAGGCTCTGCACGGCTGCGCGCGCCTCTTTCTCATTGATGTGCGCACCCGCGTCCCTCCACCGGTGTTTCACCGCCACACGCCAGCGGGCGGTCGCCACCGCCCGATGTTCCCTCTCCCCCGTTCGCTCCACACCGACCTCTTCCGACCCGACACACAGAGTCTTCCACCCCTTCATCTCACGGCAGTTGGACAAAGCTTTCACGTCTGCCTCTGCCAGACGGGCGTACACCACACCGGAGCCCCGGCTCGACGCGTCACTGGCCACGACGGTGGTGTCCAGCGGCTGGTTGCGCTGCGCATGCACCAGGGGAGCCAGGCAGACAGCCGCCCAGAGCTCCCGGCGCACACTTGCCCAGAGTTGGAAGCGTCCTCCCTTGCGGAGGGCCAGCACTTGGTGGAGCATCCTGTAGGCATGGAACCAGATGCTTAGCAGACTCCTGCGAAGCAGTTGGATCCATACCCAGCGTCCCAGTAGGGAGGCCAGCTCATGGTAGCTTGCTCGTCCCCGGGCCAGCACCGCCTCAGTGTCATGGACGAGGAGGGCTAGTCGCTTCGCCGACGGCCACAAGCTCCCATCTTGGTGAAACTCGATGCCCAGGATCTCCACAGCTTGGCCCTCCCGCGCCCGCTCGACCTTTTTCTCATTCACCACCAGGCCAGCTGGCGCGTAGCACTCAGTGCATGCGCGGTCCAGCAGCGCGTTCGCCTCCGCTGCGCTGCGCGCGTGTGTGGTGCCCAGGTCGTCGATCATGACCAACTGCGCCGGCCGAGGAGGGTCCTCGGGCAGCAGCTGCCAGTCAAGCTCGGCGGCCCCCACCAACTCCATCCACTCCCGTCCTCCCTCACGCACTGTGCGCACCCCGAGCTGATGCATCGGGACGCTCACACTCAGCCCGGGGTTCAGCTTCCCCGGCCCGAACAGGGTCTGCATGTGCGCCACCTGCGCCAACAGGACCGAGTGGGACCACCCCATCACCAGAACACGGAACCTGGGATAGAGCCGGCGGCGCTCCCCTGGTTGGCCGACCTCGTCTGACCAGACTGGGGGCAGCGCGAACCACTTCCGCCACTCCGTTGGCACAGAGAAGCGGTAGTAGTACGTCTCCAGGTCCGTTTTACTCGAGTAGCTGGGCGCGCCCCCGGCCATCTCGGCCACCGCCCCCACATCTGGCAGGTAACAGCTGCCAGGGGTGAGGAACTTGTCGTTGCTCTGCACCATGTTGCAGATGAGTCGCTGGCGCTGGGCTGACGGGTCCACCACCCCTGGATCGCGCTTGGGCACGCCGAACAGGCCGTTGGTGACCGGTGGTTCCTCCTCGCTATACTCTGTCATCCCGGTCTCCGCCAGCCGCACGCTCAGGCGCGCGTACTCCGTGTCGCTCGCACAGCCATGCGTTACTCGCCGTCGACGCCCTGGCTGCGCTGCCTCTTCCCTCAAAATATTTTTTATATTGCCATATACCTCCCTCCACTGGGGGGGAGGCAGTCCATCAGCGGCACGCTGCCCGCCACTCCGCCCGCGGGCAGCGCAAGTCTCTCCGGGGCAATTATTTCATATTGCCCGTCGGGCCCATAGGGCCCAGACTCAACGTCATGCACCAGGTCCTCTGCCGCTACGGCTCTCAGCCGGCGCTCATGGACCTGGGCGGCAATCTCCAGCCCTTGTAGGGCCGCCTGCTGGGCCGCAGTGCAGGGGGTCACTAAGGACACCCCGCTGGTACCGCAACCCGCGGGCTCCTGGGCAACAGGTGCGGGCAAAGCCATCCGCATGCCACCGACAGGACCCGTTTCAGGCGGTTCCTGTGCTCCCCTCCACAACCAGTTGAGGCCATCCACGATTCGCGCGCTGCGCAGGAGCAGGGCCCGCCGCCGCATGGCCCGCTGATACCTACGTCGGGACCGTAGGCGCGCGCGGTCGAGGGGCTTGATGGCCACCTCTGGGAGGGGGAATACACCTCGCCCTCTCACTTCTTCTGGGAAGAGCCCGCCACTCCTCCCTCCGCCTTGTCCTCCTTTCCTCGCGCCGACGCCAACGCATCGCGCTCCTTCTTGTGTGCCCGCAGCGCTCGTCGAGCCGCCCGCGTGCGGACACCCCCTGCCGGCCGGTAGGGCAGCATGTACCCGGACGCGTTCCAAGACCCGCTGGTCTCCACCAGCAGGAGAGCCTCCACGCAGAGCGCCAGGTACTCCACGCCCGCCAGCTCGCTGCACACGTTGGGACTGAGCTCCTTGTTGAGCGTATCCCAGACGTGGCACAGGTTCTGGGCCAGCTCCATCCTCTCCTTGGATGCCCACCCAAGTCCCGTCCCCTCCTTCTGCTGGCGCAGCACGGGGGCCCTTTGCACGTTCAGCCAGGCCACCATGTTGCCGTTGTGGCCCTGTATGGCGGTCTCCATGTGCTTGGGGGCCGTGCGCTGGTGGTACTTGTGGTCTTCCACGTCCCACACCACGCTGAGCGCCCGCCCCGCCGGCAGGTACTCGAGCAGGTTGACCCCGCGGGTAACTGGCAGGTCGGTCAACCTCCCACCTGTGCCCCGGCCACCCGCGCGCCCTCGCCCGCTCCCCTCCGAGTCGCTGCTCGTGCTGTCGCTGGACGTGCACCGGCAGTGCCGATGCCCGCACTCCCGGCACTTGGACCGCTTGCTCTCCCGTTTCCTCTGCCCACCTTGGGCTGCTGCGAGCGCCATGTGGTACGGGGTTCCAGCCGCTGGCACCCAGGTACCGTACGCGGTACCCGCTGGTGGGTAGGGCTGAGGCCAGGCTGCACCCATCTGCCCTGGGTAAGCGTACGCTGGGCCCTGCGTTCTTTCCACGCCTGTCGGTGTGCCCGGGTACCCATGGGGCCCGCTTGTCCACCCGGCAGGGCTGGGCCCTGCTGCCCCCGCCCCCCCCATGCGCCCCCTTCCTGCACGCTGGGTGCTGGCACCCGTACTGCGGCTCCCAACCCCTGGGCGCCGCCAATCCCCAGCTGTTGGAAGCCCCCCATGAGGGCATTCATCTGCGCCATCATTTCGGGGCTCAGTCCCATTCCGGCCGCCCCGTCCCCCTTGGCACTGCGCGGGAGACCTGCTTTCTCCTCCTTGCCTCCCCCGCGCGCGCCCGCTTTTAAAGTGCCTGAGCGTGGCACTGCAGACACCCCCTCGCCTCCCCCAAAACTAGCGCCAGCCGCGTTTGCCAAGCTCCTCCCTGCATTTGCAAGCTGTTTCCTGCCATCCCCTCCGACGACAGGCGCCATATGACCAAAAACGGCGGGAAAAACGGCACCTGGTGCGCCAGCAACTGTGCTAGCACCTGGGGGGCGAAATCCCTGCGCCTGCTCCTCTTTGGCCCCTGCCAAAGCTTCCCCGACATCAGTGTCCTCCTCTGAGGAGTCCCCGTTCGGTTCCTCATCGTTTGTAATGCCTGTTGTACCTTGTGCTAACATTTTCGCCACCTTGGCTGAAATATTTTGCGCCAGCTCCTCACGAGTGTCATACCCATTGATTTCAAACCCAAAGATCCGAAGCTTTTCTGCCAAACTTCGTAACTTGTTTTCCGAGCTACGCAACAATATTTTAGGGTATTCAGAGCCGAGTTCTGCCGCTATAAAATAGGCGACAGCTGAGGCGTTCCTGCCATGGTTCACATAGATTTCCTCCACACGACTCGCAAATCCGCGCGGTAAATCCCCCGTCTCGCTAGCGTTTCATCCCCGCTAGCCATCATAATCGTAAAGAGGAAGTCGTTAGCTTTAAAACGGATCTATTCCGAGGTAAAACGGCCAAAAGATGGCTTAGAAAACCGAAAAACGAATTTGAAAACTGATAAAGCATGCGCCGCCATGTCTTCCTCAATAAATTGGCTGCATTGCATGCGCACGGTGACGAATGCAAGTCCGGTACAGTACTGGCGCGGCGCCTAGGTGCCACTGACCAGTTGTACTACAAAGAACCCACTTGTACTGATTCTTTCGACATTGTACTACGTTTAGTCACTGTCTACTTCAACCCAGGTGGTCATACCACCTCCTAGGCAGGTTGTGCTACACCTGAACGAATCTTTACTAGCCTGAGCTAGTTTGAACTAGTTTGAAGTAGATTGTACTACCCTGTAGTACCACTGAAGTACTTTGAACTACATCCAAGTACTTGGAAGCATGCAGTCCGTAGGTCATTTGCAGGGACTTTCACCCTTTCCAGGAGCATTTCTCGCAGATCAGCCATGAGGCAGCGGCACCGACTCGCACTCCGCTCCCCTTAGTCGCAAATCAGGGAATCCAGATCGTAAGATCAACCATGCTTCAAAGCCCCATATTTATTTTTTTGTGTGTGAGAGAGTTATTAACAGTATTGCACTGTCCTCAATTGAGGACAAAACTGTTGGGTGTCAGCCACTTTACACTTACACAGTAAACACACAAAAACGTACACGACACACAATGACCGACAAGTGAGGACGGATGAGGTGTTGATTGCATGAGCGGTGCTTGAACGGTACTTGGAATTAGAAAGTTAGTTTACTTCTATACTAAACGGAAGATTCTGTAGATTCCGTGTTCGAATTCAGAGTGAACCTACGAGCTCCAGATGTCAACACAAAGTACTATGTACGAATGAGCTCCAGGTGGCAAACACACAATAACGCAACTAAAGAATCTATAACGCAAGGAAAGAATCTAGACTAACAGTATTTACAGGTTGCCATTTGGCATATATACAATATATACACTTGTGATTCTTGCGAGAAGATTCCTGCGAGGAACAGCTAGGGAATCTTTACGGATTGTACAAGTACAGATGTGATATGCTTAGTAGTACTGTCTGTTTTGCCAACCATTCGGGTAACCTAATAGTAATATCCCATTACCGCCAACGGTACCCTATATAAAACACTAGTGCTAGACGCCTAATAGTAATTTCCCATTACCGCCAACGGCGTCCTATTCATGGGGTCAGTGTATGATTCCAAACATGTACTACCCTGTAGGCCAAGTGAAGTACTTGGAACTACGTCCAAGTACTTAGAACCAGTTTACAAGTTACTTGTACGGACTTTCACCCTATTAGAGGGCAGATCTCGTACCACCACACTGGCGCCCCTTATTAAATTCCAGGGCCCTTATACATTGTGACTACTGCCCCTTATAAAAGACCAGGGCCTATTATAAAATATTAAATGCTCTATTTATTTTTTATATGTGCTGTCACCCAGCGGCGTCCCTCGCCTCCTTCGCTCCCTCCGCCCCGACAAATCAGGGAATCCAGATCGAGGGAGATCAACCATCCCTATGCATGTCTCAACTCGTTCACTCCATCACTGAGGGCTCCAGACATTATTTTTTACAAAATACGTTTACGCACAAGAGACTCTTGGACCAAAGTCGCATAATTGGTGAATAAAGCATCTGCAGGCCCCCCCAGCCAGCTGATGCTGCCATCTCACTTCCCGCTTCCCCCAGCCTGGCCATTCTGGCCGTGGAGGACCCGTCACCAATAGTGAAGGCCTAGCATGCCTGCTAGAGTGCCCCTCACTTGCTGGTCGCGGGGAAGCCTGTCACCAACAGTGGGGCCCCAGCTTGTCTGCTGGAGTGCGCCCCACTAGCCAAGTTTCAAACAATGCCTTGATCCCCCTTGGATAGGAGAGAACAGCGTCCAACCGAAGGTACGGTCAATCAATCCCCCACACCTTTCCCCCCTCCTCGTCCAGCGAAAATAGCTGGCACGCTTCCACCCTGCACCATCCTCCTCGCGCTCCTCATGCCATAACTGTCATGATCCAGTGCTATGGCCCAGCGACTCGCCAAAAGTCACATGCCACAAGCTGCCGCTACGGTCACAGCCCTCTGTTTGCAGGGCGTAACCCGGGGTGCAAGCATCCCCAAGTACTCGCCCTAGAGGGCTGCTGGCGGCATACATAGCAAGGTGTAATCTCCATTCCATTCTCAGGACAGCTAGCCGGTCACTTAGGCTTGGTTGATCTCCCTCGATCTGGATTCCCTGATTTGTCGGGGCGGAGGGAGCGAAGGAGGCGAGGGACGCCGCTGGGTGACAGCACATATAAAAAATAAATAGAGCATTTAATATTTTATAATAGGCCCTGGTCTTTTATAAGGGGCAGTAGTCACAATGTATAAGGGCCCTGGAATTTAATAAGGGGCGCCAGTGTGGTGGTACGAGATCTGCCCTCTAATAGGGTGAAAGTCCGTACAAGTAACTTGTAAACTGGTTCTAAGTACTTGGACGTAGTTCCAAGTACTTCACTTGGCCTACAGGGTAGTACAGTCTACTTCAAACTACTTCAAACTAGTTCATTCTAGTTCAAACCTGTGCTGACGTGCTTCGGCGTAGCACTGGACGCTCAGGAGGTGAACGGACCTACTGGGGTGTAGTAGACCAAGACTAAACGTAGTACAATGTCAAAAGAATTAGTAGGGATGGGTTCCTTGTAGTACAACTGGCCAAGGGTGCTTTTGGCGCCAAAACCAGGTGTACCGGACTTGCATCCGCCACAGTGGGCAAGTACGCTGCCACTTCGCATGGTGTGCGAATATTGTATGGGTCGCGGAATTGTGTTTCGACCCGAATTAGAAGGACCTGGGCCGCCGCCGGCCCAAGTCTGAGAAAAAGTGCTGGCATATAACCAGCCGAGGTGTGCCTGTGCTGGTATTCGTTTTTATTAGTGGTGACGGCCAGCCATGGTGGCTGGCAATGATTTAAACGAATGCAAAAGGCCTCCCCGAGTCCGGGGGGGCTGGGAATGAATTTTATTTAGAGACGCGCGACGGTGGTCGGCGTCCAAGCGGTCGTTTGAGGGCCAGTCGTTGAAAATCGGGGCAGAAATTGCGGATTTAGTGCCGAAATCTGCGGTAGGGTGCCGGCAATCTTTTTCGGCCTTAACTGACCTGGGACGAGGCGAATAAAGGTTGCTCGGACCTGTTTCGATGGTCCTAAACGACGAGCAAAGGTGGCCGGCTGCTGTCCCGTCGTTTGAGGGGTGGGCATAGAAATTTTGACCCGAAATTGAGTCGCAAGGCCGGAAAGTGCGGTAAGGGAACGAAAATTTTATTTCGGCCCTGGGCGTGCTTGTTCGAGCTGTTTTACGTTTGATACTGCCTTGCATGATGACCCTCAACGACGAGCAGTGTAAAAAATATAGTAGGCTGCAATGCCGGCTGCCCAAGATCTGAATGCGGCATCATTAGCTATCTTTGGCTCTCGGGGCTTTGCGGGCAGGGCATACCGCGTCACAGCCCGATGGCTTTAAAGGAGCGGGTCGGCTGGTCCATTACGTGATGGTAACGTGAAAAAGAATATGTGGAGCCGAATTTTATGGGGAAAACCGGTGGCTGGAGGAGCGCTGGGTGTGGCTCCCTGGATTTTATTTCTCAAGGGCTTACGTGGTGGTAGGGCGGCTCGGCGGCCTTGGGCCAGTGGTGGCCGGTTGGGGGAGGTGCCTTTCTTGACGGCTTTGGGGAGCTAAGGACTGTGGTGTTTTGGAACTGGGGGGAGGCAAAATGAGCGGCCTACGTAAAAAGACTTTTGGGCGCTGCCAGGCTAGTACCCTGAGAGCTTTGGGATGACATCTGTAATGGCATCCAAGAGGTGGGCAGGCAATGGGGGGAGCCTGGTGAGACCGGCTGGTTTTGACGGTTGTGAGGGCTAAGAGCAGGGGCGCTTGCTCAAGATAGCCTAAGTGACCGGCTAGCTGTCCTGAGAATGGAATGGAGATTACACCTT
Source organism: Mesostigma viride (assembly GCA_009746045.1). Lineage (NCBI taxonomy): Eukaryota > Viridiplantae > Streptophyta > Mesostigmatophyceae > Mesostigmatales > Mesostigmataceae > Mesostigma > Mesostigma viride. Next base: position 529,042 of record RPFO01000648.1, on the reverse strand, counting down.
GCTATGTATGCCGCCGGCAGCCCTCTAGGGCGAGTACCTGGGGATGCTTGCACCCCGGGTTACGCCCTGCAAACAGAGGGCTGTGACCGTAGCGGCAGCTTGTGGCATGTGACTTTTGGCGAGTCGCTGGGCCATAGCACTGGATCGTGACAGTTATGGCATGAGGAGCGCGAGGAGGATGGTGTAGGGTGGAAGCGTGCCAGCTATTTTCGCTGGACGAGGAGGGGGGAAAGGTGTGGGGGATTGATTGACCGTACCTTCGGTTGGACGCTGTTCTCTCCTATCCAAGGGGGATCAAGGCATTGTTTGAGACTTCGCTAGTGGGGCGCACTCCAGCAGACAAGCTGGGGCCCCACTGTTGGTGACAGGCTTCCCCGCGACCAGCAAGTGAGGGGCACTCTAGCAGGCATGCTAGGCCTTCACTATTGGTGACGGGTCCTCCACGGCCAGAATGGCCAGGCTGGGGGAAGCGGGGAGTGAGATGGCAGCATCAGCTGGCTGGGGGGGCCTGCAGATGCTTTATTCACCAATTATGCGACTTTGGTCCAAGAGTCTCTTGTGCGTAAACGTATTTTGTAAAAAATAATGTCTGGAGCCCTCAATGATGGAGTGAACGAGTTGAGACATGCACAGGGATGGTTGATCTCCCTCGATCTGGATTCCCTGATTTGTCGGGGCGGAGGGAGCGAAGGAGGCGAGGGACGCCGCTGGGTGACAGCACATATAAAAAATAAATAGAGCATTTAATATTTTATAATAGGCCCTGGTCTTTTATAAGGGGCAGTAGTCACAATGTATAAGGGCCCTGGAATTTAATAAGGGGCGCCAGTGTGGTGGTACGAGATCTGCCCTCTAATAGGGTGAAAGTCCGTACAAGTAACTTGTAAACTGGTTCTAAGTACTTGGACGTAGTTCCAAGTACTTCACTTGGCCTACAGGGTAGTACAGTCTACTTCAAACTACTTCAAACTAGTTCATTCTAGTTCAAACCAGTGCTGACGTGCTTCGGCGTAGCACTGGACGCTCAGGAGGTGAACGGACCTACTGGGGTGTAGTAGACCAAGACTAAACGTAGTACAATGTCAAAAGAATTAGTAGGGATGGGTTCCTTGTAGTACAACTGGCCAAGGGTGCTTTTGGCGCCAAAACCAGGTGTACCGGACTTGCATCCGCCACAGTGGGCAAGTACGCTGCCACTTCGCATGGTGTACGAATATTGTATGGGTCGCGGAATTGTGTTTCGACCCGAATTAGAAGGACCTGGGCCGCCGCCGGCCCAAGTCTGAGAAAAAGTGCTGGCATATAACCAGCCGAGGTGTGCCTGTGCTGGTATTCGTTTTTATTAGCCCACCCAACCCACCCTGAGGGGAGTGAGATGGCAGCATCAGCTGGCGGGGGGGGCCTGCAGATGCTTTATTCACCAATTATGCGACTTTGGTCCAAGAGTCTCTTGTGCGTAAACGTATTTTGTAAAAAATAATGTCTGGAGCCCTCAATGATGGAGTGAACGAGTTGAGACATGCACAGGGAATCTTGAGCAAGCGCCCCTGCTCTTAGCCCTCACAACCGTCACAACCAGCCGGTCTCACCAGGCTCCCCCCATTGCCTGCCCACCTCTTGGATGCCATTACAGATGTCATCCCAAAGCTCTCAGGGTACTAACCTGGCAGCGCCCAAAAGTCTTTTTCATGTCCCACGTAGCTCCCACAAAAACCAGCATCTTCATTAAAACAATAAGTGGAAGCATACATGTGACACTAGTTGACATGCCCGGAGGCACGCCGTTCAAGGCCCTTCATGAAGTACGTTGCCCTAGAGGCAACCAAGACAAGGGTGGGTGGGTGGGGAGCAAAGAAAGAGGCCGACAAAACCAGCCAGAGCGGCTTTTAGTCGCAAAACCTCCCTTATCCCTAGCTAACTGACGTCATTAAACCCTTATGTTCAGTGATGCTAGTAAGACGCTAACCGTACAGACCGGGGGTAGAATATCCCGAATCTGCACGGCTAGTATTAAATAATGCGTAGGTTGTTCTTTTCAGGGGCACTGCACCTCACGCCCCGTTCCGCCCGGGTATAATCAACCCAAGCGCGGAACGCACATTTTATTTAATTCATTTTTCAACCATGCACTATATTGCATCTACTAATCACAAAAGCTCTAGCCAAACAGCTACGAGAAAACACTACGACCTATAAGCCGCTCATCCAGCGGCCTCTTGTTCCCGCATTCACGTATAGAAGAAACTCCGTTCAAAGAACCCCGATTCATGTCCCACGTAGCTCCCACAAAAACCAGCATCTTCATTAAAACAATAAGTGGAAGCATACATGTGACACTAGTTGACATGCCCGGAGGCACGCCGTTCAAGGCCCTTCATGAAGTACGTTGCCCAATCACCCCCGCCCTGGCTTTCCCTTGAAGCCGCACTCCACCTTGCTCGTTGTCACAAGTGACCGCCTTTTACATCCCGGCTGACTGCCGGGTGTAAAAGATCTACACCTAATTCATAATAGACCATTATGAACAGTGGTCGCTATATTAATCTACGCAATCCACACCATGACTAGTAGGGACGATAACTAATCTAACATAATTAACCTGGCGCAGTTGACCCTGGCCGGTTCAAGCCCGAGGTGTTGCAACCTCGTGGGAAGCTGGGCGAAATGCCTCCCGAGGTACATGTAGCATTTACGACAGGAATTCAGGACCATGCATTTCCTAAACCCGCGGGCGTGACCCAGCCGGAAAGAGAAAGAGATTAACTCAATTCATTTCATTCATTCCGGGGGTGACAATGGTGAACGTTCCCACACACTATTAACCTTGGCGGCTCACGGCGTTGCCAAGCAGTGCCAAGCAGCACTGCTTGGACGCATGGTCAACCGAGATCTCTAGGGCGCTACGGTTCACACGAATTGACCGTACAACCCAATACGACTTACACTAGGTCCACGCACATTGACATGCTGCGCACCTACAGATAAACCAAAGTACCGAAAGTACTACAAAACCACTGAATAGCAAGTACAACGCCGTATGAACCGGCTGTACAAATAGTCCTAAATAGTCGAACACTAAGACTTTGCCTATTTCACATTGTTGCACCGAACTGTCCACTAAAGGAACCTAATTAAATAGGCTTGGACGCAACACTCCTCCCCCCTCTCTGGGGAGAGGTCGGCTACCCCGCTAGCCCAACGACAACCACGCCCAGAACATGCTAGACTCCGTATACGCATGGTGCAACCCATGAGTAACCTATGGTCCCGATGGGGCAGGGACCAGCTTGCACGACTAAGCTGGTCCATCGGGCAAGCCCAACTCAGATCCCGTCCATTGGCCGCGCGGCACGCAGAAGAAGGATGCATGCCCAAAGGACAGAAGCGAGGGGCCAAGACACAGGGCAGTGAGCCAAGGTCTCCACGATCACCACAAGTTTAGCCACGGACATACGTGAATCGTAACACATCCAAAGTGAGGATAGTCCATACTGGCATCGACACGACCACCACTGTAACTGCACGAGGTGATACATCACACGCAGGTGGCTCAACCTCCAAATTCTCATCACAAGAGCCAATAAAGGCCATGCTACAATAAAGTAGCCAAAAGTCGCCAAAGATCACCGAGTGTCGCCAAATGTCACCGAATGTCGCCAAATGTCACCAAATGTCACCAACTCAACAACGTCCCAAATAGAACAGTCTACCAATGGCAAGCAAGGTGCCAAAGGCTCCCACCCGATAAGACAATGTGGTGAAGAACACAATGTAAACTGTCATGTGACCATGACCAATCGCACGCCCGTACTATCGCCACACGCGGCAATAGGGAGGTCCACCCAGACCCCTGAGGGGGAACCTGGACAGGAGCCAAAGGTCGGTGGGAGGAGCTGGAAAGCCCCGCCACGTGGGGACCTAACGGCCCTGGTGCGACCCCTGAAGTACCACCCGCAACGGTCACAGTACCCACCGGTAACGTCACGCTCGTGACTGCCCCGCCCGGCCCTTAAGGCGCGACCTGATTGGGTCCTGCACTGGAATGTGTAGAAGCCCCAGGTCCCGCCGCCGCTTGGGAAGTCAACATCCGCTCCATCACCTTCTGGAGTACCGCTTCCATCGTGGTGGACAACCGCGCCTATAAAAAAAAAAAACTCTGCCTGTGCAACCATCTGTTTCTCCAAACCTAAACGCAACGCCTGCAGCTGGGAGAAAACCCGCTACTCGACCTCCACCGCGGACTGCGAAGAGAGGTCGGACGCCTTGTTAACGCCGGAAACCATGTTGTCCAACAAATGACTCGCCGATGCGTCCATCGACTCGCCTATGTGGCCACTGTGTCTCCTTGTCCTTGTCGCCCGTCGCCACTATACCTGAGGGGCATAGCGCGGGCTCCATGTACGGTGGCTTACCACCGTTGCACAAATATACGATTGCGACGGAAGTCGCGTGTGATACTTCGCCCGACGACCGCCCTAGCGCTGACTGCCGCCACTGCGCCGACGTCGCGCAGATGTCGCAACTTGAGGCGCGATCATAGCTCGAACTGCGCGCACCGTATCCCGCGCTCTTTGTCGCCGCCGTAACCCTTATGAAAGCGGTGCCCCTCGCCACCTCGTATGACTACAAGGGGGACTCCGCGCCGAATGAACTAATGCCGAGTTCCAACCCCTCCTGAAGAGCGGGGTCCTGAAGAGCAGATAGCTCCTCCTTGCGGACATGCGGCTGGTATTGGTGTGGTGGGGAAAAGACAAGTGTGCATGACTGCGCACATCCATCGCACGAAAGAGATGAGATACCTCCCCCCCCTAAGGGGGAGCCCTGCGTGTGCCTTTGCATGGAGGAAACCACACAAAGTGAAAATTTAAAAAAAATTGAAAGATTCCTCTGACACGCATACGCATCTTCCAATCCTTTATGCACACCCCATACACCTACATACATCTTCTAAGCGCACACATCATAGTGCAGCTGACTTTTGTCCCTGATGAACCAGGGACACCCAACCACGTATCTACTATACACATACCAACACATGCACCTGATCTCACCACTAGTAATAACACTAGTAACCTCAGTGCTTTCTCACACTGACTCCCCCCCCCCCTAAGGGGGATGGGAGCCTCTCCCTTCAGTCCACTAACTGGGTAACACACAGATGCCTATCCATGTGACTCCTCCCCCCCCTAAGGGGCTGTGAAGCCTCTTCCTTCTTCTCTCCTCCCCCCTCTATGGGATTCGGAGCGCCCTCGCGACGGAAAGCACCCGGAGGGGGGGGGGGGGAAAGGGGAAAAAAAAAAAAAAATTCCAAACAAACCAAACAGATAGAATATCAAGCCAAAAGAGACGTGCCACAACTGAGGTACAAAGACATTGTACCCACAAGGGTACCCCCAGACTGGGGAGAAAGGGGTGTGAAGGTTAGGACCACAAGCAAGGCTGCCCCTACAAACACGTCGAGGGACTCCCCGGTACTGAGCTATCATGAGCCCCTGTCATCATGGTAGATGTGTCTAGCTGGCGAAGTCCGATAAACCATTGCCACGGTTACCAAGCATGACCGCTAGTATTGAGTACAAAAAAAATAGGTATGACTACCTGCAACAGAAACGTGCCACACACCCACAACAATGGGTAGGAACACCCATTATCACCTGACATCAATCCCAGCAAACAGCATGTATGACCAACAGCAACCCCGATTAACAGCAAGGATTACTACTTGCTAGCTCCTGGCACGGTGGCTGTGCAAGGAAGGGGTGATGGCAAGGGGCTGAATGCGACTGAGGATAGATGCATGATGTGGGGGTGATGGTACAACCCAATGCACCCCATGTGAAGAGTCCTAACTCCCCTTAGAACAGGGAAGAGAACAAAATGCTAATAGCGCCTTCAGACTGAAGGAGTACTGCTAACCCTATAGGATCCATAGATTGTTATGTCAAGCAACAAAAATCAACAACAATCCCAGGCCCGTCATGCAGCTAAGTGCTCCATTGCCTAAAACCTGCAACTAAGAAGGTTGCATATTGTGGCGACGTAACCCTCCCTGACTGGAAGGAAAAAGTACGAGGAGACAAGTGTGCATGACAGGAGTACTGGGGACCCTGTAGGATCCACACGTGGGAAATGATGTCCATGAACGTCCACAACAGCATGCATTTCAGCAAAGTGAAATCTGCAACTAGGAAGGTTGCAAAGCATATGCTGATAGAACCCTCCCTGACTGGAAGGAAAAGTAAGGTACCCGAGCTGCAACAACCAAGCACATCATCCTGAAACAACCACGTCGCATAGATACGTCAAAGGTAAGAAACATTAATTACCCTTGCCAAACAGGCCGACGCTTGAAGATGGACATGATGCACAAAGGAACAAGCCGGTGGAACGCCGGCGACAACCACTAAGAAAACAAAAGAGTTAAAGTGTTGATGCACTTCACATGGACGGCCGTGAGGGCCATAAACACAGTAACCAAAAGAAGCAAAAGGGACAAAATACTCATGATGGCACCAGCTATGACTAACTGTTGCAGCAGCTGTCACTCTAACTAATTAAGGGGACGTGCGCCCGCCGAATTTTTTGGCGCCAAAAATATTCGCGGTACCGCCGTGAAGTGAAAAGTGGGTGCACGGTGCGCGCACCCCTTGCGGAAGTGGCCATGGCGACTGCGTTTAGGCGAAACTAGCAATGTAGGGCTAGAGAAATGCAAAAAAAATGCTCGAATGTTGGAGACGATGATTTAATGATGTTGGGTTGTGGCGGCAAGTTGCTGGTTTACAATATCGCTGCTTTCTTTTACTGCCATCGGCATGGGGGGTAAACTGCATTTTTTGGTCGCGCGGAATAAAATAGAATTCGTGATAGCGGCAGTGAATTCGCAGTTTTGGGGGGCTTTTTGACCGTAAACGATGCATTAATATCGGTATCATTGAATTCCAAACCAAACTGGTGCTTTTTGCTACATTTTCGGCTATTCTCGGTAAGTAATTCTTCAGGCCTGCGCAGTGCATGTCGGAACCTTCCATGGAAGAACGGCCGTTGTTGCGCGCCTGGGCGAGGGATCTGCGAGGGACAGGTATAGATTTGTCGCGAATGTTATGTGCTATCGGTTCTTTCTCACATCACCTAAAATCGGTCCGTCCGGTTACATGAGATCCTGGGAATTTTGGCGCGAACGCGTCGCGTTGAGGACGACGGGACCAGAAAAATTCCACCTCGCATGGCTGTCGACCCTATGTCCGCCGGAATATCAGTCTTAAGTCAATTATGCATGTTAAGTCGCTGCGATGGATGCAAACGACGCGTAAACTCTCCTGCTTTGCGATGATGCATGGTAGATATTATTCGCGTATGTTCATGCGTCAAAATAATTCGCAAACTGAGACGCTGTTTTTTTGTGTCAGCCAGATCTGGAATTGGCAGCGAAAATGCATGTTTATTAATTGTGGGGGAAACTTTTTTGTTGGAAGCTCACAATTCCCAAAAGGTCGAATCCGAATGGGCTTCAAGTCTACTTTCACGAGCGCTGATCAGTTTTTCGAGAAACGAATCACATTTTCCAGGCTGTCGCATTACCTGCCGGCAGGTCAGATTTTGCTGTTTTCAGTGACGTTTACGACCGTCCTTGCTTGATGCGTTTCTTCCTTTTTTTCGGCTCACGGCATGGCGGGGCTTGTTCCAACATGCCTGCGGAGGTGTAAGCTGTGTAGCCATGATTTAAAAGTCACATATCGCTCTCGCGCCACCATCTGTTACTGCTCGACACTGCAAGAAACACTGGTTGCCTGCTCGCAACGCAAGCACAAGCACGACAACGGTGCCCTAATCCACATCCAGGCGTGTATTTCCGAGAAAAACTTCAGGCTTTTGTCGCGGCATACCTTCGGTGTTCCAAGCCGTTCACCGCTCCCCGAAATAGTCTTATGACTCGCTTTAAAAGCATTGTGGGTTCGCGTCCGCCATCTCCGCCGGGTGCTGACACGAGATGTTTGCGCTGAACCTGGACTGCAAGGTCGCCCGCTACCGGTTCGCTGTACGTGTTTAGCAAGCTCTGGATGATATTGTCATGGTTTTGGTGCAGGAAGGTGCTGTGGGGGGGTCTATCTCACCTCTTTACCTAGCTTTCCTTCTCCTAGCTTGACAGCTAAGTTTGCATCAGGAAGTCATGCTTGTTGACAAAGCTCGATGGATGTCAACCTTGGGATGTGCTGTGAAGGTGTTAGCATGCTTGCTTGAAGAATTGAATGCGTATGTGTGCAAGCAATCGACATTTTTTTTTAAGGGCAGTAGGTAGCAGCCACATTCTTATTCAATTGTGTCAGGACGTCTATGTTGCCTTTACTGCACTCTGTCCTAGAGGAGTTTGATGCCACTGTAGATGACTATGACCAGTGGGGTGGTGAGGATGGGCCGGTGTGCTGGGGTGAGCCTGAAGGGCATCTTGGATCACGTGCCCCTTAGGCAATCATGCCGGGCTGTGCAGTTTATCAAGGAGACAACCAGCAGCTGTGCAGTTTATGGCTTGTGATGTATGGATGCAGCGGGTGAAGCAGGTTGTCGTTGCCATGGCCTGTGTTAGTGAACTCTATCATCTTTTAACTTACCCAAAGCCCCCCTAGACCTAAACTGCCTCGCCTTCTTTGAGGGGTTGCCTTCTTTGAGGAGTGCCATGTCTTGAAAGGTTTGTTGGGGCCCAGGCCTTTCAGAGTAGGTTGAGGTGGAGAGGGGTGGCACACTGCTAGGTGATGGCAGGGCCATCAATGTGATGCACCTTACGTTGGGATGGGGACCATGCATTTGTTCTTGTTGCTAGCATGGGCAGGGTGAGCGGCTGGGAGTAAGGTGTAAGTGCCACTGTCTGAAAGGGGAGCTCCATGCGGTGGGCAAACAGCGTTGCAAGCGTACACTTAACACAAATGTGGTCTGATGCACTCAGCTGACCTGCCATGTCTCTTGATGCACCAAACCACACTAAAGGCTTGATATAGCCGGTAGGAACTGCATGTGCATGCAGTGTCAAAAGCAGGGAGGGACATTGTTAGCACATGAGTGCATGTGATTGTAAAGCGATGAGTGTGAGCCTCCCCGTGCCATCCCATGCATTTTACACCTATTTTTGGCAATCCCCCATCACGCCGCAATTATGCACCTCCTGTGCAAGGGGGATGAATAGACAGTTCTAGGTGTATTGAGGGATGAGATAAGGATAAACATGAGGAGCCATGCAGGCTAAAACGGAAGGGCGATGTCAACAGTGTGTTTGCCCAGATTTTGATGTCAGGAGGGGCTGAAAGATCAGTGGTCACGATAAACCTAGGTGGATTACATGAGAGATGACACGACCATGAGAGGCTGGTAGATGAGTTCAACTGAGAAGCGCTAGCATTACATGCACATATTCTTAATGACCTATGGACTGTCCAAGGGTTGGAGTTCAGTGCACGTTCCAAAGACTATGATGAGCATGACGATGATGGCAAGGGGGCGGGGGGGCACAATTAGGACAGGCACTGATCCAGAATCATGTTGCACAGCAGCTAGGTGCTGAACTCAATCGACTAGCAGCCCAAGCCACTGCTGTCCTTGATTGCGCTTTGCATTTCCATGTAGCAGAGAGGCACTTGGCAGATATATATGTGGATTAGCTGCTATAACACACGCACAGCAGGGGTGCCCAGCAGAGTGGGCCAAGTACTGCAAAGGAGATTGTGTGTGCTGCCGAGCGGGGCCCGTTTAGAAAAGAGACTGGTCAGCCGACAGGCACGACTGGTCAGCCAAGCTCCCCTTCTTGAGGCTTGTAGGCACTACGGTGCTTGTTCCGAATGCCAGCATCTACTGTGATTGATGGAGATTTTGTCCCTTGATGATTGCTTTTTTAGTCTGTGTTGGTTAATGTATCCAGCCCCAGTGGCATGTATATGAATCCCATGACAGCCATGACGATAATTGAGTGAAGAATGCAAAGTTTTCCAAGACAATGGCGCAGAATATGGAGTATTTTGGCAAAAATCGCTCTATTTCTGCTTGCATCCGTCACTTTCAGTGGGCCGGCAGTGGTCCTAGTATGTCCAACTTGTGTTCTAGTGTAAATTCAAGTATTGTGCTACTATTGTGACGAATTCTGGCATGATTGGGCCACATATGTGCTGGCAGGGGCTTCATAAGTTAGAAAATAATGCACTAAAACGGTGTTTGGGCTCATGTATGCCAGAATTATAGCACATAGTTTGGTCCTACATTGCATACTTAAGGGCGGTTTTTGTCTTTGGATGTAAATTAATAAGCATGACCATTTCCAGCTGAATTGGACTACATTTACTACTTGCGTGTGGCTGCTATGCCTCCTTATGCCTGGAAAACATCGTTTTTTGCACTTTTCCACGTCACGGTTTGATGCTAAAAATAGTTCAGTTGGCCCCCCAATTTATGTGATGTGAACAGGGTCCTAGGGGGACCTTAAGTCCAGAAAGGCACCCCGATCTGACTATATGTGTGGGAGATATGACCCCATGTAACAAAAAAGGCCATTTTTAGGTGATGTGTCTATGAGCTCATCGTTCGAAGTTTTTTTCGTTCTTTTTGGGCAGTTTCCGCCAGCTAGCTCGCCGTTGCTTGCCGTGGTGTTGTCGAATACCTGGCAGATTTAGATTGTTTTCGCTGACGTCGTGGTCAGGGCCGCTTCAGTCGAAGCCTATATCTTCTCGGGAAGGTTTAAGGCATTTCATAAAACGTGTTCTGGCAAGGATGTTGTGCGTATGGACGCTTCTTGTTGTGTGAGAGTGAAGCACCCTCTCTTCGCAGCGGCATCACAGCGCTCATGCGCTGGAGGGCCGCCAATGGTTTCTTTCCATTTTATCGTGCAGGGGAGGAAGTGTTTTATTGACGATCATGTTGGAGATATTGCATTTCTGTGACTGCATGTAGATAGCTACCACCATTGGTTTATTTGAGCTTTCCCTTGATATCATCATGTGAAAAGACTGCAATGTGCTGAGCCAACCATGGTTGACATGGTTGACTGCATGCAAGCTTTGTATGCCATGATCTCCTTGGTTCCTTGCCCTCCATAGTTCCAGTTTGTTGCCCATCTCAGGTAGGGCAGTTCAGGAGTTGTTGCTGTGTTGATTAGCTTGGTTGGCATCAACCTTACACTCTAACCTGGGAGAAACATAGAAAATGCTGGTAAGGCATTTTAGTGCCATCATCATTATTGCTAGTCACATGCTTATAAGTCTGGCCATGCTCGAGGGACGGTTAAGGGGTATGAGGTGTGTGGCCAACCCTGTGTACTTCATAACATATTCAGCATGTATTTGATGCATGTTGGATGGCATGTAAAGTGTAATTGTGTTTATACTTGGTTACTGAGTGGTCCTTAGCGCCTGTCCGGTGGTCGTCTAGGAAACGCATCAGTGCGTGTCACAGTGACCCCCAACCTTGAGCATGTGTCGTCATCAGTGTGTAATAGTTATTTATATGTGCTTTTGGTCATAGATTTGCCGAGTTCTAATCATGAAGTTTACAAGGTAACCTTGGGTTGAGTATAGTGTATGCTCTCGTGGCATGTATGCCTAGCGATCGTGTTGCTATGCTTGCGTTTGCAAGGTTGGCCATGCCGAGGGCAGGTAAGGGCAGATGCGGTGCCTAGCCGTTTGCTTGTGGGTGTAGACACCTCCCCCGCTGCCCTTGCACAGCTGGATGAGCTGAGGAAAAAGAGGGAGTGCCAGCAGGTGGTGAAACGGACGCTAGAGCTCAAGACCGGGGCTGCAAAGGCCAAGAGCACAAAGCGTGGCCACCACTGGGATGATGCCAAGAAGGACAAGCAGCGCGGCCAGCACCCATACAGCAAGGCGGTGTTCTATGGGGGGGTGGGGGCTGCCACTGGGGGGCAGGGTGATGAGGATGAGTGTGACACTGCCCACATCCCTTGCTTGCGCTGCTCTAAGACCGATGCATCTGATGATGACCCTTTCTTGCTGTGCAGCACACCCGGGTGCGATGGGGGCTCCACCTGAGCTGCACGGTCCCTCTCCTGCCCAGCGTACCTGATGGGGACTGGTTCTGCCCAGTTTGCTGTGGGGAAGACTGTGATGATGGCAGTGATAGTGACAGTGACTAGTATAATGGACGCCCAGGTGGCATGCTGCCAAAGAGCATAACTTCCACACCGCTTGTCCAAATGCAGCCAGATTTTGCCAGCGTGTGTGTCGATGACTAATGGAATTTTGAATATCATGTTTGGCCCATTTCACATGTGTTTGGTATTTTATTATTTTTGGCATGTGTGAAAAACAGCGTTTTTGTACTTGCAAGAGCATAAAAATTCTAAAGCATGTCAGATATGGGTTGTGAGTGGCTCTAATTTTTGGCCACCCACGACCTGCTTGGGCAATATCATGCCTGGCCTGAATTGATGTGTGCATTGGCTGGGGCATACTGTGCCCTAATTAGCGTCTTTTTCTATTTTTAGCGCGATACCGGCGCGTGGTTGGGGGTAGAACCTTCAATGAATGCATGGATAACTCACTAAACATGTTATTTAGGGCCCCTAATCATGGCTGGGCATAATTCAATTGAATTCATATTGAAAACAGTGTATTCCAGTTTTGGGGGGTTTTGGTGGCACACCTCCCCTTAATCCCAACAAAGAGACAGCAATAGCCATGAGGGTATCCCTAATTGCGATGTCTAGTAGCAAATAAGAGCAACCTAGACAACACAGCTATTACTAGCTGCTGTCACAGCTGATACAAATATTGCTAGAATATTGCAGTCACTAAAGACTACAAGGGACGATGCTACTAAAGATAGCAATTGTCACTATAGCACCTATAAGGTGAGCACAGGCAGCCATCCTGGCCCCTGCAAAGGAGGTACATGGTACAGGCAGCTAACGGCTACAACCCCAGGGACACAGTGTCAACATACTGGCATGACTAGCAGCATATGGACATAACCAGACAACAAAAGAAAGAAGAGGGACAGGTGTGACCACCCGTGTAACGACTAAAAATGATCATCATCATCATCCACAGTCCAATATGAAAGATCTTTTTACCTGGGTTGCTTTCCTGAGTTGCAGAACTTCAAGTATCCGAGCAACGTTGAGATGGAAATTCCACAGCACGTGATTTAGGGAATCACACCCCTTGTAGACACAAAGACAAGCTCGTGTGTAGACGACCTCTGTGGAACTGAAGGACGTCTATAGCCAAGGGGCTCTTATGGATTGGACAACAAAGCCAAGCTTTATTATACCATGGTGAATCAAAACCAACGTAGCAACAATGGCGACCCCACGTCCTTGATATCGACGTGCTTGTCGAGCTTGCTCCAACCTTAGCCTGAAGAGAACCAATCAGAACCATGGAATCCTATACAAGATCTTCGTATCCATCCTAGTCACACAAAACAGAACAACACCACACACAGCCTGGCAGAATCTTTCCATGAGATCCTAAATCTGTCGTGAGCACTGAAGTCCCAAAGGAGCATTTAAGACTCAATAGTACCAACTAACAAACTACAACCCCACGTGGATCAGGCCACGACCAATGAGGGCTCCTATCAGTAGTATCAGCCAACAAACTACAACCCTACGTGGATCAGGCCACGACCAATGAGGGTTCCTATCAGTTGGCTGACAAAGTATCAGCTCCAAGTACCGTCGTCTTAGAAACCTCATAACTTTCTCAATACTGATCCAAAAGTCCTCGAATAAAAGCCAAACATTCACAAAACAAAGGATGTAACAACAAAGTCATTTTTGCTTGTTACATATCTCCCCCTCAAAACTGGACCTCCCAGGTCCAATAGCCAACTCTTGAAGGCAGAGGAACATTGAACAGAAATCCACCATCTCTTGGGAAAAGCAGATGGGTTTTTACATCCCTGAAACAGGGCCTCCTATCTCATAACATCTAGTCACAGGTCTCTACAGCAAACAAGTCACTACCTTATCTACTATAAAGCCAGATAAACACATCTCATAATACAAGGTCTTCCATTCAGCATCCTGGAACCTGGAACTCTGGACTGGAACATCAGAACTGGACTGGAGCCCCCCCCCATCATCCATCCTGGAATCCCCCCCTCACACCACAATCCAAAGCACCTTCCATGCTCTTCCCCCATCCTTCCCATCCTCTTCCTGCACAGCTCTGTTCTTCACAGGCTATACCAATCCCCATTCACACCATCCTTGCCCCTGGTCCCAAACAAGGGAAACTGCTCCACCATGTGAACCAAGTCTGGCCAGTTCCTGCTGACCTGCAGCACCATGCACGTCTCTGCAGCCCCTGCTGCCATCTGGGCAACATAACGCAGGCATGTCCCTGGGTAGGAGAGAAGCACCACAGACTGGCTCTCAGGATCCATCACCCAAGTAGAAGACGTCTTGTGCCTGCTCACCCATGACCTGTACGCCCACCAGAACTGGAGAAAGGTCTTGACCACTGACCACTTAGCACCTATCAAAGGCACCAACACCCTCAATGGGGTCAGACGAACCTTGAGCTCCATGGTAACTTAGGCAACCCTGGGCTGCAGAAAAGGTTGGATGTCTCCAAAGGGAAGCACCCCTTGACCGAGCTGGAAGAAGAAGGAGCCAAGTCAAAGTCTCCCTGCTGACTGAAAACTCCAACAACTCCATGTAGGAGGCCTCACCCATGCTCACTGGCTGGAACTGCATGAAGGCTCCTTTCAAAGCCTCAGGCAAGGTGGTCAACATATCCTGCCCCTCTGCAGGTCTCATGTCAATCTCAGGTCCTGGAGTCAAGGCAAACATCCTGTGCAACAGGTGGCCCACAAAAGGAGAGCCAATCTCATACAGGCTGGTGTGCAACTGAGACAAGACCTCCTCCACATAACCCTCAGGGCTCACTTCCCCCTCCTCCCTGTTAAGGGCAGCCACTGCCTTGGCCAGCGTCTCACAATGCTCACAAGGTCCCATGCACTTCCTGTGATCCACATAGGCCACCACATTCTTGACAGGTACCACATGACGAGGAATCTGAATGATGGGAGTGCTGCTGGAGCTGAGAGCTATGTTAACACCACTCCCCATCTGGGGCTGGGACAAGGACAACCCCTGAAGAAGCTCCTGTAGCTTATCCTGCTTGGAGATCACTGAATGCAAGAGCTTGTTAATGGTATCCATCTGCTGACCCCTCCTAAGGTCACGCCTGACAATACTGTCAAACAGGGATTCCACATAACTCATGGGGTTGGGGTCTGGATGCATACCCGTGACCCCTTCCTCCGTGGTGGCGCCCAGGCCCAAGTTGGGGTACGTGAACTCCTCCTCCATCTGGGACCACACAGCATGCACGAAGAAACCATTCGTTAGTCCTGAGATATAGGAAGGGGAGCAGTGGTTTTCACCAACTCAGTATACCAAGAAGGAAGAGTGAGCCCCTTCTTTTGGCAATACTCCTGGACCACTCATGGCAGTGAGTCAAGTCAGACAACCACAGCCATGTGGCAGTAGACTCTAACTCTCCTTTCCAGTGCACCTTAAACTGCAGCTGCTTGGTCCTACCCTTTCCTTTGACTCTGTGAGCCACCAGCTGCTCCACTTCATATATCCTCTCCCCCTCAGTATCCAGCTCAAATGGTAATGGAGCAGAAAGGCGTCCCTGCAAGGTATTGCGTTTATACAGTTTGAGCTGGGCCAGGTGAAACACGTTAGTCTTAAGCCTCCAGTGGGAAGGCACCTGGACTTGAACTACAGTCCCATAGTGGAAGGTGTCAGGACAGGGTAAGGTCCCAACCACAAGGGTTGCAGTTTCCTGCATTGCTCCTTTTCAGGTAGCACACGATTAGCCTCCAAGAGCACCAGGTCACCAGGAGCCACAAAGGTGTGTGTAGCCAACATCTGTTGCCAAGCATTGTTTAAATACTTGTCCTGTGCATGCAACATCTGAGCAGCCACCATACTGTGAGCTTCCTGGAAGGATGCAATCAACTGGTGGACAGAGGTTAGGCGTCTTCTGAAGGGGCCTTCAGCATCCCTATCAGGTAACTCCAGGTCAAATGGAGTCAAGGGGCACTGGCCATGGCAAATGACAAATGGAGACATTTGGTGAGGAGCCAGGGGTGAGTTGTTGATGGCAAACTCTATGAAGGGAAGTTTCTTGTCCCATTCCTTGTTATCATGGGTACAATAGTGCTTCTGGCATTCCCGTACAATACGGTTCAGCCTCTCCACAGCCCCCGTGCTGGCACACCTGTATGCTACTCCAAAGGCCAACTTAGTGTCTAGGATGTCAAAGAAGGACTTCCAAAACCCAGACATCCACAAGGGATCCTGGTCAGTGATGATTACACGTGGCATGCCATGCAATCTGTACACCTCCTTCATGAACAACTCTACACACTGGGCAGCTGTGAGATGGGCATTGCAGGGGATGAGGTGGCACATTCTAGACAGCCTGTCCATCACCACTAGTATCCTGTCATTGCCAGCATCAGAAACAGGCAAGCCACAAATGAAGTCCATGGTCACACTGATCCAGGGTCGAAGGGGAATAGGCATGGCCATAGGAAAGATAGGCACTGCCTGAGTCCTAACCTTATTCCTTTGGCATGAGTCACAGGAAGCCACATAGGCTTTGATATCACGAAACATGCCAGGCCACCAAAACCTCTCTTGTACTTCATGGAGAGCTTAGCATACCCAGGATGACATGCAGTCACGTCGTCATGGAAGCAATGCAACACAGTGGGAATGGCCATTTCTGGCACATAACCTTCCTGGTTACTACATGATCTGCATCCTGGGTGTGGACATACAGGACTCCCTCCCAGTACTCCACAGGTCTGTTACCAAAGCTTCCTTCCTGAATGGCCTTAGTGGCCAGGTCCTCAGTTTTAGTGAAGGCCTTAATCACGTCCAGCAGGGCTATACTCATAGGGTTAGGCAGGACTAGCTGTTTGCCAGGTCCTAAAGGCTGCAGCTGCAGCACCTCACCCTCCTGCAGGTGACTAGTGACTAGATGCTTGGATGACAGAACATCAGCCACAGGTGTACGTGACTTCCCCTTGATCTCAGCTGCCAATCCTCTAGACTTGGTCAGCATCCCTGGCTCCAGTATCCACTTCCTGGGCCGTCCCTTCCCCCTCCTAGGATTCTCTGTGCTTGGTTGTGTAGTGAGAGTGGGCTGGCTGCTAGCAGAACCCTCCCTAAGACTGCTCTGCAGTGACTGACCCCCACCCTGGACGCCTGTCGACCCTGGGACAAGCCCTGGTCAATGAGCATCTCGTGACTAAAGCTAGCCTCTACAGGGGTGGGCTCAGCTTGGAGGTTTGCTGGTTAGCTGCCTGTGCCCTGGTGACAGCACCACACTCTACTACAGAAACCATGGCAGCACAAATATCCAGATCCTCGTGAAATGCTCCCATCAGATCCCTTCTTCTAGAGAGGGCGTCTGGCACCACATTCTGTGATCCTGGGACATACTGCACAGAGAAAGGATAGAATCCCCCTAGGTACTCCATCCACCCAGCCATCCTCTTACTCATCCTACTCTGTTCTAGCACGTGCACCAAGGGCCTGTGGTCAGTCATCAGGGTGATAGACTCTTGCCCTAGCCCATCTGTAGCACTGCTAGCCACAGAAAACTGAGCTCCCTTCAACAGATGCTCCCACTTGTGACATGCTACCACTAAACCCAGCAACTCCTGCTCGTGTACAGGGTAGTTACGTTCAGCTGAGCTCATGGTTTTAGACATGTACTCCACTGGCTGTGGTCCATAGCCATGGTCTTGCATCAGCACAGCACCTATGGCGCCTTGAGAGGCATCTGACCTAACCTGATAAGGTAGATCTGGGTTGGGACCCACTAGCACAGGGGTGGATGTGAGCTTCTGCTTCAACAGGTCAAAGGCCTGCTGACACCTATCTGTCCACTCAAACTGAACATCCTTCTTGATTAACTCAAGCAAGGGGGTGGAGATGGCAGCCATGTCAGGGATAAAACGCCTGTACCACCCCACCATGCCCAGGAAGGACTTGACATCATGTGCAGACTGCAACACAGGCCACTCAAGGATGGCAGCAATCTTAGCATTGTCAGGTGTCATACCCAAGGAACTCAACTTGTACCCTAGGAACCCCACTTCATGCCCCCACTCCACCTTAGACCTCTTGACAGACAAGTGGTAGTGCTGGATGACCTTCAGACCTCCTCCACGTTCTCCAGATGCTCCTTGAACGTCTTTGAGTGCACCAGGATGTCGTCCATGTAGGCCACCACGCAGGTCCTGAACACGGGTCTTGCAGGGTCACACAGGTGGGCAATGTCTTTGAACCTGGGATTCCTGAGATCAGGGGAGATCTGAGGCAGAGAGTTCCCTGTCAGATGGCCAAAGATAGCATTCACAAACATCTGCATAGTAGCTGGGCTGTTGGAGGCCCCCATGGGCATCACAGTCCACTGGAACTGACCCCAGGGTGTGGAGAATGCAGTTTTTGGAATGTCCTCAGTAGCTATCCTGATCTGCCAGAACGCGTGTCTAAGGTCAAACTTGGTGAAGTAAGATGATCCAGCTGTCCTCTCTAGCAGCTCATCAATCCGTGGCAAGGGATACTTGGACTTCACTGTGACCTTGTTCAGGCCTCTCAGATCAATGCACAACCGCCATCCACCATCATGCTTGGGGACAAGCAAACACCCAGAGCTGAAAGGACTATTGGCAGGAAGAATGAGTCCAGCTTCCAACAGGCCTGTCAAGATCACCTTCAGCTCTGCCATCTCAGCTGGCCCCATCCTGTACATGGGAACAAAGGGAGGCCTGGCACCATCCACAAGCTTGATGACATGAGTGATTGGCCCTTCAGGGGGTACTGTGGCATTTTGTCCTCAAAAATGGCAGCAAACCTGTCCAAAAGGGCATCATGCAGCTTCTGCTCCTCCTCTGTGACAGCTGGTACTGGGTTCACAGCATTCACCGTGTGGCCATGAGTCTCATCAGAGGGTGAGTTAGGAACCAACTGTAAGAGAAAGACGTGTTCCACTGGGTAAGTAGCCAGGTAAGACAAGGTGTGATTGGCAGACCATACGTGCTTAAGTAAGGCAGCACGTTTCTCTTCCAGTGAAGGCACCTTGACGTCCTCCTTGGCACCTGCAACCCCTCTCCCATCATTGACAGCCTCATTAGTAGAACAGCACTCTGTGACTGGTCTTTCTCCCCCCTTAATCACTGTGGTGGCGTCCCACACTGACCCATCCTGAAACTGCACCACCTTCTCAGACCACAAGATGGCAGGATTAGCAGACTCCAACCATGGCATCCCCAAATCACATCAGCAGCAGTGAGTGGAATGACATCTGCTGTGACAGACAAGGTTTGACGTGAGCACACTTGAAAAAGCAGTTGCACGTAGCCAGGTGAGTTACTCTGCCTACCATCAGAATATTGGACCTTAACAGGCACAGGGTGGGGGAGCACTGGTAGATGCAGCTCCTGCACCAAGGAAGTGGAAATGTAGTTACTTCCTGCACCTGAGTCAATCATGAAGAGACATAAAGGCTGAGCCAAAGGGACTGGCACGTTCAACAGCCTAGCCTGGAACTTCAAGAGTTGACTGGGAATAGGAGGGCCCAATGGGGTGGTGGAATCAGAGGCAACAAGTTGTTCACAGGACGGACATGCACAGCAGGCAAACCAGTTAACTCCACCGCTGGACGTAGTCCTGGGGGCTCCACTAGTTTTTTGGCAGCTCAGGAGGATGATCTGAAGACGAGCTCCCCACTGAAGGCTGCACCTGCTGATCCTCTATGCCGTCTGCCTCCCTTCTCCCTCCTCCTCCTCTGCTAGGAGGTGCCACAGGGCGTTGACCATCCGACGCCTGTCTTGCCTGTGAATCCCTTGGGCTGGAAGGGTCCCTTGCCCGAAGCCTGGAAGTTGGGTCTAAACCCAGGCTGTGCCCTGTGGTCGCTCTGGCTCACCCCAGGAGGGAAGGTGGATGGTCTGGTGAATGGAAGAACCCCCTGAGGACCCTTGGTGTCCTGGGAACTGGTCTCGCTTGGGGCAATCCCGTGCAAAGTGTCCCAGCTGGCCACACGTGAAACAGGCTCCTTTGGACTGCTCCATGGCACTGAGCTCCTCCATCACAGCGTTCAGCTGGTTCAGGGGCTTCTTAACAGCAGGCGCCTGGTTGCCTGCAGCAGGCTCCCACTTGAGGGAAAAGTCAGGGACACGGCACAGCGTGAGGGCATAAGACAGCACAGTATCCCACTTCCACTCGACATAGTCGAAAGGGGAGAAATGCTTGTCAATATCCACCCTGACTTGAGGGGAAGCCCATGCAGAAACCTGTGAAGAGCTTCAGAATCAGAGCACTGGGGGATTTTGGCCCTCAGGTTGGTAAACGTCTCTACGTATTGTGGTAGTGTCAGGCCGGACTGAGTACAGTTGGCCAACGCGTCCCGGTCCAGACGGAGCTGGTCCTGGGGAAGGAGAAAACGTCGAAATGAAAGCATGAGAGATGGCAAATCCTTGCAAGTATTACCTGCTGAGGATCGTAAAAACTCATCAAACCTGTCGGCTGCACTGTCGCTCATTCGCTGTCGAACCATCTTCTTCTGGATGTCCAGGGAAAGTCGTTCTTCCGCTCGTTTGCCGTAGTTAGCAAAGTGGATAGCGAACACATCCTGGAATCGAGTAGAGAAATGATCGAAACTGCGGTGGGTTAGATTGGTGAGCGACAGCTTGTCTACGGATTCGATTTTTGGAAATGGCGGGGCGGAACCTTGATGCGGTGGTATAGTGACGGTCACGGGGACGTCGCTGGCGGGGGTGGTGAAGGTGACCGAGGTCGTCTGCGCTGGATCCTGCCTATCGCTATCCTGCGTCTCATTCCTCGTAGTAACTGTGGTACTATAGGTAAAACCCTTCCGTCACCCAACCGAGGAGCCTCTCTCCCCAATCCAGCAACCATGTCACGCATGGCCGCCTCCTCCTCCTCAATTCTCTGACGAAGTCTTCCCACATCCTGTTCCACCTCCTCCACCATCTTTCTATACATCGCTGCGTGTTGTTCATCGTGTAATAATCTGATTTTAGCTGCTGAGAGGCGATCCGCTGCAAGTCTGGTCCCGTCTCTTCCAGGCGTGGTATTTAGCGGGAAAAGAAATGAAGAGATGCACTCGCACAGGACTCGTTCGCGCGCTTGGAATCCTGGGCGACAGTGACGCTCCTCGACCCACGCCTGTCAGCGATGGTTCGCCTGGTTGGAGACCAGATGCAATGACGGAAAACTTGGGCCCTATGGACAACGAGGGCCGCCTCACTTCAGACATAGAAGTACGGTTGAAATCAAGTTGACGCCGTGGAGTACGAGCAGTTGTCTCAGCACCTTCCCTAGCAATGGGTTCCAGAGATGATGACGGATCTCCAAACCTTGATTAGTAGGGGGTAAAGGTGATTGTGTCTTCGAACTACTCATACTTCCACATGGAGTCGCGATCGTCTGCCTAGTAGAGACAACGGTTACGGCTGACTTCTAGTGTTACAGAGCAAGACAGTCACATCAGGATGTGTCTCAGTCTGTAACACCGTAAGTTTTCCGCAACTCTATGAATCTTCTCGGATGACAGACATCTGATCAACGTTGTACTACCCGGAAGGTTGCGACTTCAAGAGAAACACCAAAGTAGAGATCCTCCGATACCAATGTAACGACTAAAAATGATCATCACATCATCCACAGTCCAATATGAAAGATCTTTTACCTGGGTTGCTTTCCTGAGTTGCAGAACTTCAAGTATCCGAGCAACGTTGAGATGGAAATTCCACAGCACGTGATTTAGGGAATCACACCCCTTGTAGACACAAAGACAAGCTCGTGTATAGACGACCTCTGTGGAACTGAAGGACGTCTATAGCCAAGGGGCTCTTATGGATTGGACAACAAAGCCAAGCTTTATTATACCATGGTGAATCAAAACCAACGTAGCAACAATGGCGACCCCACGTCCTTGATATCGACGTGCTTGTCGAGCTTGCTCCAACCTTAGCCTGAAGAGAACCAATCAGAACCATGGAATCCTATACAAGATCTTCGTATCCATCCTAGTCACACAAAACAGAACAACACCACACACAGCCTGGCAGAATCTTTCCATGAGATCCTAAATCTGTCGTGAGCACTGAAGTCCCAAAGGAGCATTTAAGACTCAATAGTACCAACTAACAAACTACAACCCCACGTGGATCAGGCCACGACCAATGAGGGCTCCTATCAGTAGTATCAGCCAACAAACTACAACCCTACGTGGATCAGGCCACGACCAATGAGGGTTCCTATCAGTTGGCTGACAAAGTATCAGCTCCAAGTACCGTCGTCTTAGAAACCTCATAACTTTCTCAATACTGATCCAAAAGTCCTCGAATAAAAGCCAAACATTCACAAAACAAAGGATGTAACAACAAAGTCATTTTTGCTTGTTACAACCCGTAACAGCGCAGCAGCTAGCCAGACTGGCTACTACCTGCCTGTCTCCAAGATACTGGCATGACTACCAGCACCTAAAGAAAATAAAACAACCCAATGAAGTAAAAGAACAAGTGTGACCACCTGTAACAGTGCAGCAGCCAACCAGAGTAGCTACTACTGCGCGTCACCACTCGCGCATGCAACAGATATGACTACCTGTTGTCACAGCTACGTATACGTTGTGCATCCAACAATTGTTGCCCTCCATGTACCCTCTACACTGATGACCCAGGTGAGAGGAGGGTTGGGGCAGAAGGCAAAGGTGGTGGTGAAGGTCATAGAGTGGTACAAGTGGCTCCTAGTGACCCAGGAGTGCCGTGTGCATAAGAATTAACTCTTCTGCCTGAACAAGAGTGGCAAGACCTGCCTCCCCCACCCGTACCCACGAATGACCTGTTCAGCGTGCTCCGAAGGTTAAGGAGCAAGCCACAGTGTACACTATTGCTGCTAGGGGCTACAGCCTATAAGGGCTGCCACTAAAAGAAACACTTGGGCTAACAGCCTCGAAGGACTGCAACGCTAAATGGGCTACAGCCGGGAGAGGCTTCAACGCGAAAATGGGCTACAGCCCGGGGAAGGGCTGCAACGCCAAAATGGGCTACAGCCGGGAAGGGCTGCAACGCAAAAATGGGCTACAGCCTGGCTGGAAGGGCTGCAGCACACACACACGTACACACAAAGGGGGCTACAGCCTGTAAGGGCTGCAGCACCACAATGGGCTACAGCATGTAAGGGCTGCAGCACAAAAATGGGCTACAGCATGTAAGGGCTGCAGCACAAAAATGGGCTACAGCCTGGAAGGGCTGCAGCATGACAAAAAGAAAAGGGGGCTACAGCCTGGAAGGGCTGCAACCCTAAAAGAAACACTACTGGGTAGGGCTGCATACACTGATAGAAATTCAAGTCTAGGAAAAACTAAAATTTCGACAGCATTGGCCGAAGGAGCGTTCTATCATAATGAACAATCCTACTCCGGGCGTACCTGTGTCTTCGACTCCACCAGCTGACTGCCGGGTGTCGTGCCCATGGACGCTGCCGAAGTAAAAGAGGTCGCCGATGATGAGGATATTCCCTCGAACACTCGCCAGCAACCCCGCCCCACTAAAAGTCGACTAAAATTAAATTTCGTGAAAAAAAAGCCGTTCTTGACAGGAACCTGGGTCATGACCTCTAGAGTGTAGGTCACGACATACGCACAATCGCAAGGTGGCCAGTCTGCGATGTGACATTACAATTGTTTTAGAAACTTATAAACAGCGCTTATTTACCTCTGCGACTCAGGTGGATTCCTCCGATACCAGTTTTACATCCCGGCTGACTGCCGGGTGTAAAAGATCTACACCTAATTCATAATAGACCGTTATGAACAGTGGTCGCTATATTAATCTACGCAATCCACACCATGACTAGTATGGACGATAACTAATCTAACATAATTAACCTGGCGCAGTTGACCCTGGCCGGTTCAAGCCCGAGGTGTTGCAACCTCGTGGGAAGCTGGGCGAAATGCCTCCCGAGGTACATGTAGCATTTACGACAGGAATTCAGGACCATGCATGGTTGATCTTACGATCTGGATTCCCTGTTTTGCGACTAAGGGGAGCGGAGTGCGAGTCGGTGCCGCTGCCTCATGGCTGATCTGCGAGAAATGCTCCTGGAAAGGGTGAAAGTCCCTGCAAATGACCTCTCTACTGTTTCCAAGTACTTGGATGTAGTTCAAAGTACTTCATTGGTACTACAGGGTAGTACAATCTACTTCAAACTAGTTCAAACTAGCTCAGGCTAGTAAAGATTCGTTCAGGTGTAGCACAACCTGCCTAGGAGGTGGTATGACCACCTGGGTTGAAGTAGACAGTGACTAAACGTAGTACAATGTCGAAAGAATCAGTACAAGTGGGTTCTTTGTAGTACAACTGGTCAGTGGCACCTGGGCGCCGCGCCAGTACTGTACCGGACTTGCATTCGTCACCGTGCGCATGCAATGCAGCCAATTTATTGGTTGCTCCCCCTCGATCTGGATTCCCTGATTTGTCGGGGCGGAGGGAGCGAAGGAGGCGAGGGACGCCGCTGGGTGACAGCACATATAAAAAATAAATAGAGCATTTAAT
Source organism: Mesostigma viride (assembly GCA_009746045.1). Lineage (NCBI taxonomy): Eukaryota > Viridiplantae > Streptophyta > Mesostigmatophyceae > Mesostigmatales > Mesostigmataceae > Mesostigma > Mesostigma viride. The sequence goes on along the minus strand of RPFO01000648.1, from coordinate 504,433 downwards.
ATTTTATAATAGGCCCTGGTCTTTTATAAGGGGCAGTAGTCACAATGTATAAGGGCCCTGGAATTTAATAAGGGGCGCCAGTGTGGTGGTACGAGAACTGCCCTCTAATAGGGTGCAAGTCCGTACAAGTAACTTGTAAACTAGTTCTAAGTACTTGGACGTAGTTCCAAGTACTTCACTTGGCCTACAGGGTAGTACAGTCTACTTCAATCTACTTCAAACTAGTTCATTCTAGTTCAAACCAGTGCTGACGTGCTTCGGCGTAGCATTGGACGCTCAGGAGGTGAACGGACCTACTGGGGTGTAGTAGACCAAGACTAAACGTAGTACAATGTCAAAAGAATTAGTAGGGATGGGTTCCTTGTAGTACAACTGGCCAAGGGTGCTTTTGGCGCCAAAACCAGGTGTACCGGACTTGCATCCGCCACAGTGGGCAAGTACGCTGCCACTTCGCATGGTGTACGAATATTGTATGGGTCACGGAATTGTGTTTCGACCCGAATTAGAAGGACCTGGGCCGCCGCCGGCCCAAGTCTGAGAAAAAGTGCTGGCATATAACCAGCCCAGGTGTGCATGTGCTGGTATTCGTTTTTATTAGTGGTGACGGCCAGCCATGGTGGCTGGCAATGATTTAAACGAATGCAAAAGGCCTCCCCGAGTCCGGGGGGGCTGGGAATGAATTTTATTTAGAGACGCGCGACGGTGGTCGGCGTCCAAGCGGTCGTTTGAGGGCCAGACGTTGAAAATCGGGGCAGAAATTGCGGATTTAGTGCCGAAATCTGCGGTAGGGTGCCGGCAATCTTTTTCGGCCTTAACTGACCTGGGACGAGGCGAATAAAGGTTGCTTGGACCTGTTTCGATGGTCCTAAACGACGAGCAAAGGTGGCCGGCTGCTGTCCCGTCGTTTGAGGGGTGGGCATAGAAATTTTGACCCGAAATTGAGTCGCAAAGGCCGGAAAGTGCGGTAAGGGAACGAAAATTCTATTTCGGCCCTGGGCGTGCTTGTTCGAGCTGTTTTACGTTTGATACTGCCTTGCACGATGACCCTCAACGACGAGCAGTGTAAAAAATATAGTAGGCTGCAAAGCCGGCTGCCCAAGATCTGAATGCGGCATCATTAGCTATCTTTGGCTCTCGGGGCTTTGCGGGCAGGGCATACCGCGTCACAGCCCGATGGCTTTGATGGAGCGGGTCGGCTGGTCCATTACGTGATGGTAACGTGAAAAAGAATATGTGGAGCCGAATTTTATGGGGAAAACCGGTGGCATGAGGAGCGCTGGGTGTGGCTCCCTGGATTTTATTTCTCGAGAGCTTACGTGGTGGTAAGGCGGCTCGGCGGCCTTGGGCCAGTGGTGGCCGGTTGGGGGAGGTGCCTTTCTTGACGGCTTTGGGGAGCTAAGGACTGTGGTGTTTTGGAACTGGGGGGAGGCAAAATGAGCGGCCTACGTAAAAAGACTTTTGGGCGCTGCCAGGCTGGAACCCTGAGAGCTTTGGGATGACATCTGTAATGGCATCCAAGAGGTGGCAATTTTAATGGGGGGAGCCTGGTGAGACCGGCTGGTTTTGACGGTTGTGAGGGCTAAGAGCAGGGGCGCTTGCTCAAGATAGCCTAAGTGACCGGCTAGCTGTCCTGAGAATGGAATGGAGATTACACCTTGCTATGTATGCCGCCGGCAGCCCTCTAGGGCGAGTACCTGGGGATGCTTGCACCCCGGGTTACGCCCTGCAAACAGAGGGCTGTGACCGTAGCGGCAGCTTGTGGCATGTGACTTTTGGCGAGTCGCTGGGCCATAGCACTGGATCGTGACAGTTATGGCATGAGGAGCGCGAGGAGGATGGTGTAGGGTGGAAGTTGGCAGACGTGCCAGCTATTTTCGCTGGACGAGGAGGGGGGAAAGGTGTGGGGGATTGATTGACCGTACCTTTGGTTGGACGCTGTTCTCTCCTATCCAAGGGGGATGAAGGCATTGTTTGAGACTTCGCTAGTGGGGCGCACTCCAGCAGACAAGCTGGGGCCCCACTGTTGGTGACAGGCTTCCCCGCGACCAGTGAGTGAGGGGCACTCTAGCAGTCATGCTAGGCCTTCACTATTGGTGACGGGTCCTCCACGGCCAGAATGGCCAGGCTGGGGGAAGCGGGAAGTGAGATGGCAGCATCAGCTGGCTGGGGGGCCTGCAGATGCTTTATTCACCAATTATGCGACTTTGGTCCAAGAGTCTCTTGTGCGTAAACGTATTTTGTAAAAAATAATGTCTGGAGCCCGCAGTGATGGAGTGAACGAGTTGAGACATGCATAGGGATGGTTGATCTCCCTCGATCTGGATTCCCTGATTTGTCGGGGCGGAGGGAGCGAAGGAGGCGAGGGACGCCGCTGGGTGACAGCACATATAAAAAATAAATAGAGCATTTAATATTTTATAATAGGCCCTGGTCTTTTATAAGGGGCAGTAGTCACAATGTATAAGGGCCCTGGAATTTAATAAGGGGCGCCAGTGTGGTGGTACGAGAACTGCCCTCTAATAGGGTGCAAGTCCGTACAAGTAACTTGTAAACTAGTTCTAAGTACTTGGACGTAGTTCCAAGTACTTCACTTGGCCTACAGGGTAGTACAGTCTACTTCAATCTACTTCAAACTAGTTCATTCTAGTTCAAACCAGTGCTGACGTGCTTCGGCGTAGCATTGGACGCTCAGGAGGTGAACGGACCTACTGGGGTGTAGTAGACCAAGACTAAACGTAGTACAATGTCAAAAGAATTAGTAGGGATGGGTTCCTTGTAGTACAACTGGCCAAGGGTGCTTTTGGCGCCAAAACCAGGTGTACCGGACTTGCATCCGCCACAGTGGGCAAGTACGCTGCCACTTCACATGGTGTACGAATATTGTATGGGTCACGGAATTGTGTTTCGACCCGAATTAGAAGGACCTGGGCCGCCGCCGGCCCAAGTCTGAGAAAAAGTGCTGGCATATAACCAGCCGAGGTGTGCCTGTGCTGGTATTCGTTTTTATTAGCCCACCCAACCCACCCTGAGGGAAGTGAGATGGCAGCATCAGCTGGCTGGGGGGGCCTGCAGATGCTTTATTCACCAATTATGCGACTTTGGTCCAAGAGTCTCTTGTGCGTAAACGTATTTTGTAAAAAATAATGTCTGGAGCCCTCAGTGATGGAGTGAACGAGTTGAGACATGCATAGGGATGAGGAAGACATGGCGGCGCATGCTTTATCAGTTTTCAAATTCGTTTTTCGGTTTTCTAAGCCATCTTTTGGCCGTTTTACCTCGGAATAGATCCGTTTTAAAGCTAACGACTTCCTCTTTACGAATATGATGGCTAGCGGGGATGAAAACGCTAGCGAGACGGGGGATTTACCGCGCGGATTTGCGAGTCGTGTGGAGGAAATCTATGTGAACCATGGCAGGAACGCCTCAGCTGTCGCCTATTTTATAGCGGCAGAACTCGGCTCTGAATACCCTAAAATATTGTTGCGTAGCTCGGAAAACAAGTTACGAAGTTTGGCAGAAAAGCTTCGGATCTTTGGGTTTGAAATCAATGGGTATGACACTCGTGAGGAGCTGGCGCAAAATATTTCAGCCAAGGTGGCGAAAATGTTAGCACAAGGTACAACAGGCATTACAAACGATGAGGAACCGAACGGGGACTCCTCAGAGGAGGACACTGATGTCGGGGAAGCTTTGGCGGGGGCCAAAGAGGAGCAGGCGCAGGGATTTCGCCCCCCAGGTGCTAGCACAGTTGCTGGCGCACCAGGTGCCGTTTTTCCCGCCGTTTTTGGTCATATGGCGCCTGTCGTCGGAGGGGATGGCAGGAAACAGCTTGCAAATGCAGGGAGGAGCTTGGCAAACGCGGCTGGCGTTAGTTTTGGGGGAGGCGAGGAGGTGTCTGCAGTGCCACGCTCAGGCACTTTAAAAGCGGGCGCGCGCGGGGAGGCAAGGAGGAGAAAGCAGGTCTCCCGCGCAGTGCCAAGGGGGACGGGGCGGCCGGAATGGGACTGAGCCCCGAAATGATGGCGCAGATGAATGCCCTCATGGGGGGCTTCCAACAGCTGGGGATTGGCGGCGCCCAGGGGTTGGGAGCCGCAGTACGGGTGCCAGCACCCAGCGTGCAGGAAGGGGGCGCATGGGGGGGGGCGGGGGCAGCAGGGCCCAGCCCTGCCGGGTGGACAAGCGGGCCCCATGGGTACCCGGGCACACCGACAGGCATGGAAAGAACGCAGGGCCCAGCGTACGCTTACCCAGGGCAGATGGGTGCAGCCTGGCCTCAGCCCTACCCACCAGCGGGTACCGCGTACGGTACCTGGGTGCCAGCAGCTGGAACCCCGTACCACATGGCGCTCGCAGCAGCCCAAGGTGGGCAGAGGAAACGGGAGAGCAAGCGGTCCAAGTGCCGCGAGTGCGGGCGTCGGCACTGCCGGTGCACGTCCAGCGACAGCACGAGCAGCGACTCGGAGGGGAGCGGGCGAGGGCGCGCGGGTGGCCGGGGCACAGGTGGGAGGTTGACCGACCTGGAGTCGGTGGCCGCGAGTTTGCTCAGTTGGCCAAGGCATTCAAGTGAGCAAACTTTCGGCGCGCAACGCGCGGCTTGTTCAGGAACTACGGCAAATCGAAAAATGCCTAGGCACTTTTGGATTCGCCTAGGCAGGACTAGATCTCAAATCTAAAAATGCCTAGGCATTTTTTCCGTGAACTAGATCTGAACAGCAACGAATTGGTCGCAATAAAAATGCCTAGGCATTTTTAGATTTGCCTAGGCACTTTTGGATTCTCCGTCCTTTCTGAACAGCCGCGCATCAGTCGCAACTACCGTTGTAGCGAGGCATTTTATGCGTGCTCGGCATTTTGGGTTTAACGGACTGCACTGCACTTTGAATTCAAACAGGTGAAAGCAACTGTTGAACACGTTTTAAGGTGAGATCGGTGGGTGAGAACAAGCGGAAATGGCTGACACAATGGGCACCGAAACCATGCAATTATGCGGGGGTGGTTGCGAAAACATGGTTGGCCCAGTCCACAAGTGCACGTGCGGCAAGTGGATGCATGTTTTTTGTGGTGTCGGCGTGGGAGAAGAGGGTTTTGGACAGACAATTCTGTGCAAGGAATGCTGCGGCGATACGAAGGTCGCCAGGAAAGTCGCTCCGAATGACCTGGGCAATCAGCCTGATAGCGCGAAAGGAATCGACAAGAGGGCTGCTGATGACAAAGAAGCCCACTCTGATGGGGAAGAAGATGCTGAGGAGGCTGAGGATAGGGCCCTTCTAGCTGGGGACATGGCCATATTGGAAGGAACTGACCTTAACGAACTGGACCGTGCCGTTTTAAGTGGGAAAATGAAGCCCATGACAACTAAGGAGCAAGCCGGGACGGCGACCAATGTATTCAAGGGCACCAGAAAGCAGGTACAGGGCGAAGTATTTTTGAAATCAGGACAGGCTGCCTGCTGCGGACTTTCGTTTTGCGGTATATAGCGGTCATGCATTCGCGGGAACTCGCAGGTTTCTTTAGCGCAGCATCCTTCAGTTAGTGATTCCTTTTTGCACTTCAATCTCTGCGGTGCTGCCACCACGCGGGTTGCACAGGGATGTGCTGGAGATGAGGGAGGCGACGGCGATGTCTATGCCAAGTGCGATGGTGATAGCGACGGTGATAGCGATGGGGATAGCGACGGCGATGGTGATGCCGATGGCGTCGCAAATCAGCAGCAAGATGGGAAGGCATCCGATACGTCCCATGAAACGAGAAATCAGGTAAAGAACGGCATAGTATGAAATCACGACATCGTGGCGACTTTAGTTAGTGGCTGTTTTGCAAATTTGTAAATTGCGGGGGGCAGCTTTCGACATGTTTCTTTGTTGCTGCATGTTTATATGTGCATGACGTATGTGCATTCATGCATTATGTGCAATCATTCATTGGTGCTGCCGGAACGCGTTACTTGTTACAGGGATGTGCCGGATCTGAACAAGGCGACAGAGATGCCGACACCAAGGTCGATGGTGTCGGCGATCACGTTGATGGTCAAACCGATGCCGATGCCAGTGACCATGGCCATGCCCACGGCGATGCCAAGGGCAATGAACATGGCCATCAACATGCCCATGGCAGTGGCCAGGGAGTGGCTGCGGGTGATGCACTGCTGCGTTCAGCTGACATCAACCAGGATTGTTCTGGGACAGCACCTACCATCGAGCGCGGCTCCATCTTTGCAAGTGCACGACCCCAAGCGACATACGTAGTCGTTTCAGTGGTTGAAGGTGCAGGCTTCTTCATGGCCAAAACCACAGTCTCCAACCTGAAGGGCCTTAAGCAACGCTCGAGTCAGCGCCCCATCATTGATGTAATGACCCCTGTGGTGTTTGTCAAGCTGCCCCTTGATGGCAAAGGCATGCCTTTCACCCAAGCTCTTGACGGAAACGGCAAGCCCTACGCGATGCCACCTGGGCCAGCTAGGGATGCCACCTTGGCAAATGGTGAAGGTCTCTTGGCCACGCTTGATGTGCAGCAGTTCTCCAAGTATCCGGCTGCGTTCTGCCGTGTGGGCAATGATTCAGCCCCTTTTCCTTTCGATGAGGCACCGGGATGGCAGTCTTCTCGCCCTGCAAAGGTGCCCAAGCTGGCATCACCTGTGCCAGCATCTCCAGCTGCCAGGCGTGCATCACTCACGCCAGGAAAGCCGGCTGCCCACAGGCGTGCATCCCTCGTGCCAGAATCGCCTGCCAAGCGTGCTTCACTCACACCGGAACTGCCAACTGCCAAGCATGCCCGCAAGGATAGAAAAGCATTCGTGGATCTTACGAACACAGAGACGCAATCCAAGCCTACAAAAAAGCCTAAATCAGAAGACTCACTTGGTGGCATGGGCGACGACATCATGGGCAAGGGCAAGGGTAGCGAGGGCAAGGGCATGGGCTGCACTGGCACGCAGGATGCCAACATGGGCATGTTTGGCATGCAGGGCATGAATAGCATGGGCACAGATGGCACGAGTATGGTTGGCATGGGTATGAACGGCACGGGAATGGGTGGCATGGGCGGCATGGGCAGCATGGGTGGCATGGGCATGGGCATGGGCATGGGCATGGGCATGATGGGCAGCATGGGCATGGGCATGGGCATGGGCATGGGCATGGGCATGGGCATGGGCATGGGCATGGGCATGGGCATGGGCATGGGCATGGGCATGGGCATGGGCATGGGCATGGGCATGGGCATGGGCTTGGGCATGGGCATGGGCATGGGCATGGGCATGGGCATGGGCATGGGCTTGGGCATGGGCATGGGCATGGGCATGGGCATGGGCATGGGCATGGGCATGGGCATGGGCATGCCAGGCATGCCAGGCATGGGGGGAATGGGGGGCATGGGGGCATGGGGGGCATGGGGGGCATGGGGGGTATGGGGGGAATGGCAGGCATGGGGCCGGGCATGGGGGGAATATTAATGGGCATGGCAAACTGCAAATTAAAGGAACATTAAGAATGGCACTACAAAAGTGCTTACAATATGTATCATGACTCAGCTGCAAATGGTGTGAGCTTGCATGAATTATTACTTGTTTCACTGAAATTATTCCAAGGAGTTGTTACAACTGGCATGGCATTTGTTTAGAATCAACGGCTGCCTCCCAAGCTCAGGCAGCCAGGAATTCAGGCTTTTGTACTAGACCAGCGGGAATAAGGGGGGGGGGGGGGGGGGGGGGTTGACGGAATAATTGAATGGGCTAGGCCAAAAGGCTAATTGTATGCAGTTATTTCGTTGATTTTACGTTACTTTGTGAGTTTGGCACCCAAGTGAGCAAACTCTTGGCCAACTGAGCAAACTTGCGGCCACCAGCTCCTGCCAGTTACCCGCGGGGTCAACCTGCTCGAGTACCTGCCGGCGGGGCGGGCGCTCAGCGTGGTGTGGGACGTGGAAGACCACAAGTACCACCAGCGCACGGCCCCCAAGCACATGGAGACCGCCATACAGGGCCACAACGGCAACATGGTGGCCTGGCTGAACGTGCAAAGGGCCCCCGTGCTGCGCCAGCAGAAGGAGGGGACGGGACTTGGGTGGGCATCCAAGGAGAGGATGGAGCTGGCCCAGAACCTGTGCCACGTCTGGGATACGCTCAACAAGGAGCTCAGTCCCAACGTGTGCAGCGAGCTGGCGGGCGTGGAGTACCTGGCGCTCTGCGTGGAGGCTCTTCTGCTGGTGGAGACCAGCGGGTCTTGGAACGCGTCCGGGTACATGCTGCCCTACCGGCCGGCAGGGGGTGTCCGCACGCGGGCGGCTCGACGAGCGCTGCGGGCACACAAGAAGGAGCGCGATGCGTTGGCGTCGGCGCGAGGAAAGGAGGACAAGGCGGAGGGAGGAGTGGCGGGCTCTTCCCAGAAGAAGTGAGAGGGCGAGGTGTATTCCCCCTCCCAGAGGTGGCCATCAAGCCCCTCGACCGCGCGCGCCTACGGTCCCGACGTAGGTATCAGCGGGCCATGCGGCGGCGGGCCCTGCTCCTGCGCAGCGCGCGAATCGTGGATGGCCTCAACTGGTTGTGGAGGGGAGCACAGGAACCGCCTGAAACGGGTCCTGTCGGTGGCATGCGGATGGCTTTGCCCGCACCTGTTGCCCAGGAGCCCGCGGGTTGCGGTACCAGCGGGGTGTCCTTAGTGACCCCCTGCACTGCGGCCCAGCAGGCGGCCCTACAAGGGCTGGAGATTGCCGCCCAGGTCCATGAGCGCCGGCTGAGAGCCGTAGCGGCAGAGGACCTGGTGCATGACGTTGAGTCTGGGCCCTATGGGCCCGACGGGCAATATGAAATAATTGCCCCGGAGAGACTTGCGCTGCCCGCGGGCGGAGTGGCGGGCAGCGTGCCGCTGATGGACTGCCTCCCCCCCAGTGGAGGGAGGTATATGGCAATATAAAAAATATTTTGAGGGAAGAGGCAGCGCAGCCAGGGCGTCGACGGCGAGTAACGCATGGCTGTGCGAGCGACACAGAGTACGCGCGCCTGAGCGTGCGGCTGGCGGAGACCGGGATGACAGAGTATAGCGAGGAGGAACCACCGGTCACCAACGGCCTGTTCGGCGTGCCCAAGCGCGATCCAGGGGTGGTGGACCCGTCAGCCCAGCGCCAGCGACTCATCTGCAACATGGTGCAGAGCAACGACAAGTTCCTCACCCCTGGCAGCTGTTACCTGCCAGATGTGGGGGCGGTGGCCGAGATGGCCGGGGGCGCGCCCAGCTACTCGAGTAAAACGGACCTGGAGACGTACTACTACCGCTTCTCTGTGCCAACGGAGTGGCGGAAGTGGTTCGCGCTGCCCCCAGTCTGGTCAGACGAGGTCGGCCAACCAGGGGAGCGCCGCCGGCTCTATCCCAGGTTCCGTGTTCTGGTGATGGGGTGGTCCCACTCGGTCCTGCTGGCGCAGGTGGCGCACATGCAGACCCTGTTCGGGCCGGGGAAGCTGAACCCCGGGCTGAGTGTGAGCGTCCCGATGCATCAGCTCGGGGTGCGCACAGTGCGTGAGGGAGGACGGGAGTGGATGGAGTTGGTGGGGGCCGCCGAGCTTGACTGGCAGCTGCTGCCCGAGGACCCTCCTCGGCCGGCGCAGTTGGTCATGATCGACGACCTGGGCACCACACACGCGCGCAGCGCAGCGGAGGCGAACGCGCTGCTGGACCGCGCATGCACTGAGTGCTACGCGCCAGCTGGCCTGGTGGTGAATGAGAAAAAGGTCGAGCGGGCGCGGGAGGGCCAAGCTGTGGAGATCCTGGGCATCGAGTTTCACCAAGATGGGAGCTTGTGGCCGTCAGCGAAGCGACTAGCCCTCCTCGTCCATGACACTGAGGCGGTGCTGGCCCGGGGACGAGCAAGCTACCATGAGCTGGCCTCCCTACTGGGACGCTGGGTATGGATCCAACTGCTTCGCAGGAGTCTGCTAAGCATCTGGTTCCATGCCTACAGGATGCTCCACCAAGTGCTGGCCCTCCGCAAGGGAGGACGCTTCCAACTCTGGGCAAGTGTGCGCCGGGAGCTCTGGGCGGCTGTCTGCCTGGCTCCCCTGGTGCATGCGCAGCGCAACCAGCCGCTGGACACCACCGTCGTGGCCAGTGACGCGTCGAGCCGGGGCTCCGGTGTGGTGTACGCCCGTCTGGCAGAGGCAGACGTGAAAGCTTTGTCCAACTGCCGTGAGATGAAGGGGTGGAAGACTCTGTGTGTCGGGTCGGAAGAGGTCGGTGTGGAGCGAACGGGGGAGAGGGAACATCGGGCGGTGGCGACCGCCCGCTGGCGTGTGGCGGTGAAACACCGGTGGAGGGACGCGGGTGCGCACATCAATGAGAAAGAGGCGCGCGCAGCCGTGCAGAGCCTGGAGTGGGGGCTGCGCACGCGGGCCCGGTGGGGGCGACGGCACGTACGGCTGGTGGATAGCTCCGCCGTTCTGGGCGCACTGGTGAAGGGGCGGTCATCATCTTACCGCCTCAACACGTGGTGCCGCCGCGCTGCCGCCCTGGGCTGTGCCAGCAACACCAGGTACCACTGGGTGTACATCCGCTCGGAGCGAAACCCCGCGGACGCGCCCAGCCGGGGCCGGTGGGTGCGGGACCTTACCGCCGATGGCGATGTGGAGAGTAACCCGGGGCCGGGAGGGCGGCAGGAGCTACTGGAGAGCACCGTGCTGCCCGCGACCCTGCGCAGCTACCATCGCGCAGTGATCGCGTACCTTCTTTGGGCTGAGCCCTATGGTGCTGTACCGCCGGAGGAAGCGGAGAGCGTGTTCTGCGAGTGGCTCGTGTCTGTCTACGAGGATGGAGGGGGAGCAGGGCGTTCCATGTGCATGAGGGCGCTGTGTGGGCTGCAACTGTACTACCCCAGCCAAGTGCAGGGGTGGCGCGAGGCCCGCCGACTCCTGTACGGGTGGCAGCGACGCGTGCAAACCCATAGCCCCAATCCGGTGCCGTGGGAGCTGCTCTACCTGGTGGTGCAGATCCTCCGCTGGCAGGGGGCGCCCATGGCAGCAGCCGTGTGCGTCATCACTTTCCAGCAATACCTGCGCATCGGGGAGGCCTTCAAGCTCCGAGTGGGGGACGTGGCGCTGCGCGGCGACCGTCGCCTGGGGCAGCGAGGCCTGGGCGCGCTTCTTCTGCGGGATCCCAAGACAGCCAAGGGGGGTGCACAGGCGGTGGTGGTGCAGGACCCCCTCTCGCTGTACGTGCTCGAGCGCCTGTGCGCTGGGCGGGAGCCCGAGGAGCCCTTGTTTGGGAGCCTCAACTACAGCCAGTTCTCTCGTCGGTGGCACGCGGCGTGGGATGTTCTGGGCCTGCGGGGGATGTTTCCGCCCTACTCCATGCGACATGGTGGGGCAACGTACGACTACCTGCAGGGCGTTTCACTCCCAGACATCCAGAAGCGCGGGCGTTGGCGCCAGTTCAAGTCGGTGGACCACTACGTGGGCCTGCACCGTGCTCTAGCGGTGCAAGTGCCGCGGTGGGTGTGGTTGCTGACTGAGGAGTTCCCCCCCGCTCAGTGGAGTTCACACTGGCAGTAGCCAGTGTGGGGATGCGCCTGCCCCGGTCTAGGCGGGGGGGGCGCAGTATAAAACGATGCAGCTCCGTTGGAGGAGTCGGCAGGGCGCACTCCAGTGGACACGCTGGGGCCCTGCTGGTTTTGGGCGTCGCGCCATCATCCTGATTTCCAGTTTGGCTCACCTTCGACCGTAGCCTGCCTTGGACAGAGCCGGCGGGGCGCACTCTAGTGGATACACTAGGGCTCTGCGGATACCTGCGTTGACAGGTGCAGGGGAGGCGCACTCTAGCAGCCACGCTAGGGCTTCCCCCTCTACAACCACTCCAGATGCGGCCGGGGACGGCCAGGTTGGAGATGCGGGTGTTATATGGTGGCAGCCGCCTGGGACTTGCGCACAATTTGCCAGTCTCTCGGTCTACCAAGGCCTGCAAGCGGCTTAACCCCTAAATGGTCTTGCGGCCGATTTTCCGCCAAAAATCGAGTTCCAGCCGATGCATCGGCCCCTTCTCGGGCGACCAAATGCCGCGAAAACTATTGAGAATTAGGAAACGTTTAGCTGAGAAGATCGAAAGTTTATAAAATACTCTAAAGCATGGTATATGGGTTTGCATACTTCTGACAAAGTTATAGAGGTGTTCTGGCCGGTCAAAGTACAAGGGGTCAGGGTACTTTTTCACGTACAACGTGCATTCCGGAAAACGACGACCTGGCCATGGCGGCTTGCGCCCACGCATGGCATTTACGTTTTCGTTCGAATTTTCTGACCAAACTTAGGACATTGATTTTATACGTCCTAAAGATCATACAGGCCAATTTCTGGTTCGCGGGAATGCCCTTTGATAGGTGTCGGCAGCGTTCTTGCTGGAAAAAACTGCGATCAGGCCGGACGATAGAAACGTTGACAGCAATACCTTTCCGGCGTATTTTAAAGGATATATCGGTTTCTTTATACTTTTTATGATACATAGTAGTCGTAAACGTGCAAGGGTGGCCAGAAATCGCCGAATCCAGCGACCATGCTGCACAACTTTGGTGTGCCGAAATGCGCCATTTTGCGGCCACCGCCTGGGCCAAGGTAACGCCATCCATGCCTGGTAAAGCTTAAGCATCGTTTTCCTATCGATGTTTGACGTTTATATATACGTTCTAGCTTGTGTAGCACATTCTTTTTGCATTATTCATGCTCTTTCTTGACCCTGGCCTGGCCCCTTTCTAAAACACCCTTCTTAGATGCTTCCCTCAGTCAGTTGACCTGCCACAGGGTGATGGTGATAAGTTTTAGAGGCTGTATGGGTTTGAATACCTCCATATATGTTTGTTATACATTTCCCATACACATATTGCATGAGTGTGAGGCAGTTGGCTGGTCGCTGTGGCATCATCAAGCACGTAACTGGTGAGTAAAAGCTTCCCATTGACAGCATGTGCCACCAGGTGTGCTGGCCATCACCTGGCAAGCTATAGCAGCTTAGGCCTAGTTTATCCTTGCTAGGGCAGGCTGAAATAGGCTCAACATCACTAGTTTGTTGGTGGCTGCCTCCTAGAATGCATGCCTTGCGTAGGGTATCCGTACCACGTTACCTACGTGCATGGACAAGGTAGCACCTGCACATAGGTGCCATGTAAGGGCAGTGTGATGATGCAGTTATGTTTCCCCATCATTGTGGAAGGGAAATGTATTGTTTGGCATGGTTGGTGGCCATATTAGTAGGTAGTATGCCCACCCCTACCCCCTTGGTTGCTTTTTACCAACGGTACCCCTATGGGCTGTACTGGGTGTAACTGCTGGTATACCCACCCAAATGATGGCCCCAATGGCTCAAACTGTTCAGCAACTAATTGTTTATCATCCCTGAAGTGGTAGGTGCCTAGGTCTTATAACATAATTCAAAATGCACATTCTACCAAAAATGAAAACGCGCGTCTTGACCCCCCTGACTTTAACGGCAGTTATACATGGCCTACCCTGCATATATGTGAGGTTGTGATATACCAACCCGAAGGGCAACTCATGGACATGCTTGGCCCCCAAGGACAGCCATTGGATATGGGTAGGTTGGATGGCATCTGGTTTGCAAAATTGTGAAGATCCAGCCGATTTATCGGCAGGATCTCAGACCATTTAGGGGTTAAGCATATAATTTTGCAATAAACAAGTTCTGGTGCCTTCTCAAACAAAGTGAACCTGAAAGCATGCACAGAGGATGGTTGATCTTACGATCTGGATTCCCTGTTTTGCGACTAAGGGGAGCGGAGTGCGAGTCGGTGCCGCTGCCTCATGGCTGATCTGCGAGAAATGCTCCTGGAAAGGGTGAAAGTCCCTGCAAATGACCTCTCTACTGTTTCCAAGTACTTGGATGTAGTTCAAAGTACTTCATTGGTACTACAGGGTAGTACAATCTACTTCAAACTAGTTCAAACTAGCTCAGGCTAGTAAAGATTCGTTCAGGTGTAGCACAACCTGCCTAGGAGGTGGTATGACCACCTGGGTTGAAGTAGACAGTGACTAAACGTAGTACAATGTCGAAAGAATCAGTACAAGTGGGTTCTTTGTAGTACAACTGGTCAGTGGCACCTGGGCGCCGCGCCAGTACTGTACCGGACTTGCATTCGTCACCGTGCGCATGCAATGCAGCCAATTTATTGAGGAAGACATGGCGGCGCATGCTTTATCAGTTTTCCCCACCCACCCACCCTCTTTTGTTTGTTTGTTTGTTTGTTGTCTCTGGGGGTGTTATATGGTGGCAGCCGCCTGGGACTTGCGCACAATTTGCCAGTCTCTCGGTCTACCAAGGCCTGCAAGCGGCTTAAGCATATAATTTTGCAATAAACAAGTTCTGGTGCCTTCTCAAACAAAGTGAACCTGAAAGCATGCACAGAGGATTTCCTAAACCCGCGGGCGTGACCCAGCCGGAAAGAGAAAGAGATTAACTCAATTCATTTCATTCATTCCGGGGGTGACAATGGTGAACGTTCCCACACACTATTAACCTTGGCGGCTCACGGCGTTGCCAAGCAGTGCCAAGCAGCACTGCTTGGACGCATGGTCAACCGAGATCTCTAGGGCGCTACGGTTCACACGAATTGACCGTACGACCCAATACGACTTACACTAGGTCCACGCACATTGACATGCTGCGCACCTACAGATAAACCAAAGTACCGAAAGTACTACAAAACCACTGAATAGCAAGTACAACGCCGTATGAACCGGCTGTACAAATAGTCCTAAATAGTCGAACACTAAGACTTTGCCTATTTCACATTGTTGCACCGAACTGTCCACTAAAGGAACCTAATTAAATAGGCTTGGACGCAACACCGCCCTGCCGCAAAACGGGAGCCCCCCCACATCGGGAGGCGTGTGCCCGGCGGCTGTGGATGCATGGCCAGGATTAAAAAGGCCCAGCGCATTTGCACTGCGATTGCGCACGGCCAGCCTATCATGACCCCTCTCGGGGCCCCGAGTCGGTACCGCTATGGCCGTCTCCCCATAGACCCGGGGTGCTTCGAGAAAAAACGTGGACCTAGCCCAGGCCCCGCCAACCCGGATGCCCGAGGCCACAGCCCCAGGCACCTGGCTGAACGAGAGTCCGTTCAGCCAAGACCGCATTCCCCCCCGAGGTTTCTATGCGTGGGGAAAAAATTTCTAGCTTAGGCGCTTTTCCCATCGCCGTCCCCAGCCCCAACCCCCCCCCCTCGGCGGAAGGCAATTGCAAAGTTTGCTGGCCAGCAGCAATTTCCGAAGAAAAAGCCGCAGGCCGCGGACCGAGACACGGGTCGCCAGTGCCAGCCATCCGGCTCCAACCCGGGGTGCAACTGTGCAAGCATCCCCAGGTACGGAGCACCAACTCGCGCACTGGGCCGACCAAGCGACAGTTGAGCACCTGTCACGGCATCCGGCCCACCAAAGACCCCAAGCTGGGGAAAAGGTGCGGACCGGAGGTAATCATTTTCTTTTCTTTTAGTTAACCGGTCGAGGAACTACGCCTGGCCGGTTAACAACTGGAAGTCTCACCACTGGCCAAGTGGCCGGTGCAACCAGTGCTTTTGGGATTTTGCTCCGCAGCACCCATAGCTGCGGCTGCCGCCGCAACGACAACGAGCAAAGAAAGAGGCCGACAAAACCAGCCAGAGCGGCTTTTAGTCGCAAAACCTCCCTTATCCCTAGCTAACTGACGTCATTAAACCCTTATGTTCAGTGATGCTAGTAAGACGCTAACCGTACAGACCGGGGGTAGAATATCCCGAATCTGCACGGCTAGTATTAAATAATGCGTAGGTTGTTCTTTTCAGGGGCACTGCACCTCACGCCCCGTTCCGCCCGGGTATAATCAACCCAAGCGCGGAACGCACATTTTATTTAATTCATTTTTCAACCATGCACTATATTGCATCTACTAATCACAAAAGCTCTAGCCAAACAGCTACGAGAAAACACTACGACCTATAAGCCGCTCATCCAGCGGCCTCTTGTTCCCGCATTCACGTATAGAAGAAACTCCGTTCAAAGAACCCCGATTACGTAGGCCGCTCATTTTGCCTCCCCCCAGTTCCAAAACACCACAGTCCTTAGCTCCCCAAAGCCGTCAAGAAAGGCACCTCCCCCAACCGGCCAC
Source organism: Mesostigma viride (assembly GCA_009746045.1). Lineage (NCBI taxonomy): Eukaryota > Viridiplantae > Streptophyta > Mesostigmatophyceae > Mesostigmatales > Mesostigmataceae > Mesostigma > Mesostigma viride. Next base: position 488,303 of record RPFO01000648.1, on the reverse strand, counting down.
CACTGGCCCAAGGCCGCCGAGCCGCCCTACCACCACGTAAGCCCTCGAGAAATAATATCCAGGGAGCCACACCCAGCGCTCCTCCAGCCACCGGTTTTCCCCATAAAATTCGGCTCCACATATTCTTTTTCACGTTACCATCACGTAATGGACCAGCCGACCCGCTCCTTCAAAGCCATCGGGCTGTGACGCGGTATGCCCTGCCTGCAAAGCATGCAGTGTGAGCCAATACGGCAATACGGCGATACGGCAAAACCTCGGCGTATTGCGTATTTCGTATTATACACGTATTATACGCGTATTATACGCCAAGAACTCAAAAAGTGGTTTTTTGTTCGGAAAAGTGGATTTTCAATTAGGATAAAATATTCTAAGGTGTTTATCCCATGGGCGTGCCTCTCAAAAACTCTAGCTAATGTCTCAATCTTGATGAAAAACAATACAATGCACGTAGAGGTCGCCGGTAGCCGTTTGACACTCACTTGGTTGTCTCATCAATTGTATGAAGTGTAATTAATTAATTAATTAGTCAATTATCACGTGACTGCGTCACGTGGGTGCCAATACAAAGTAGAGGAACCTTCAACCCCTGTACACAATGAGAGGGAGGGAGGGCGCCCTAGCTTCTCTCACTGCCACCGCCCACCAGTCGGTGGGCAGGCCACATCGAGCGCTCTATCCACATCACGGGGCCGGGGCGCATCACTGTGGGACAACCATTATTAACGATACCAGAGGTAGGCTGAAGCATAGCTGATGCTGTACAAGAAAGGTGAAGTGGGCTCAACGGGCGTCTGCTAAGGCATAAGCAAATGGCCACGCTGAGCCATGGCTGGGCTAATGTGATTGCGTTCATGCCACTCTAAACCGTTGGGGCTACTCTAAGCCGTTGGGGCTAGATCAGTATACTACTATGCTCGAGAAATACATGGCAACTCATGCTATAATGTAAAAGCTATGTCGATTGCCCTCTTCTAGACAGCTGGCTAGAATCTATTCTGGGGGAGCCCTAGGGGGCGTCGACAGTTTGTTGTTTACATAAAGGTCATGAAGTGTGATACCCATCCACTGCATGGTATATAGATTGCTAATTGAACTAACTCCTTATTACAACCATGAACTTATTGATAGGTATACGATTCGACCCAAAACCTTGATACAGTATGCAATAAAACGTGAACAGGATAGCACATACCAGATCAAAACCGCAGATTAATTACCTTCCTTGCTGGAGCTAGCCGGATGCCCACCTCATCGATGTAGCTGCGAGCCGCTTTCCTGGCCGTCGTCGCCAATAAAACATGTCAGCAATATATTTCACACATCTATCCGCGTACAAACGTATCGACTTATTTCCCGCCTAGTAACAGTTAGCACATGCACGGCGACCGACCTGGTCGCTGATCAAACGAGGTTGCTGCACCGAGCATAGGGTCGAGACATATCTGCGCACACCCAGGCGTTGCCTGCAATGATATACGCTGTTTAGGACCTATGGATCATGCCTGCAAAATTGCAGTTCAAAATGTCAAGCCATGCTCCCATACCAGTCAGATTTCTGCACCTCCATGGCCGCGGAGGTCAACTATCATATTTATGCAAGTCGGTCTCGTTTTGCCATCGTTTACTCACGCCGTCAACTGGCGGAGATGACAAGCGGGACCAACCGTAGGCCCGTACTCCCCAAGTACGGTTCAGGCTGCGTACCTGCCTAGGTCAGCAACGCCAAAACTAGCTCTGGCGCCAAATTCCGGAGCCGGGCGCCGTATAATACGCGAAAAATACGTATTATGCGCCGTATTTGCGTTGAGAACGCAATACGGCGTATATCTAGTACGTTAGTACGCCAAACCTCGCCGTATTGTATAATACGGCGTATTTACCGTATTATACGGCGTATTGGCGTACGCTGCCGCAAAGCCCCAAGAGCCAAAGATAGCTAATGATGCCGCATTCAGATCTTGGGCAGCCGGCATTGCAGCCTACTATATTTTTTACACTGCTCGTCGTTGAGGGTCATCATGCAAGGCAGTATCAAACGTAAAACAGCTCGAACAAGCACGCCCAGGGCCGAAATAAAATTTTCGTTCCCTTACCGCACTTTCCGGCCTTTGCGACTCAATTTCGGGTCAAAATTTCTATGCCCACCCCTCAAACGACGGGACAGCAGCCGGCCACCTTTGCTCGTCGTTGAGGACCATCGAAACAGGTCCAAGCAACCTTTATTCGCCTCGTCCCAGGTCAGTTAAGGCCGAAAAAGATTGCCGGCACCCTACCGCAGATTTCGGCACTAAATCCGCAATTTCTGCCCCGATTTTCAACGACTGGCCCTCAAACGACCGCTTGGACGCCGACCACCGTCGCGCGTCTCTAAATAAAATTCATTCCCAGCCCCCCCGGACTCAGGGAGGCCTTTTGCATTCGTTGAAATCGTTGCCAGCCACCATGGCTGGCCGTCACCACTAATAAAAACGAATACGAGGACATGCACACCTGGGCTGGTTATATGCCAGCACTTTTTCTCAGACTTGGGCCGGCGGCGGCCCAGGTCCTTCTAATTCGGGTCGAAACACAATCCCGTGACCCATACAATATTCGCACACCATGCGAAGTGGCGGCGTACTTGCCCACTGTGGCGGATGCAAGTCCGGTACACCTGGTTTTGGCGCCAAAAGCACCCTTGGCCAGTTGTACTACAAGGAACCAATCCCTACTGATTCTTTTGACATTGTACTACGTTTAGTCTTGGTCTACTACACCCCAGTAGGTCCGTTCACCTCCTGAGCGTCCAGTGCTACGCCTAAACACGTCAGCACTGGTTTGAACTACAATGAACTAGTTTGAAGTAGATAGAAGTAGATTGTACTACCCTGTAGTCCAAGTGAAGTACTTGGAACTGAGTGCGTCCAAGTACTTATTAGAACTAGTTTACAAGTTACTTGTACGGACTTTCACCCTTTTTGAGGGCAGATCTCGTACCACCACACTGTACACTTGTTGGTGGTCATGTTGCAATGTCCTATGGGTACATTTTAAGGACCCCCCCCCAGGGGGGTCCGCTGGGTGCGAGACATGACACACCTAAAATGCATTTTATGTGGTTTAAACAACTTTATTGGACCTGGCCTTGGAAAGGCAGTTAAATTGGTAGCCATGCATGGCTCCTGAACACTCACATCACTGGTTGTCCCAGGGACCCAGCTGTACTATCTAAAAATAACTGGAAGATGACAAGCTAAAAATGAGTGGCAGCTGTGCACTAGGGTACCCCCCTGTACAGTAACCGTTAATTAGTCCCTGCAAACTTGGTCTGAACATAGTGATGTCCGGTATCAGGGTGTACTACACATCTAGCTCTAGCTAGCAGCAGACCTTAAAATATCACGGAAATATCTACTGGCATTCGCGCCAGCTCGGTTCTAAAACTGGTTACGATTTGTAGTTACGAGTAAAACTGGTAACTAGGTAACTAGAAATAGGTACCAGTACCATCCAAGGGCTAAAGTCCCAAAGGAGCATTTAAGACTAGGTATAGTACCGACCAACAAACTATAACCCCACGTGGATCAGGCCACGACCAATAAGGGCTTCTGAGAGTCGGTTGACAAAGTACAAGTTTCAAGTACCGCCTTCTTGTATATCTCATAACTTTCTCAATACTGATCCAAAAGTCCTCGAATAAACGCCAAACGTTCACAAAACAAAGGATGTAGCAACAAATCATTTAATTTTGCTTGTTACAGTCTGCAACCGGATCCTACTTGCCGACGCGCCGCCGATTCCTGAGTGGCAGCACGTAGCTACCGTACTATGCTGTACAAAAACAAAGGTTCCCGCCCTGACGACCCCGCCAACTACTGCGGAGTCTGCATCCAGAGCGCCACACTCAAGTTGTTCATGCGATTTATCCTCAACCGCCTTCGTTATGCTCTCGACCGTCACCTTGGCGAGAGCCAAATGGGCTTTCGTCCTTGGTGCAACACCGTCATCGCCATCTTCGTCACGCGCCGCCTCTTCGAGGAGATGGCTCTCCTGCAACCTGGTGAGTTTCCCGCCATCCGGATCTTCGTCGACTTCATCAAGGCTTTTGATTCTGTCCTCTGGGCCGCTCTATGGGCTGTCCTTGCTCGTGCTCGCGTCCCCACTCCCCTGATTACTGGTCATCATCCGCATGCTGTATGAGGGGTTGACCACTTCGCTGGTCAACACCGCTTTCCTCCGCCATGTCCGCTGCAGACCGGCGTCTGGCAGGGTTGCGTCCTGTCGCCGTACCTGTTTATTATTGTAGTGGATTATGTTATGCGCCAGGCACGTGCCCGCTTTGCTAGCATTGCAGGCCGTGCCCCTGGCCTAGTGATCACGAACGAGCTTGGGGAAGGGGGGCCGACTAACAAGCAGAATTTACTAGCTGACCTCACTTATCCCGACAACATCACGCTCATCGAGAAGCCGGAGTCTGCCCAACTTTGGCTGGACTGCCTGGCGCTCGAGGCTCGGGCGGTTGGTCTAGAAATCAGCCTGAAAACGGAGGCCCTGGCTCTCGGCATGGCCGGGCCCCTGCCCACACTCCGCCTCTTAGACGACACCGAGCTCAACTACCCTTCTTCAGGCCGCTTCAAGCTGTTCTTCAGTTGGCTTTCCGACTGCGAGGACGACCTGACGACACGGATCGGCATGGCGTGGGAGCAACCCCGCCCTACCCCGGATCTCTTCAAGGTCGTCATTCTGACGATCCTGACCTACGGCGCGGAGACCTGGACACTGACGCAGGAGCTGGAGCAACGACTCGACATCAACGTCACCAAGATGCTGTGCAAGGCACTTAACATCTCCTTTGGTTTGCACATTAGTAATGAGGATTTGTACGCTGATTTGCCCTATGTTTCCCACATTCTTAGGCATGTCAGGCGCCTGGGCCTAGCCGGCGGGCACCTGGCCCGCATGCACAGATCAGGTAGACACATCAGATAGACTAGCTGGCACCAAGTCCGCCCAGCCTTGGCGTTATGTCCTCACCTGGCGTGCCCCAGGCCGCGCGCGCGGCAGGTGCCACCGGTGGACTTTTCGTGATAGACTCGGCATGGACATGTGCTACCCTAGACGTGACCGGCTCACACCCGGGCAGCCTCCTGGTTTGTCTGTAATATGGAGGCAGATGGTACGTAAGGATAGGTGGCAAGTAGTGATGAAGGAGACCACCCCCATGTCGGTGGGGGCTCCGCGTGTGACCGCGTATGGCATTCATAGCGATTCGGGCCGTGGTGCTCACAACCCTGTAACTAGGACCTAGATAGCTTACATAATCCATTCCACCCAATGTTCCCCTCCCACTGAGGACTTATACTCACGTGACGCAGTCACGTGTATATTAATTAATTAATTAATTAATTAATTAATTAATTAATTAATTAATTAATTAATTAATTAATTCAGCCCTTTTTCACCTGTTCTGTGCCCCCCCCCCCCCCCCCCCCCCCCGAAAGGCACATGTCTTCTGATGCCGGGAGCTAAGACACCATCAAAAGCCATTTTCATCCATCTTAGTGCGACTGTGCTACCCAAGCCACTCGGATAATGTGAATCGCCAAGCGTGTACCAAAGCCACTAAGCAAGGCACATAAAATATGCTCAATGTCCTCAATCCTCAACGATCAATGAGTGTGGCACGAGGGCCACAAAAATGGTGTGACTACCTAACGACCTATCTAGTTGTACAAGTGCGGGCGCTACGACCTGATTTTCTGTGTCTGCTAAAGCGCATCTCACATCTTCCCTAGTGACTTGGGGGTAGTGGCCAACACAACCTTCTGCCAGCGCTCTTTGCGGATCATGTGTCCAGATGAGGATGATCCCCCCCGGGCATGCACCAGTCCTCGCTGGGGTAGCGCGTTTCCCTGCTTGGCCTATTAATTAATTTATTAAGAACATACCTCCGTGGGGAAGATATGTAACACATATCCCTGAGAAGGGGCATATGGTTTTTTATACATTCTAGGCGACAACCTGCAGGTGGTGGGTGTAAACTGCCACCTACTCGCGGTGCACAACTGAGGTGCACCTGCACCACCATGTATTCCAGAACTCTGCAAAGTTTCAGACATGGGGTGGAAGATGATCATGGCTAAGCAATGGCTAGGGCATGATGACGTCTCAGCAGAGAGTGGCTCTCTGCATGGGCAAAGCATGGCTGACTCATAGCGGATGCAGTAAGGCTGCCCCATGGTCCAGAGCTCACAGATAGGCTTGGAACACATTTAGAGGCGCAGGTTTCTTGGCCTATCCTTGTCATTATAACGGTGGCGACCGGGGCATGCGGGACCAGGGGGAGTCCAGTTACGGGTCAAATCACCCTGGCTGGGTGGGCTTGGTGCCAGCTAACCTGTCCTTGCGGGAGTCGTTGGGTGACACTAGCACGCGCAGCACGGGCAGGTGCCCCGCCGCGACAGGGACTGTGTTGCCGCGCTGTAGTGCCACTGGCAGATATACTTCGCCAGCGACGGCGTGGGCCCGCCCCAGTAGTGGAAGATGCCCACCTTTTGCAAGATGCTCGACACCTGCCAGGGTGTCCAGACAGGGCACACAAAGAGGAATGCAAGGCAAACGCAGACACGGAAGGTACATGGGACAGGCCCATGCCCGCCAGGTACCTTCTCGCAGACATCAAATACCACAATGGTGCCAACCACATCCGCCCATGCGGCGACGTTTACCACTTCAGCAGCAGGTGGAGAGAAGTACATTGTGTGTTTACCTAGTTTAGATGACAAGAACAGGGCCTAATATGGGTATAACAATACAAACTTCCTTGCTTGTACACCCGTGCAGCAGAAGCATACCCACACGAAACAGCGGGGGTTTCCCATCGTACCATCATGGCTACTGGACCAAGGCACCCAAGCAAACCCAACCAGATGGGTTGGCCAGAGAAAAGAGGCCTCCCACCCGCACAAGCATTCCCTCCACAGTCACAATACTTCGTTGTTGACTAGGGACAAGCATCAGACACAAGCGCAAGCCGCAGGGCGACAAGCACGATCCGCTGGGGAGGATCTACCACCCAGCCAGATAGATGCGTCCCACCCCATGCTACAGAGCATGGGTTGATACCATAGTGTGATGGCACCATCTCACACATCGCCACGCTCGGCCCTCTCATCCCTCATCATCCACACCGCGCACGCGCATGCCGCACCCGACGCAAAGCACCCACCGGTGCGCGGTCGACATGGTCTGAGCAGAAGACGCACGCGTGGTCGCGCCGCTCGCAGGGGCAGCGGAAGGGGCTCTCCTCATCTCGATAGTACCAGCGGCAGACCAGGCCCCCGCAGTAGGACACCGGCGCTGAGAAACCACCGACGTCCCATTCGCCGGCCGGCTTGCGGTGATCTGATAAGAGCCCAGCGACCGGCCCCGCTCTGCCAGGGCACTGCCTCAGACCACGTGGCGGCGCCTCCACGGCTCCCAACCGGCGCCGAGAGGCGCCGCCGTCACGCATGCCATCAGCGCCGCGTGATGCGCGATTCGGCTGGCCTGGTGTGAGGGAGGCATCCCTGCTGGTGCCAGTGTTGCGGGCGCCAGGTGTCCACGCCGAGCGCGGTCTCGTCACACGCGTGCTGGGCCGCGCCCAGAAGCCCTCGACACGCGCGATGAATGGTTTGGTGGCCGAGGCGCCTTCGCCTCGCACCTGGTGGGGCAGGGGGTCGCGGCCATGTCGCAGAGACACGCATGAAGACAGCAAGGAATGCAGAGCGACAAGCACCAGATGTAGACAGCGAGAGTTGCACCATGACAAGCACCATATGTAAACGGGGTTGATGCCCATGTGTCAAGAGATCCAGTGCCCAAGGACTAAGACACCGAGGGCCCAAGGAAAAGGCGCCCCATGCTCAAGGACCTCTTCCAGCCAAGCGCCCTCTGGTGGCTTGCACACGTCCCTTGCCTTTAACACAGAGCAAGTGGCAGCATGGCGTTGCCAAATTACACAAATACTCATGCTGATGCCCATAATGCTGGCGCGCCACCGCCCATGTGCGCTACCGGTGTTGGCCACAAGACATGAGGCGCAAAGACAACGTCTCCAGACTCCGTGCCGTGTCGCGTGCGACGGGCCACATACCTCCACGGTGTCGCCGATGGAGTAGCTGATGCGGCCGACATGCGCTGTTGCAAAGAAGCTGATGTCATCCAGGCCGGCAGCACCTCCTGCTGATGTCACCCCGGCCTCCTCGGCCGAGTGCCTCAGCGCTCGCATGTGCTCCCCCCTGCAGGGGTCCGTGAGGAGCACCCCGTCCTCGATCTCCACACCGTGTGTGTTCGCGTCAACATGCCCGCCACCCACGTCAGCCCGCCCAGCCATCTCGTTTGCGCCTACACGACTGGCCCTCCCCCGCTTCCCCCAATGCACTACCCCTGCACGTGCCTCCTTTTCCTCCTCTTCGCAGCCTGACTGTTTTTCTTCCTCTTCCTCTTCCTCTTCTTCTTCCTCTTCCTCTTCTTCTTCCTCTTCCTCTTCCTCCTCTTCCTCTTCCTCCTCTTCTTCCTCCTCCTCCTCTTCTTCCTCCTCCTCCTTCTCCTCCTCCTCCTCGCTGTCCAACTCCACACGCTGCTTCTTCCGCCCACCGCGCGCTGCCTTTTCCTTGGCTGCCACAGGCGCCTCCCTGGCCCCTGCGTGCGCGCCACCTGGCGCCCCCCTCGACACCAGGTACGACGCCACATCCACCTCGCGGCCCGCCATGAGCGTGTCCACCATCCAATCAAATGTGACCACGCAGGCGCCAGCCGCGCACTGCCGCCGCGCCCACGCCACCAGCTGGCGGTGCGACTCGGCGGCCTCCCTTGCCGTTTGCGCTCCGTTCTCCACCACAATCAGCCGGGCACCACCAGTGGAAGAGGATGCAGGGCTGGGTGCATCCCAGGGTGCCCGCTTGCTCATGCTGGCACCGCCTTCTTCCCCGCAGCCGCACAGCTGGCAGTGGGTAGCCGCGCCCGCGTGCCGCGCCACGTTGCCGATCTTCTGGCAGAAACTGTCGGACCCGTGAAGAAGAAGCTCGCAGCCCGCCAGCGGCCGCGAACACGCAGCAGGAGCAGCCGTGCTACTGCCGCCCCCCGCGCGCTTGCCCGCGCCCGCACGCCCCTTGCCACCTGGCGGAGGGTGCACCCAGAAGCCCTCCTTTGGGCACAGGTGGCCCCTGGCGGCGGCCTCCTGCAGCCACGCCAGCGTGACAGGTGGCGACCCGATGGCGTACCCAAACAGCGACGCGGCCGTGCGCTTGGAGTCCTTCCCAACCAGGACGTGCACCGAATGAACCGTCACCTGCATGCCGTGGCAGAAGACAGAAGCGCCCGCTGCGAAAGCTGGCGGCGCAACCGACCCTGCTGGAGCGTGGCCACCCCCGGTGGCTCCCCCGCTGCTGGCGCGGCGCCGGTTCCCCCCCTCATGCCCCGCGCTGGGCCGGAATGTGGGCACCTCCTCGGTGACCATCCCCCCGTGCTCCTTGATGATCCTGGCGGCCGCCACGCGCGTGTCCTTGCTCATGTTGCTAAGCAAGAACAGCTGTCCCTGCCACGCCGTGACACCCCCTGCGGCCGCCACGCGGTGGGAGGATGGGTGGGCACCCACTACCCCCCAATCCCACCCCCACCCCCACCCCCCACCCCACCCCCACCCCCACCCCCACCCCCACTTCCACTTGTCACGGCGCCTGTTGCAACCGTCCGTGCATCCACCGTTGCTGCTGGGCTCCTGTCGCTGCCCTTCCCTTGGCGCCCTCGCTCGGTGCCCCGCACGCCCTGGTGTCTCTCCTGTTCCCTGTCCCTGCCCTCGCGGCCCCGGACCATGGATACCCCGCCCACCTCCTTGTTGCGGACAGGGTGGTGGCCAAAGGGTTCGACGTCATCGCCGCTGCGCCGCAGCTTCTTGGTGACGTGGCGGTGACTGCTGCCACCCGCGGAACCCCCTGCGCCATCCCCTGACGTGGTGGGTGGGGTGGTCGGCGCGGCATCTGCAGACGGCCGCTTGCCCCTGCCCTCCTCTGTCCCTCGCTGGCCCTTGTCCTCCCCTGTTGGTGGCACTACTTGCACCTGCAACGCCTGGTGCATGGACAAATGTACCCCCATCGCCGACGGGCGCGCAGGCTCCCGCGTGGGTCCCCCACGCACACCTGCGCCCGCTGCCGGCCTTGCACCGACCGCTGCATCCTGCGCACGCCCAACCCCCGCCCTTGCGTCGGCTTGCTGGCCAGCAGCCAGGGCCTGCCCTTCCCTCCCCTTCCTATCTCTGCCCTTCCCATCCCTTCCCTCCCTGGCTGAAGCACCACCTGCCTTGTCACCAGAGCCGCCGCCCTTGCCGCCGATGCATTCGTCCGCTGGACGCTGGCGGGAGACAGCTGCGCCGCCGCAACCTGTCACCCCTCGCGGCTGCCTCCCTTGCTGGTGACCGCTGGTGCCTGCACCCCCCTGCTCGTCTCTGCCCGCTGCGCTGCCGCCATCCGTGTCCGCATCGCTGTCACTGACGACGGCACCTGACACGCACGCGCCCTCACGGCCAGACTCAGCCCCCTTCCTGTGCCCCCCAGCCTCCTGCCCGTTGTCCCCGCGCCCCGTCTTGACTCCTCTGCCTTGTCGCCCCACCGTTGGCTGGCGGGCAGCCTCCGATGCCCCACGCGGTTTGGCCCCCTGGCCGCGTCCCTCCGGCCCCCCCTCCCGCTCCCCTCGTTCCCCCCCTAGCGGCGCATCCACCGCCTCATCGCTGCTGCTGGCGCCCGCAAGTATCGCGGCCGGCAAACGGAACTCCTCCGCCCTTCCTGACAGGGACAGCACCGCCTCTGCCAGGCCCCAGGCGCGCGGCCCCTTGCCCGCATCCGTACCGTTGGAGGTGCGCGCCTCCTTTACTCCCTCCCTTCCTCCCTCCCTTCCTCCCTCCCTTCCTCCCTCCCTTCCTCCCTCCCTTCCTCCCCCCGTCCTGTTGGTGACGCGGACCACTGTGGTAAGCGCAGGCTCGCGCGTACGGCCTCCAAGCGCCTCCCTCCACTGCCCGTCGCTCGCGGGCCCGCCCACCCGCTGTTGCCGCACGTGACTCATCGCGCCGCCTTGCTGACCCGCCAACTGCACCTGCGGTGGCCCCTTGCTCTCTTGCGCTGACACGCGTGCGCGCGCGGCCATGCGCGGCCGCACGTAGACGACAGGGCTCTCGTCCACATCCTCCTCATCCCCCTCATTCCCTTTCCCCTCATTTCCTCCCTTCTCATTTCCTTCCTCCTCGTTACCTTCCGCCTCCTTCCCTGCAATACCTGCTGCAGCGTCTTCCAAGTGTGGTGCTGGCGACGGGCCCCGCCCTGTTGCCCCTGCAGGCACCTGACCAACCGCAGCGCCCTGCATGCCAGCCCGGGCAGCTTCCACGCCTGGGCCGCCACCGCCCTGGATAGGACCACTCGCGTGGTCTACCCCGCCCCCCCCCGGTGATCATCACCGTCATGGCCGCGCCCCCTTGCGCCCTCGTCATCCGCGTGAGGCCCCTGCTGCGACCCGGCCGAGTGCCGCAGGGTGTTGTGCGTGCCCTGCACAAACGAGCAGAGGGGGTCCGCCTCCGTCTCCCCCTCCGTCTCCACCGCAACCTCCTGCACGTGCGCGCGTGACGCTGCCTCTGCGGCCATGGGCGAGGCAGGCGGACGATGCTGCCTGCCGGCACCTGCGGCGCCGGTGGCAGCAGGAGAAGCCCCCCCACCCTCGCGCCACCGCTCCCCTGTGTGCCGGGCGCCAGCGGACACCGGTGTGGTGGCGTCCAACGACGACGGAACGCGTGCCGTTGCCAGCCCTGCGACCAACCGGTGCGCGCCACCTGTCCAGGCGTCCTGGCTGTCGCCTGCAGGGGCCACCATGGTGGCGACGCGGAACGCTCCTGCGATGTCGGTGGCGCTGACCATCTGTGATAGCGACTGCGAGCAAGGCTCCCAGCAGGGGGGGGGCCCGGCGGTCGCACCGCCCCTAGAGGCCCCCCCAGTGGCGTCAGGACCTGCTTTCTCTGCTGGCGCGGATGCCTGCGGTGGGCAAAGGGGGGGTGCAGCACCGGTGGGTGGCGGTGGGGGCGGGAGTGGGCGCAAGTAAGACGATACAAGAAACAGTCAGGTGCCGAGGGAGGCCTCTTTGGGCTGTGGAAAAAGGATGGCAGATCAGACATGCCCCTCCCCACTGATGACAGCAGATGCCAAAAACAATTTCTGCCACGGCCCATTGCCGGCCTGCACAAACGCCTGCATGGGGACATGAGGACATACGGACATGAGGACATAGGGGCATGAGCACAGGCATGGGGACATGAGGACAGACATCTACCCCTCATCGTGGCTTGCATCCTTGACACGCACGGCCCAAACAGCAGCACGCCGGCAGCGCATGCAACCCGGTGGACGGACAAGCGGAAACATCCCAGCGCAGGCAAGGTGTGCCCCCACGAACATCATCACAAACATCATCACGAACATCATCATGAATAACACAGCTACGTTGCGGCTCCCTCGCGGTCAGGGTTGCCGAAACAGGCGATCCGAAATCAGTTTTCAACCCCGAAACCAACAAACTATTAGGACTCTTTAGGACCATAGGATGGTCACGCGGCACCGCCGCCACAGCGCCCGTTCCCCTGCGGATGAACAAAAGGATCGTTCCGGCACAAACAAAAGACCGCCCCACGGCAGCAGCCACCAATGAAACGGCCACGGTGAGCCCCACCCCCCATCCCCACCGTCTACTGTCGTCCTACCGTGATATGTTCATGCGGCGCCACCGCTGCAGTGCCAGAAGTGCTCGATGCACCCCAGCCTCCCATCCAGCGCGATATGGGGACGCCAGCGGTCAACACGGCGGCCCCCAGCTGGGCCCCTGCCACAGCTGCCGCTGTCGCCAGGGCGTTTGTGGCGGCCAGGGACGGCATGGTGGCATCTTTTACGGCTGCGGGGGAATGGACCATGTGAACCGGCGGTGTGCTGCGCTTGTTGGCTGTTTCCTCCCTCGTCGCGCTAGGGAAGCGACGTGTTGCGGCTGCCAGCGGCCATGGAGAACCCCCCGCACCCGCCCGCTCATGTTCCGCCTGCTCATGTTCCGCCCGCTCGTCTTTCCCCGCCTCTCCGACGCTCTCGCGCGCCCCAGCAAGCGCCACGGGCGTGCCACGTGTCGCCGCATCATTTTCCGCCCTCCGTTCCCCCCGCTGGTCGTCAGATGCATGCGGGGCCACAGACCCCTCCCATGCCTCCACCGCAAAGTTACCACCCGGTGAGGCTGCAGGGGCCCTGTTGTCTGCCGCCGCGCCCCCCCCTCCGCTGCTGTCCGCAACCATCGCCGGATCGTCCGCCTCCCCCGGCATCAACGCCTCCCTGAGCTTGCCCGATGTCCCCAGGTGGGCCCCCGCCACCTGTCCACGTTCAGCTCCCAGTGCGTCCGACCCGCCTTGCTGTTTATCTTCAGCGATTGCCGATCCGCCGTGTCCACCTTCAGCAATCGCCGGCAAGCCCTGCGACGGTAGCGAGGGCGCCCACACGACCCCTGGGCCACTCTCGTGCCCGGGTCCCACCCTTGCCTTCGCCAGCTGGCAGCTTCCGTGGGGCGCCACGTGGCGGCTGCCAGTCGACATAGGTGTCTCGAGGCAAGGGCCCCCTGTGCTGGCCGCGGTGTTGCTAACCGGCACGCTGCCCACTTCACCAGACTCCTCGTCGGATGCCTCCAGCGACAGGCCCATCCCTGGCCCAACCTCGTCGCTGCCGTCGCCCTCGCCCTTGCCCTCACCGCCACCGCCGCAACTGGCCGCCGGGACGCAATACCCGATCCAGCAAGGCGGCGCCGCGGCGCAGGCACCCCCTGCTTGCCCCCCCTGCAGGGCGTCGGCCGGCGAGCGGCACACCCCACGGCCGCGGTTGAGGGCCGCGTCCAGCGGAAGCGACCACGACAGTGGCGGCGGTGGCGCGATGCCCCACGCCAGCAGCAGCGACCACACGCTCGTCACCTCCAGGGATGCCAGCAGGTCGCACACCTCGTCGCTGTACCAGGCGCGAGGGGCGGGCGGGGAGGGGTCAGGCGGCCCAGGTGCTGCATCCTCTGCTGTCGCCACCATGCCTGGTGCAGCCCCACCCTCGGCGGCACCGCCCGGCACCGCTGTTGCGGGTAGCGGCATTAGTTCCGGGCAGAACTGCGACGCGTGCTCCGCATCGTAGGCAGCAGAGGCCCCGGTCGGCCCCCATGGTCCAGCGCGCGCGTGCACCGCGGTGGCTGCTGGGCCGTCACCGCCACCCGCGCCCCCTTGCCCCCTTGAGGACAAGGGGGACGCGAGCGGGCGCGCCGCACTAGCAACCCAAGCGTCATCGCCCTCGCGGTCCGCAGGCATGTCATCGCCCTCGCCATCCGCAGGCATGCCAGCGGGGCCGCCCGCCAGCACGCCCCTGTCCTCTCCCTGGACCGCGTCGCCGCCGGCACCCCCGCGGTGGCCCCAACCGTGCACCGGCTGGGTGGCCTCCATCGGCGCGGTGGCGACCACCGTCCCGAGCACACACCCCGCCGCATCCGCCCCCTCCAGCGGCAACGTCTCCTCCCACGTGGTCGCCGTCATGGGGACAGCGGACGCTAGTACTGGCATCTGCGAGCGGAACACGATTGGCTGCGTGGGCTCCAGCGCGGATGCGGGCGCCAAGTCAATCCACTCCGGCACGCTTGGGCCCTCGCCGGGTGGCGGCGCCGTCTGCACCCTGGCCTCCCTGGCAGGAGACGCCACGAGATTCTGTGCGGATGGCGCGGCCGCCGCATCCGTGGGGACTGCTGGCACCTCCTGCCCATGTCCTGTGTGGCAGATGCAAGTGGAAACGTTTGGATGGGCGACAGCGTCATGGCGCTGGTGCCAGGAGCAACGTGCTGCATGCGGCGTGGGAAGAGAGGGGAACACGCGCCATGCATGGGCCTGGAGCAACATGTGCAATGGCAGACCATGCTGGACCTGCCCGCCCTGCCCCAAATTGCGCTATGCCTTCATCCCCCCCTTTCTTCCTTCCTACACATGACGGCTGCCACATGGTGACACAAACATGGGCTACAATCGTCCCGGGGTTGACCCACGGACGGGACGGACCAATGGCGGCTCTCTGTAGAGCTCTGGTCTGCCCACACAGGTGCAAACAGCCCACAGGGGGACGGGAATGGGAATGGTAAGCAGCCGGATGATGATGATGATGATGATGATGATGATGATGATGATGATGATGATGATGATGATGATGATGATGATGATGATGATGATGATGATGATGATGATGATGATGATGATGATGATGATGATGATGATGATGATGGCCGCAAGCACACGCGACAACCCGCGTGAGACAAATGCGGGGTCGTCAGCCACATCAGACGTTACTGCTGAGGACCACCCAAACCTGACACAACTTGCCGGCTAAGTTGCACACACCTTGCGCTGCCGCTTGGCCCTTGTCCCCGCCAACTTTTGTAGCGTCCTCCCCCTCGCACGCGTGCTCCTCAGGAGGTTCTTCGTTCATCGGGTCCACTTCCTCCTCGCCCTCCAGCGGGGAGAGTGGCACCGCCGCCTGCACCAGGAGCACACGCGGGCACGGCACCTGCGTTGTTATGGGCCAGTAGTGCATGTGTTGTCATGGCCTTATGGGCCAGTGCATGTGTTGTCATGGCCCGCGCTCCACTTGTCCGTGGCACAGCACTTGCATCATGGCCCGTGTGGGTGGGGGGCATCTTGGCGTGTTCTTGTGTGCTTTAGAAGTGGAACCAGAGCACTTGTGTGCTGTAGTGGTGCTGGTGCCGCTGCAACCGTGGCACAAACACACGGTGATGCGGGGTGGCAAGTGGGGCAGCTAGAGTGCAAGGCAGAGTTGATGACAGAGCCAAAGAAGCGTTGAACAGCCTGGTTGCCCCCCATCACCCAGGTGCAGGCGATGTGTGGTAGGAACGCCCCCAGAGCAGGTCTGGTCACTGCCCCGCCCCTGCCCCCGCCACCAAGACGAATAATTCACCAGCTTGTCCTGAAAAGCGCATGCGGCTCCAACCCGGCGTGGCCAGGTAGCACACGCTGGCTGAGCGCGCACATACCTCATGCCCACACTGCGAGTCGACCTCAAGCCGCAAGGACGACAGCGGGGCGTGGGGCGTCCACGTGTGGGGGGGGGCGGCGCCAGGTCGCTGCGTGGGGCAGCTCGGGTGCTGCCAGTGGTGGGTGGGGCGATGGGTGGTGGGCAACTGTCCCAAGCTGAGTCAAGCACGGGGCAGATATGCTTGGGGCAGCACATGCATCGCCATTGGGTCCAACAACCGTCAGGGCCCCCACATACGCACGTACATCAGCAACCGACCAGTGGGCGGGCCGCCATGCTTCCCACGGCACAGGGCGACGATCACGAATACATGTGTGTATGTGTATGTTACAGGAACATTCACCGCTACGTGGCATTCATGGGGGCTTGCGGCTGTACCACCAAACAACACACACACGGGATGACCCTCAGAGCACCAGCGGACCACCAGGGGTCCTCAGCTCCCCAAGCAGGTGACGGTAGTCAGCAGCAAGGCCAAATATGTGAAGGTTGTCAGCAGCAAGGCCATATACCTGTAAGCCATCCTGTCTCGTCCCAGCAGTACCAAGGGATAAGATGGTTCCCATCCAAGGAACCCTAGGCTTCAAGACATAGTAATAGTCAGCTCCAACCCAATGCAAGCACCCAGTAGCAATACAAGGAACAAGACCCTTCCTTCTCAGAACATGACCAGACCTACTTCCTTCTCAGAACATAACCAGACCGCTTCCTTCTCAGAACATGACCAGACCTACTTCCTTCTCAGAACATAACCAGACCGCTTCCTTCTCAGAACATAACCAGACCGCTTCCTTCTCAGAACATAACCAGACCGCTTCCTTCTCAGAACGTAACCAGACCCACTTCCTTCTCAGAACATAACCAGACCGCTTCCTTCTCAGAACATAACCAGACCACTTCCTTCTCAGAACATAACCAGACCGCTTCCTTCTCAGAACATGACCAGACCGCTTCCTTCTCAGAACATGACCAGACCGCTTCCTTCTCAGAACATAACCAGACCCACTTCCTTCTCAGAACATAACCAGACCGCTTCCTTCTCAGAACGTAACCAGACCCACTTCCTTCTCAGAACATAACCAGACCACTTCCTTCTCAGAACGTAACCAGACCCACTTCCTTCTCAGAACATAACCAGACCGCTTCCTTCTCAGAACATAACCAGACCACTTCCTTCTCAGAACATGACCAGACCCACTTCCTTCTCAGAACATGACCAGACCGCTTCCTTCTCAGAACATGACCAGACCGCTTCCTTCTCAGAACATAACCAGACCCACTTCCTTCTCAGAACATGACCAGACCCACTTACTTCTCAATATCCAGACGGTACCCACACAGAAAACCACAAGGATTTTCACGTAGCAATACCAGACAGTTTCAACAGAGTTAAGGGGAGTTGTGAGTTGTCAAGAGTACGCGCCGCAGGCAACACGCCGGCAACAAGGCCACGAGGGACACCATGGATGCCGCCGTGCCCATACCCATCGTGGGCACTGGGCGTGGCACACTCTAGCAGGCACAATGTAGTGTCCCCGAGACATCTGCACAAGCATGTCACATTACCATCTCCCCCATTAAGCAATCGCGCGATCACCAACAGGGGCACCCACGACAGGGGGCCATTCCCCCTGGGCCGGCAACCTATGGCGCCACACACTGTCATGCCCGTGACAGGGGCAGCAGTACAGTTGCAGGGTGCCAACAAGATCCCCTCTCCTAACGGGCTCCACCTGGTCCGCACGCGCCATGGCCTCAGCGAGGCAGCCAGTGGTGCACAGGCAGTCCGTGCACAGGGGCCGTCGGCAAGGCAGCCGGTGCACACGCACTGGGGGCGGCCGCCACAGCACAGGCATGCGCCTCACTCAACATGACATGTGACAAGATGACAGCAAACAGCCTCTCCCTGCTCGGTGAATGCGGCCCGTATATCGAATGGGTGTTTTACAACATTGCCACATGTGCGTGGGCAATCGCTGCAAGGAAATGCCCCCTTGGGATCACGTATCCTTAGAGGTTGACATGCGAGGACGCCACGTCTTGTCTTATAACAGGAGTGGCGGGGTACATACCTGGGAAAAGTACGGCTGGTGCTGCCATTCAGCTTCGGGGACGCGTCCCATCGCCTTCGACTCGGCTGGCTGCACTGGGGGGGTCATCCTATCGCCCGGTACAGGCACCGCCCTTGACGTAGGCGTCGCCGCCGTGTCCTTACCGCGAGCCCGATGTCCAATATCTCTATCTTTGCTCGTGAACGACGAACACGACGGTAGAGGTGAAGATGGTGATGATGAGGGGGACGGCGAGGAAGGCGACGCACAGCGCGATGGCGAGAATGTCCTTAACAGCAAGGTAGGAGAAGGTGGGGGGATGCGTGGGCGCAGTTCACATACTTGGCCGCTCATCCTGTTGCCCTCCCGCCATTCAAGAGTTGATGCATAAATCTGAGAGTAAGCCTACGCATAATTGCTCATGTGATTGGCGCGTTTATGGCCAGTTCCGATAATACGCCGACGAAACAACCAATCCGTAATGGCGGTTGTAAACAGCCATGCGTCCCGAAGCAAACTTGGTGATGTTTGCGAGGGCTTTGTCATGAAGGGGAACAAGGTCGAGCGTGATTACGAACTGCCAAACTCGCAGCAAGCTGATTAGCGGGCACCGAATAATTGATGCCTGCTGCCATCCCCACCGGCTTCCCGCGCGAATTGCGGCCAAGCCAAGGACGCCAGCGCTTGACCTGATGACACTACCAAGTGCCAAGTGGCGAAGGTTATTATGTTGGATACCGCATGAGATCATTGAGATGTACGGTGTTAGATTTCTGAGCATGAGTAATCATAAATCAAGTGGACGATACCCATGTATCCTGTCCCTCGGCCGTTTCCAAATCTCTGCTGCCCATGTGCGGCGTTGAGTTGAGTTGAGTTGAGTTGAGTTTATTCCCGCGCCGGTGGTCCGCGCCGCTGTTGTTGTTGTTGTTGGCTTGTTGCCGCACATGGGCAGCAGAGAATCTGTAGTGGCCGCGCCGCTGTACAGTAGTGGTGGATGAATTGTGCGGCGTGGGCAACGACACCAACAACAACGTCTGTGACTCTGTGTACCGTAGTGGTTACAATATATGTACGCGTAATTATCGTACGAATACTTTTAGGAATTTTTGTTACGTGTACGAGAACTTTTGGGAATTATTTTTACTGTACGTACGTATAATGTCAGGGTATATTCAAGGGTGCGCGAGTACCTAGTAGGTAGTTCAGTTCAGTTTGACTGAACTGCATGTAGGTACTAGGTAGTAGCCATTAGATAGTAGCCAAGGAGGGACGTGGTAGTGCCATCTGGGGTCAGGAATTTACCCCACAAGCCGTCCAGAGTACGTTGCTTTTTCTCACCCATAGCCACCTAGCTATCCATAACCTAACGAGAGAACACCAACGGAGCACACCACGAAACGAGGCACCTACCCACATATCAACGCAGATCAAACGAAGTTTGCGCGCGAAAACTCCCTCCGGGCGCCGCGCCACGGGTAGCTAGGCTTTAAGGTCTGCGCCGCGCTGCGCTGGTGGTACCTAATTTTGAGGTGTACGAGGCCCGGAAGAGGGTTTTTTTGGGCCTGTACGAGGTCGATTCGTACATAATTACGCGTACATATATTGTAACCACTACGGTACTCAGGGTGTACTGTATCATCATTCATCAAGACGGCAAAGAGATTTGTGGTTGCCAGAATCAGCTCGGGTGGATGTTATAAGTATGCTTAGATAATTTCCATTTATAATCCCTCTTTCTCCCGCCACGACCACGACGGTTGTAAAATTAAAACTGCGACATGAAATGCTTGTCTCTGGTTGGCTGACGTTGCTTTGTAAACACTACATTGGTTTCCCATCAACGATTCACTGTGCGTTGCTCCTGATTAGTTAGCGAAAGCCCTATTTAGGTGAATCGTTGCTGGCTGTATGGCCTGGTTCACCCCAGATTCTATGTGGGCAAGCTCTAACCAGCGCTTATCTTCTTGGCTTACGTTTGCTCAGTTTTGCCTTAAAGTTCCAAAGTTGGTATGACGGTGGCATTGGAAAAATTGGCGGCTTGTTTTTCACTAGATGGTAAAGAAGGTTTAGACCGTACAGCTAAAGCTGACATTGAAACCGGCATATAATACGTCTGGCATCGCAGCAGGCTGTCGTCGTAAGCCACGTCTAGCATGGTAAGCATAGCGATGATTTTGCCTCACCTCATCTCAGGCCGTGCCTGCGCATCTTTACGGCCTGTACAGTCGAAGTATGAATGCCCGTGCCTGCGCATGGCTGGATAGACTACTGTATGCAAACGAGCAGCACGCCACAGGTCACGACATCAGTGACTTGGTGTACGTAGCCGCACAGCTACTCGGGTCATGTGACCTGAGCCGCTTTATACAATGGTGTGCACCATTAGCCGCGTCAATGACGTAATGCACTGCGATGCGTGTACTGGCTGGGCATATACTGAAGAACCACAAAGCTGTACGCGTAGGACAAATGTTTGTGGCATATATTCTCCTAGGAATGGCCATGAATGGGTATTATTAGAGAGCCCGGACCGGCTTAGCTATAAACAGGGGTGTCGCTGAAGCTATGCGGTATGGTGCCATAGCTTCAACGGGCAATTGGCTGCCACAATGCGCGTCAGGACCTCTGCATGCGCTCTAGACCATTCTTGATGGTCCTTTGCATTCTGATAGTCAGCTTCAAACTAATACTTGGACGTCAAGTATTGTGCAGAATGCAGCAGGCATGCAGACTCGGAGCCATGATGCCCCCATGCAGCATGTGCTCACGGCCAGGCCCCCATCCCAGCCCCCCACCTTGCTCCTGGCACAAGGGTTTGTACTAGTTCTTCTTTCTCAGGTCAATACTGATGCTGACATCTGTAGCACCGTGCCCAGTAAGCATTGACTGCTACTCCTCTTCATGCGTGATGGGTGTCCCCCCGTACTGCCTGCTGTCACGGGACGTGTCTGGGCTGCATGCTTAAATATATTTATCGACCGTGTCACAAACAGCACGCAGTGGCTGCACCGGTAACGCGGCTCGTGGAGAGTTGGGGGCCAGGTGGCGCTGCAGGGGGCCGATGGGACGATGAGCTGCAAGGTGGGTGCGGGCGCGAGCATGGTGGTCGATTGTGTGTGGGTGCCAGTTGGGTTGCCTTACCTGCCATCCCAGCCGGCACCACGCGTGGGATACCCATACTGTATGTGGACTTACAAGTGTGCCCACGTCACAGCATGCCAGGTGGCACTAGGCTCCTCTATGTGTGTTTGGGGCAGCCAAAGCCGTGACGGACCATGGATGCGGGAGCAAGCTTAATGGCGCCAAGCACTTCGAGGCCACAGGGCGGGGTCTGCACTTGCTGACAAATCGCGGCAGAGTGTCTGTTTGTGCCCAGCGGTTGGTCATAATTATGAATTGATGTTATTCCCAAAGTTGTTCACCATGTGTGGGCATGCCTCCTGTCCTTATAGTGGCATGGTGACATAGCCGCTGTTGGCGCACTAGTGGCATGGTGTCATAGCCGCTGTTGGCGCCATAGCGGCATAGTGTCATAGCCACCGGCGGCGCACTAGTGGCACGGTGTCATAGGCACCGTGGCGGTGCGTCGGTTATCCTGCTGTCAAGGTAGAGACAGCTGTCGGTACGGGTACGGACCACACTTGCCTACTTGGAGTTGGAATGCCACCCTGGCCTTGGAGGTGGGATGGCCGCCGCACTCACTTACTGGTGGACCACCAGGTGCTAGTTCACACACGGTGGGCCATGGGCACAAGTGCACCCATGCACGCATGCTTGCGGTGGAGCGGTGCCTCTCTGCCTCAGCCCTGGCATGACGCTGGTTGCAAGCGCTGGTGCCGTTCTGACCCCTCACTCCCCATTCTCTGCCCCCCCCCCCCCCCTTGCCCCTGCTTGTTGGCCCACCACTTGCTGCGATGCCACCTTGTTGGCTGCGACGATGCTCTGCCCTTAGCCGCAGACCTGCTGCGGCGTGGCATCCTTTCAGGCTACGCGCTGCTGCTGGTGCGTGGGAACAGGGTGGCGTACGCTGGGGGCTAATTAGAAAAAGGGGTGGCTTGGGGTTGCACCTGTGTGGCCCCGGGTGGAAAAACGTCTATCAGGAGCCATTTATCAGGGCCCTTGCACCCATACGCGACGAGCGACCCATACGCGCAAACGGAACGATCCGATCATTGTGCAGTTCCTAGAGCCGACCATTGTGCAGTTCCTAGAGCCGACCATTGTGCAGTTCCTAGAGCCTGCCGGCCCCCACGCAGTGGCTGACCTCATCCCCCCACGCAGTGGCTGACCTCATCCCCGCACGCAGTGGCTAAGCTCAGCCTGATTCCCTTGCCAGAGAGAGTGCGCCCGATGGCATGTCTGGGGCCGTGAGGGGCGGACGCAGCGCTTACCAGCACCCACATGCGTGAAAGAGCACGAGCAGATAGGACCAGTCCATCAGAGGTAGCTGCACCTGAAGTGCGCTACTAGCACGCCTCACCCGTCTGCCTCTCTGTGCTTGCGTGGCACACACATCTTCGCTTGCTACTTGCAGCCGCAGGGCGCCTGCCTCGTCTCCCAGGGCGTCCTGCGGAGGCTGTTCCAGGGGACACCCCCCCACCCTGCAGGCGCGGCCGCCCCCCCCCCCGATGGTCTCATGACCCACATCAACGCGGCAGTGATGCCACCAGGGGCGCGGGTGACGGCCAGGGAATGGACCAGACGGGTGACGGGCGCCAGTTTGTTGGCCTGTTTGACGCGGGGGAGGTATGGGACCCTGCAGAGGTGGGCGGTGTGGCGGGTAGCTGCGGTCCTGCACGCGGGAAAGGCGGCCCCCTGGGTGCTGCCAGGGTCAGCGACGCAGCGGCCCTTGGTGCAAGGCATGCCGATGGTGGTGTACCGCCGAGCAGGCAAGCGGAGGATGACGCCCTCTCTGCCACCACCCCCGCTGGCGTTGCCCCCCTCGGTCGCCGCAGCTTCTGGCTGTTGGGGCAGCAGCTGCATGTCGTGCGGCGCGGCGGCTACAGCCTGTGCGCGCTCTCCCGCGGGCGCGCGCTGGGCCTGTGCGTCAGCCAGCTGCCCTTTGGTGTGCTCGTGGCCACGTTCGATCGAGGCGTGCTGCCACAGGCGGTGCGTGGGGGAGTAGAGGGGGGGGGGAAGTGCCCATATGAAGCTCTGCAATTTTTCTTTTCTTTGGATGTCTTTGGCATTTTTCTGTTGTATGTAGCTATTACACCGCATCACCCTATGCTAGGTATTGCTCTTTCTAGTATTTATGACGATTCACATCTGTGCACACTATCATCCTACGTATGCTGCAAAGCAAGGGTAATAGTGCTCTCAGCGCAACAGGACAATGGTGCTGCAGGGCTTGCTTGATTTGGCGCTTGAATCTCCTGCTGCAGTCTGTCTGTCCTATTCCCTTTTGTCAGCCCGTTCTACACCCACTGGTCTTTTGTTGCACAGGTCTTAACTACACCGTGTGTACCGGTGGCCACGGTTACAGAGCTACAAAAGTGGATGGAACAGGCTCTATAAGGTCGCCGCTGTATGCGGTTGAATTCGACAGACGGCACGCGGAATGTGCGGATGGAAGGGGTACAGCGGGTCATCATGGATGTCATGGGTACCAGGGCATTGACTGCTTGGGCAAGGAAACACGTGTGGGCCAGCACTGCTTCCAGGACGCATCCGTGCCAGCCACGCCATTGGTTGGCCAGCTTGTGTGTGTTTTGTCAGATTGGGCCCACATTTCTGAGTTTTTGATGTGGCTACCGTATGCGCACCTTGTGCCGCGTTCCTGTTGCATGTTGCAGGCGACGCTGGAGGTGGAGAGAATATGCGACTCATTCCGGAGCTAGTGCGCACACGCACATGTATGCATGCTGCAGTGGTTAGCAATGCAGGCGTGCCTGGGTGGACCGTGATCATCATAGATCTGTTTCCTCCTGCAATGTGGGTGATGGCACAGGTCGGTGTCTATTCTGCCAGTGTTTGGCAGACTCTCGGTTAATTTTAGGAGTTAGCTGACGCAAGAGTACGTCCCAGAACTGGTTCAAAGTTCCTTGCTGCTATTGCGAGGATGTTTATATCCCAAGACGGACGTTGAACTTATTCATGATTTCTCTGCTGAAAGCAGTACAACATTTTATCCAAAATGTGTTCCTTTGAATTTCTCTACCAGTTGAACAAAGAGTACATGCATAGTTCCGTGCTGCGGATGCGTCTAACAGTGACGTCACTGCCTTGAAGCGTACATCTTACAGTCGCATTATTGCCCATATCGTACGGTGCCTCGAGTCTGCTGTTCATTTGCCATTGTGCTGCTCCCTTCCACTGGAGGCCTTCAATGGGCCGGCATTCAGTTGTAGCGTCTTTTGTGCATGGCAGACTGAAGTTCCCCTCGCCCCTGGTTGACTAAATCGCCCAAGTGCCAACATCATACCCAGTCTCCAAATAGGGTTGTTCACAAGTTCTCGACTTCTTTGCAAATTTGCGATCTGAGTACAGGCCGGTGACATATACACCATGGTGCAGAGAAAGTTTTCTAGTGTGGCCTGCCCTCCAGCCGGTGGCAGTGAGAGAAGCTTGGATGCCCTTGCTCCTTTTCATCATATGCATGAGGGGTCGTCGAGGCGACGCCGACGGTTGGCTCGGGTGGCCAGGTAGAATGAATGTGCGTCTGCACACATGAGAAATGCGTGCGAGTCTGAGGAGGTTTCGGAGGCAGCAGCGCGAGGCAGGGCGAACCTTGCACACTGCCGACCCGTTGCTCTCTCTCCGACAGCCGGCCGCGAAGGCAAATGGGCGGAAAGGGGAGTTAGGCAGATCCCACTCCTAGAGCCGCAAAGCCATGCCGCGACAAAATAAAATAATGTAGCAATAGTAAAACTTATGCTGCGCATTCATATGATATTGACGAACAGGCATTGCCAAAATAACGAAGCTGAACCAAAAATTGGGGTCAAGTGAGATGCATGTATGTCGATAGACGTCAAGGCCTCTCAATATGTAGACGAGCAGCTCATTCCCTGCAATCTGAGAAAATATTAATTAAACTCGTGCTCCCATTGGGGAGTCACAAAGCACCAGAGGGCAATATTAATCCCTGTGCACAAAGCACCAGAGGGCAATATTAATCCCTGTGTGTGCACAACAGGAAGAAAGGGCAGGGACCCCCTTTCTCCTTCGGCCAGAGGCATGCCACAGCTGCAATCGGACTTGTGAGAAAGTATATATATGAAAAATATATAAATACTTACATCAGAGTAAAGGCGCACCCACATAAAAATAACCAAAGCCAACACTAACAAGAGATACCACAACAAAACAAGGACAGCCGGCATGGGACACTCGATCCACACAGCGGAATGAAGTAAAACGGCCTAATATCCGTGCTGCGCCGCAAAGTCAGCTCGTGTGCGGCGGAGCAAGATGTCAGTCATAGCCCGGGTAATCGCTACCGAAAGGCGTTGGCGCCAATACGATGTCCAGGTCCGCGCTGACCAAGGGGCCCGCTGGCCCTCCAGGTCCAGGCGGTCCTCCCGGAGCCGGCAGCACTCCTTCAAGAAAATATATATACATTCATTGAGAATGTCAATTCCCAAACAATGCAAGTGAAAGAAACTAGCTAAGAAACTAGCGACCTAGACAGCAAGTATTAAGCCCAGAACAACACTCCAGCAGAACTAGGACCAGGACCCACACAGGAGTCCCGGGGCCCGTTCAAGGGGCCTGTACAGCATCGGCCCTAGCTGGGAAAGAGAGGCGCTGCCGCGCCAATTTAGGAGGACCACGTGCGGGCTGACCACGGAGCGGTTTGCATGGCCCTCGAGGTCGAGCCAGTTCTAGCTGAGCTGGCAGCACTCGTGGAAAAATTCTGCGGTCTTAGGGCCAAAGGCATTGAACTCTTCATGAATAACTTGGGCATTTAAATTAAATTAAATTATATTATTAAATTATAACATGCCTCCGTTGGGAGATCATGTAGCACATATTCCATGGATGGGTGGAGGGGGAGGAAGCCGCGTAATTGAACTAACCTAACTCTAAGCTATCTAGTCTAGAAAATCCTTACTACACTACTCAGCAAAACGCCCCTTCCTCTTGGGGGGGGGTGGCTTGCCCAAAGGGGCTGGCGTGTGAGCCTGGACAACCTTCTGCCACCGCTTCTTGTTCTGCATGGCAGTCCAAAGAAGGGAGAGGGAGTGGATGCGGTGTTCAAACTGAGCTGGGACCACTAGGTCGGCCAGCAACATCTGGGTGTAGTTCATGGCAGGTTTACCTAGCTTCCTGGGCATGAATCCATAGATGTATACCTATGCGATGGGGACCCTGACCGCCAGCTTCTTTAAGGAGTGCTGCCGGCTCCGGGAGGACCGCCTGGACCTGGAGGGCCAGCGGGCCCCTCGGTCAGCGCGGACCTGGACATCGTACTGGCGCCATGCAACGCCTTTCGGTAGCGCTTACCCGGGCTATGGCTGATATCTTGCTCCGCCGCACGCGGGCTGACTTTGCGGCGCAGCACGGTTACTAGGCTGTTTTCCTTCATTCCGAGATGTGGATGAGTGTCCCATGCCGGCTGTAGCAATTTTGTCGTGGTATCTCTTGTTAGCGTTGGCTTTGTTCATGTTTGATTGGGTGCTTTCAATCTGATGTAAGTTATTATAATTTTAAAGATATATACCTCGAATGTGATAAAAAATCACTTGGCTTTTCTGCGCCCTTGGCTGTTACCAAAGCCTTGTATGCTCTACAGGCGGGAGCCGGACGTCCAGGCAAAACAGCACACTCTGGCACTGATCCGGCGCCGCTCCTCGTGGCGTCGAGCGAGCTCCCAAAAGCGGCCAAAACGGATCCAGCGCCACAGTTTTGGCTCCGGAGCGCGCTCTCGTCAAAATGTTTGAAAGCGGCACCAGGGAAAATTTTGTTCAGGAGGCACTCCTCCCGCCAGTCCAGCACCTGGTATGGTAGGAAGGGAAGTGCACTCTGGTGATCCTGCTAGCTTGGTCAGGCGTTTGATTTGAAGTGCAGGAGTCAGCTTTGACCCTGCTGTACGCTGAGAACTGATGAAAGATGCAACCGTACACGTCGTGGCCTAGTTCCCTAGTAATAATATAGCTTCTTCTTCGGCCCTCGGCCGGTTATTATCTCTGTCTGTCAATATCCGGCGTGGGATCCAACTGACTGACGCTGAGAACTGAGCGTCAACAGTTGTCGAGTCTCCGACTTGCATCGGGTTTTATAAACATGTGGGTTTCCAGTCCCCACTGCATTGCAGTACCAGAACGACCACCTCATTGTAAGCAGGATGTATAAACCTTTCAGGCATCAGGCATCGTCAATTGCTGCTGACGTCTTACGACCAACCCTCGTTGGATGTTGCACCAGTTGATACCCACGACCGGCCTGAAACCGGAGCGTTGTTAGTAGTACATAACGATGAAAAGACCATTGAACTGCTGCTACTAAATGCTTCTACTAAGATCTGCTGATAAGAGCTGCTAGTAAGTGTGCCACTTGTCAGAGCTGCAACTAACAGTGCCACGTGTCGTACGAGCGATGTAGCTTGTAGCACACTGCCAAAGTAGCTGTTTTCGACCCAGCGCAGCCCCGTTTGCTCGCGGAGTGCAATCGGCCATTTTCCACTTTGGCTGGCGCCGGGCAGCGCGCTCTGGTGCGATTATAAGGGGGGGCGTCCTCCCTCCTCTCCACACACAATAGGGACACGTTCGAGATGGAGCACAAGCCTCCGTGGCGGTGCTAACAACGGTAAATAACAAGCGTCATCGCTCCTGCCAGACTGGTGTGCGTGCGCACACATTGCTCCCGCTTTGCTTGCGCTCCTCCCCCATCCCCTCCCTCATCCGTCATGGAGGAGCCACCGGAGCTTCCACATGATCTTCCATGCCCATCGCTACATCCCCTCCCACATCGATCGACAGAAGCCCATGCTCCACGTGAGTGCTGCGTTCGCCAGCAGCAATCGTTGTGGGTGGCGCTGCCAGCTCCGGCCCCACGCAGCCACCAGCATGTTCCACGTCCTCCTCCAGCACACCAGCAGGCGGCCGCGTCCCTGCCTGCTGTAGCACCTCCCGAATGGCTGCCTCCTCCGCCTGCATCATGCGTTTGGAAGCATGCCATGAGCGAATTGATCAGTTTGCGTGGCATAGATGAGCAGGCAGCTGCCTTGCACGACACCACCACCACAATGGCACCCGGCCACCCCACACGGTGCATGTTGCCCACGACCTGCTGCGTGGTACACAAGGTGACGGTCCCGGCGCGAATTTTCTGGCGGTACCCGTCCGCACTGTGAAAAAGTGGTGCACGATGCGCGCACCCCCACAGGAGCTGGGCATGGCGACGTGCTTTCAGGCCACCTAGAAAAAGATACTTGCTAGACAAGGATAGCATGCGCTGCATGCAGAGAAAATGCGCGAATCTCAAAGACGACGAGTTTATGATGTTTCTTCATAGCAGAGTTTGTGCGTTTTGCAGTGTCGATGATATTATTAATAACCATCGCCATGGGGGTCCGATCCGAAAATTTCGTCGCGAGGTATAAATTAGAATGCACGCTAGCGGCGGTGATTGTCAGGTTTGATTGGCTTCAATCAGCTTCTAGGATGCGTTTACATTCTTATTAGCAAAGCTTGAAAAATTTTTCTGGGTTTTGGCAAGATGTCCGTCATCATCGGTAAGACACTCTCCAGGCTTGCGGGATGCCTGTTTTATCTTTCCATGGAAGGTTGGTCTTTCTTGCGCCGCTGGGCGAAGGACAATGCCGGTAATGGTACGAACGTGTGCTCAACGTCGCCTTATAAATGTTTCGCTTCCTTAAAGGGTCATCAACGTGAGTTTTCGGCTTCTTTCTGTGCAGCTAGCGCCAAGTAGCATGCCATTCTGTGTTGCGCATCGCCAGATTCCTGGCAGCTCTTAGTGGTTTTATCTAGGTTGCATGGCTGGGACGTGTCAAAGCGTGAGCCGTGGCATGCCGGCAAGTTGTCAGGGATTCGTTGAGTGGTTTCCTGGAAGGATGCAGCTAACAGCACTCAGTTTTGTGTGAATACTGACGCAGCCTTTCTTATCAGCGGCTTATTGTTTTTTAGAGGCTCGCGGGTTTGAGCTTGTTCCTTAGCAAACAATTGGGCTGGAAAGAGAGGCGATAGTGGGCATTCTGAGGGGCATACTGCATGGGTGGAACTGCATGTAGGTAGGGATTATCATTTTTTTCTTGGCCTCTCTTCCACTGAATTATGGGAGAGCCCTACCATAAGCTAGCAAGGCAAAGTAACGATGGTAAGAAGCCCTGGCACGCAGCATTTATGGTAAGTATGCTTTCTCTGTGGACTGTCTGTTGTTCCATTGGTTGGGCAATCAATGGATATGGCTTTCTAGAATGTATTCGCATTGGACAGCTTGATTTTGGTATGATGCTAACAACAAAAACCTGGGATATGCTTTTTAAGTGTTGGCTAGCCACGCAGAGCTACCTGCCTCATTGCTGTGCACACACGTGTAAGGCTGCCTGTGCCAAGGTAAGGCAAGCACACATGAGGTGCCCAACCACCTCCTTGTGCGTTGTGGTCGCATTGGGCATGGTCTGGAGCCTCTTGCTTGGGTGGCATAGGAAGTGGTGGTGTGCTCACATTTGCCTTCCTTAGCGTCTGCACAGGTGGCCAACTGCATGCGAAACGCCACTCCTCGCACGTTTGTAGTCAGAATGAGCTCAAACTTTGTGGCATTACTTGTCGATATGTGTAGTATTTGATTTTGTCTCCCCAGGCTCTAACTATGTGTCTATGATTTGATTTATGTTTTGCAGCCTCAAATAGTGCTTTCTTAGGGGTGAATTAATACTCAACATTCCGGGGCTCCAACACATAGGTAGGCAACCTCAATTTATATGATAGTATATTGAAATATATTGAAATATGAGTAACTTTGCCCCAATTGTCCTAGGGGATATGCCCCTAAAGTAGCGTCTGTTGTCCGTTTTTGCGTAATACCGGGCACTGAAAGGGGTATACACCCCCCATCAGTGGGTGGGATGGATCCCCACACATCCCATTTACATGGCAAAATGATTGTTTGGGTGCCCCCAGACCAGCTTTGCATGTTATTCCATATTATGGTTTTGGGGGGTCTGGCATAGGACCCTCACCTTAGGTGGGACAACCGATATGGGACGCCTGGCATGCTAGCACTGTGGAATGACTTAGAGAGTTGTCGGTTATATCTGAGGCATGCAGTGGCAAGACCGATGCAGTCTCAAGGAGGCCGGCAACCCGACCGGACACGCAGCGATGGCAGCAGTAGGGATGGCAGCAGTAGGCACGGACAGCGCAGACAAGCTTTCAAGGCCCAGGTTCACGCGCAACTGTTAATGAGACGACAAAATCGCAAGGGCCCGTAGATGGCGGCGATGGACTACAACGGGCACGCCGCGGCCCTGCACACACAAGGGTGGCAGCAAGCGGTGGCGCCAACCGTGGGGCACAAACTGTGAGCACCACACGAATGGTAGGGGTGAACACCCTGCGGGGCTCACCTGCAGGCGCCGCAGCTGCTGGGCAAGCCCTTGCTGCACGGACGCCAGCGCCTGCTCCTCCTTCTTCAGCCACCTGGGGTGGTGGTGGTGGTGGGGGAGGAAGAAGCACCCGCGGGTGTGCACAGGGGATTCAGAGCACGCGGGCATGAGGCTGTGAGAGACACAGCGGCCTGTCACATGCGCCCCCCGTGGACAGTGCATTGACCATCACAATCACGATGACAGATGACAGATGGCAGATGACAGGTGACAGGTGACAGATGACAGATGACAGATGACAGATGACAGATGACAGATGACAGGTGACAGATGACAGATGACAGATGACAGATGACAGGCGAGGCGAACGCCCACCCCACGCGCACAGCCCGAAGGCCCGCAGGAGAAGCACGCTTGTGGTGCCTGCCGTCACAGGTAGGGTACACGTCTGGTTGCATGCCATTTGCTGGAGGTTTGGTGGACACAAAGGGCACACTCATCGCGTGGCGTGCGCTAGCAAAGGGCACACTCATCGCATGGCGTGCGCTAGCAAAGGGCACACTCATCGCGTGGCGTGTGCTAGCAAAGGGCACACTCATCGCGTGGCGTGTGCTAGCAAAGGGCACACTCATCGCGTGGCGTGCGCTAGAAAAGGGCACGCTCATTGCGTGGCGTGCGCTGGCTCGCTTTGTTTCGCGGCATCACGTGGACCCACAGGGGAGTGGCACCACGCGTGGAGAAAGGGGAGTGGCAACACCCACAGCGTGGCAACGCGGCCTGAGGTGGATGCGTGCGCGCGACACCTTCGCTGGTGGCCAACAATGCTTGGCTCATCCGCACACAATACCGGCAGGCAGCCTGGGCCCATGCGTGCATGCACAATGCCGGTAGGCAGCCTGGCTGCATGCGACATCACGCGCACAGCTACAGGGACGGTGCTGACAGGAGAACGGATACGCAGGCCTGCAGAGGGCGCGTGAACGGGACAGTACCACGCCGTGCTGTTTGGCGTGAGTACGATGTGATACCTCGCATTGCTATTTCCGGCAAACCTTGCTTCAGGCGACTCTGGCAACGGGCTTGCCCATCAGGACAGGGTGTGCCTGAAGCAAGACCCGTGATGCAACAGATTTTCTGGTACAGGCACTAGAGACCATGTTGAACATTGGGCTTTTGGCTCTAACACTAGGTCAAGGAACTAATTGCTAATAGTAGCATGACAAACAGATATACTTTTCTTGACGTCACTAAAAGCCCGGTGAGTTGACTGGCCGGGGCTGCAAGCCGCATCGGCCCAGGTGGCAGGCGCTTGAAGGGCGAATCGCGTGGACGCATTTGCAACAGAAAAACAGAAGCTAGACACATGAACATGGTCGAGCAGGCAATCAAACGATCGGGCACGATGTCCACGCTGCGTGAGCAGGTCCCAGTTTGAAAAGAACTTATCTGCACAAAATGCCACTCACTTGAGCAATGACGCACTGTTCTCGGCAGGCGTTTTCGTAGTCATTGTAACAGTGCAATTGTCACGGAAAACGCCAACATAATCTGGCTGGTATCTTGAAATTGACGCCGTCCTATTCAGCTCCCCTAGCTCAGCCAGACAGGGCACAATTTTCACCCGCCAGAGGTACTAGAACGGCATTATCTTAACCGTAAAAACCATGGTTCTGCCCAACGTCGAGCCTTTCACACTCCTCCATTGACGTGCTCACGCCGATGCAAGTACGCAACCGCCTCTTGTCAACGCTCTAACTTCATCGCCAACTTCATCCCTTTGCACAGATCAAACCCATCGCCATACCTGGCGGATAATATGCAAGAATTTTCGCCATTAATGTCACGCCTTGAGCGGAATGGGCACACCACCAGCTCGAGAAGGACATGGGACTCCTGTAGCGCGACTAGCGTTCCACCATCGCCTGGGGAAGGTTTATGGCAGGAAGTGCTTGCAAGTGCACAAGTGTCAGCATGGACGAGAATGCCGTACTGTACACTTGGTTTCGCAGTCAATTTTCCAGTTGCAGCCTGGTTGCAGGATACTTGATGAGCGATGAATGGGCAGTTTACTGGCTGACACGTTAGCACGACTTGCTCCTGCAATTTTGGCCTTGAAAGCGCGCCAAATATTTGCCAATCAATTGTGTGCTGCAGTTTATGCGCGTGCCATGTGGTTTTAATGGATCATTACCCCGCGATGTCGCGTTTTTCGGCAAAAAGCAATTATCAAGAATACTTTAGAACGGCAGTAATTCCTGAAGTTGCAGGGCGGCCATACAACCATGCCATCTAAAAAAAAACTTGACGCTTTTTTGTTTCCCATGCGTTTGGCAAATCAAATCTCAGGTGCTGCAGTGAGATTGCAGCAAGCTGCGAGGCATAGACGTACGCCCTGAGCTTATCAGCGGACCTCTTCAGAAGGGTGAGGACTTCACCACTATGGTTTACGTGGATTCGTATAAAACTTCTGGAGGCTTTGGATGGCATGGCCTTCAACCTTGATTTTTGTCTGGATTAAGGAAAGAAAATGGACGAGGAGCCCAGCTTGGAGTGCCATCTTGGTAGAGGGCAAATAAAGCACTTCGGGCGGGCCATGTCTTCTTTGGCGCGAGTCGGGACTGAGTTGTTGCTGGAGGCGTTTCCGAATGAAGTAAGATATCGTGTATTTCTCTCTGTTCAACAGACCCGCGCCAAGTTCTTACGTCAGCGTCATCATTGTGTGTTTTCAGGTTCTTGTTTCCTGGCTGGGAGCATCTTTGTGTTGCCCCGGCTGCCACGTGTGCTGTTTAGCGGCTACGACTCCTCCCCTCCATCCCCTCTTTTTTTTGTGGCAAACTAACGCTGCGCTTGTCATGTGTTGGGAACGTGTCTCGTGCGTGGCGCTTTGCTGGATATGCTTGCGCGCGGCACGCTGTAATGACACGCCTGCCAGCTCATCGTGCGTTCCCTAAACAGCGCGCGCTCGGCCTTCTTCGCGATCACCTTCAGCGCATCCTTCTTCGATTCGTACGCCGTGAGGGGGCCCGCGCAGTGCGGGGTCATGCTCAAGGTGGGTGGCAGCGCTGGATGGGGTGCAGGCATGCTGAGGGGCAATACCACAGGCACACCTTGCTCGGGCGCAGCACCAGCCCTGCCTTGCGGTGTCTTTTTGTTACGTTACTCGGGGTGGGTGAAGGTAGCGCATTGCAGTGTGGCACTTGCTGGAGCTTGTTTTTTGAACCTGTTAGTTCAGGATTTCTGCTTGCTTGTTTGCATCTGTACAAATGTTGGTTGCTTGCATTAGAGCAATTTTTTTTGCTTGCATCTGTACAAATAATAGACCAAGGGTGAGGCTGCTTCATGTTGGGGTACAGGTAGCAGGCGGAGGCCAAGTACAGGTGGAGGGGACTCCACCCACATCCATGTGCGTGTGGGTGTGTGGGATGACAAGGGAGCGCGGTGGCGCACGTTTAGACACCGGTCGCTGACCTCGCCCTCCTCCCTCCCCTGTGTGCGGGTGGCGCCCTCCCCTGTGTGTCTCTCCCCCTGCGTTCTGTGTGTGTGTGCTCCTCGCCTGCGTGCATCCCCCCTGCCGCCTGCGTGCTGGCTCCTACCCCCCAGTCGGTGTGCACCGTGTTCCGCACCGTGTCAGCGGTGGAGTCGATGGCCATCACGTTGGGGCGGGGGGCAGGGGCCAGTAAGCTCGTCTTCACGCTCGACTGTCGCATGAGCGGTGGGTGGCGCACCCCATGGCCCTGCTGGCACGCCCCCGCCCTCCCCTGCTGGCACGCTACTGCCAACCCTTGTCAGGCGTTTGTCATTGTTTCGCTTCTTTCTCTGCCCTGGTCGCTGGTTCTTGCACACTCATGTGTACCTGGGTACCCTGGGTAGGTCTGTGCACAGCGTTGGTTGATCCCTTCGACACGCTTGGTGGCTCGGGCATGCGTGCGTGGCTAGTGGGGTCGTTAGTGATGAGTCACATTTTAGAAACAGGAAAAAAATCTTTAGAGCCAAAAATATTTGATCAAGAACCACTTAACTTTTAATTGGGTCCGCGTCCAAGGGCGAGCCCTGGCTTGCAAGTTTTTTTGTACCAACGAGGTATGGCATCTTGTGGCTTCCCGTGAGCTGAGGAGGCTGCCCATCCAGCTACCACCCCCCACAAAGATCTGCTCCGTTGGACTCACCATTTTTGTTGGTCTTCCCAAGGGTCCTACCTTGTGGCAACCCGCGGCAACCAGCAGCCTGCTTCTGCGCGCTCGCACCTGCTCATGCTTCTCACCTACTGGTGGCTGCATCAACCCCTATCGATGCCGTATTCCTTTTCCACCGCATCAGTCCTTATCTGCGGCTTTTGTCTGCTCCTCTGACCCCTACGCGTGCCTCCTCTCCTGTTTCACCCACGTTCAGCGTCTCCCACCGCCTTGCTGCTTCCCTCACCCAACATTCAATTGCAGCATAATTCATTCGCATCATGCCCAACGTTCCCAACACCATTCCCAACATTCATTCGCATTGTTAAAGGCATGAAGCAGCCTCTCTTCAGCCCTCCCCCCCTCCCCCTCGTGCAGGCATTCGCAAGACCTACGGTGTGGCTTGCAACGCTGACGCTGAGATCCTGCAAGCCGCGGTGGACAAGGACGCCTACCCGACGCTGCTGGTGCTGTCACCACGCCACCTGTCGCGCCTCCTGAGCAACTTCCAGAACAACCTGCAGGTGCGAGAGGCGTTTGGCCGCGAGCAACAGGCCCGCGCCAGGGCAGAGCGTGCTGCGCGCGGAACTTTTTGCTGATGACCTCGACAGCCTCCTATTTGTACTTTTTTGAAGGCATCACGGGGATGCCTGGTTTTCGACGCCAGCGACACTTGCTGATGCATCGTCTCGGCTGATGGCACATCACGGGTTGACCTTTCTCAAGCAAGGCAATCACACCAACTATTTGTGCCTCTGTACTTATGTCGGCTGCATGATTGTGTGCCTCTATATTTGTGTCGGCTGCATGACTGTGTGCCTCTATATTTGTGTCGGCTGCATGGCTGTGTGCCTGGATGGTCATCACCTGCCGCACACCTCGCTGGTTGCCACGTGGCGCGCTGCCGTGCGACAGGAGATCACGCTGATCGTGACGGAGCCGACTGGTGATGGCGGCGGCAGCGAGTCGCAGCAGCAGGACGAGAAGAAGGCCATTCAGATGTGCAGCTTTGTGGACCCGATCAAGGGTGGGTGCATTAGAAGCGTCACGGGTGGGTGGTGATGTGTTTTGTCTTAGACCCCATCCGTGTTGGGTGAGGGTTGACCAACGTCTTCGCACTCATCAAGTGTGCGTGTGCGGTTTGCAGCAACGAGGCAAGATTTTGAGTGGGTGTTTTGCGGGTGGTGCGGCTGGTGTTCGGGGCAGGCGGCGACGGGCTGTGCTTGTATAATGGGTGGGGGGCCGGCAGGGTGCATGATGGGCGTGCCACACGCATGTGTGGATGGTGGGTCGCCTCATATGCCTGGCCTCTTATGCCATGCCTCCTATGTGTGGCCTTATATGCCGGGCATGCAAGGCCTCGCGCATGGCCTCACGCATGGCCCTCATGCCCGTACAGAAGGCACGCCCGTCTCCTCCGTGAGCTGGATGGGAGAGATGAGCGGTGGGTCGACCATCACCGTCGGTGTTGACGTGCGAGCTGGCATCGACTACCCCATCTCGCCGTGTGATGAATGGGTGATAGGCTTAGTGGGTGGACCCCAACCCGCTGGTAGTGGTGGGCGTGACATCAGCTTGTCGACGTGGCTGTTCCCGCCATGAATGCCATTTCCTCCCGCTCCCAAGAAATGGATGCTTTTTGCTGGTTTAGACCGCTGCAGCTCCCCCTTGAGAGTGTTCACGGTGCCCTTGTGGCGGACCTTGTGTGCTCCGCTCTCTAGTTTCCAGCATGCACGTTCCTGATTGACAGCACAACGGTGCAGCGCACATCCAACCCGACCCGTTCTGCCCTCGTTCACGGCCGTCCTCCCCCCCCAGGTGCGAGCGAGACCAGTTTGGGCACCAAGCTGTGGATCGACCCGGCCAATGAGCTCGAGCAGTACCGCCACGTGGGCGACCCGGTGGATGTCACGTTCAGCGTCAAGGAGCTGAAGGTACGCAATGCCGTGAAGTGGTATTAAGTGTTACTACTGGTGGACGTCCCTCTCAGTGTCAAGGAGCTAAGGTGCGGCCGAAGACGCGGTCGTTGTACCATGCAGTGATTGCCTTTACACAACCCACTTGATCGCAACGTTGCCCCCGACACCTTTTTTGTAGGTGGCCTCGCTCTCAACCATCTGTGTAAGGGCGTAAGGGAACGTAGGTGTAGGTAGGCATCTGGCGTCCACACTTGATAGTACTAGATAGTCAGGGAACGTAGGTGTAGGTAGGCATCTGGCGTCCACACTTGATAGTACTAGATAGTCAGGGAACGTAGGTGTAGGTAGGCATCTGGCGTCCGCACTTGGGAGTAGGCCAAACACAAGCGTTTCGACGTGATGAGTGGGTCCCGCCAGAAGGTGGAGGCAGCCTGCTGGCCTCAACCCCCCCCAAAACATGCCGGTCCTATCAGGGTGGAGTCAAGTGTGTCGTGACTCCGTGTCGTGCCATGCACCGTTTATGCTGGGTGCTGCTGCTCTTATGGAAACTGTGTGGAGCTAAGAGCTTGTCCAGAAGTCTCCTCGGTGCACAGGAGCTTGCATGGGATGGGAGGGACGGGAGGTGGAGGTGCGAGGGGATCTGATACATGCTGCCAGGGGGGGCATGAGTGTGGATTATTTGGCGCAGGCACAGTGATCGCTCCTCACCAATCACACGTGTCCATTACGTTGCCTGTGTTTCCCGCCCTATTCGGTGGCCGGCCCTTCGTTGCGGTTCCAGCAAGCGGCGCCTCCGATATTTAGTTGAACTTCTTGAGCAAGAACGAAGAGAGCTTTGATGAATGCTTTTTCACCTCGTTTGTTTGTGGACACGGGGCATCTGTGTATGACTGTATGTGAACAGCAGCTGTACTTGCAGGGTCAGGCTATTCTAGGTTTCGAAGCATTCAGCTAACAATTTTCATGGCGTTTCTTGTCATCAAAACGGCACTATGTCTCTATCCCCGCTTTGCCTGACAAGCATTGCTGACCTGTTGTCACCTAAATGTGTAACGTCGCTCGTCGTACCCATCCCCTACACTCCTTGGTCCCTACACTCCTGTGTTTGTTCTGCATACACCTTTTTTTTCCGCCCGGTCCACCGACCCGTCGACCAACCCTGCCTTTGCAACCCTGTTTCCACCCTGTCCTCCTCCCTGTCTTCCCACCCCAGGCTTTTGTGACATTCTGCGAGGCGACCGATGCCCACATCGCGTGCTATATCGACCAGACGGGCAGGTGGGTGGCCGCGCGTGCTATGTCGACCAGACGGGCAGGTGGGTGGCCACATGCGTTTGGCGTGGTGTTTGGCAGATATATGTCAGGTTGTTGTCATAATCTCAGAGGTTTGGCGCACACAGGGATGATTCTGTGGACCTATGGACCTCACACTCCGCAGGCTGTACTCGGCCACCGCGTCATGCTTCCACGTGCATGGCAGCCTATTCGGTTGTCCTGCCATCCTTTTGGGTTGCTAGGCTAACAACTGTTTTCGTGTGGTGGCTGCTCGTTTCATCCTCAAAGCCCTGCGCTCGTTCTTCGATGGGACACTGGTAACAGCAACCCATCCACGATGTTTGGCCACCTCGCATGCACAACTCTACCATCACAACTCCATCCGCCTGCCGGCGACTAACAATAATGTCATTGTTGCTGCCATGATGTACATTGCCAACACAACCGCTGCCTGCCACCATCCCTGCCTGCCACCGTGCCCGCTGCCACCCCCCCTCGCGGCATCTGCCCCCCCCCCCCCAGCCCCGTGTTGTTCATGCCCCACTTTGGCAGCAACACGTCCGACTTCAGCGCGCAGCTGGTGCTGGCCACTATGATGGAGTCGCAGCTGGGGGGGGCTGGGCCGGCCCCTGGGAACCCCCAGGAGGGGGACAGGGGGGCGCACGCGCCACCGCACCACGCGCAGCAAGCCGGGACGGGCGACCCCTTTGCCTTCCACGGTTCCCCTGAGGGACGGCCACCAAACCCTGACAGCCAGCGGGGGCGGCCCGCACCTTCTGCCTCGGCGTCCGTGCCATCATCAGCCCCGTATGCTCATGAGGATGGGTATGGGGGTGGGGCAGGGTGCACTCACCCGCACGATGAGCGTGGGCAAGGGCCAGCGGAGCCGGCGGCGCGAGGCGGGTCCCTGCCGTCGCAGGGGGCGGGTGACGGCATGCATTCGTCCGCGCTGCACCACGGCATGCATTCGTCCCTGCAAACCCCACGCACGATCGTCTGGTCTGAAGTGACGACCGGTGAGTGAGGGGATAGGGATGAGAGTGATCAGGACAATGGCAGCAGAGCGGGTCTGTGATGTACTTCCAGAATGATGACAATGGTGATGGTTGTGGACGCTGTGTGCGGCAGCTGGGTGGTGGGCCGAGAGATTTGGCCAGTGGTCAGCGGAGCAAATGTGTTGGGGTGTCCCCTTTTCCGCAAATTTGTATCTAGCTTAGGTGTATCCAGCTATTGGTGGAAAGATTTCTAACAAATACCTAGTGCTGTTGTAAGGTTTGCCACGTATCTAGATTCCCTAGGAGGGAATGCACATTTCGCAAGTTTTTTCTAAAAGAGTTTTTACTGCTCATTTACCAGGGCAAGCTGTGGGACTGCCAATCCTGAAGCATGGCTGTACTCATGAAGGGTGTGACAGAGATGGATGGGTTGGGTGGTTTGATCATCATGAAAGATTTCCCACGTGCTTTTCATGTTGTGGATGTATGTCTGGTTGCACGTGTGCCATGCTGCAGGTCCCAGCGCCCAAACGGCAGGTGTACAGCACCCACGAGAAGGCCACCCTACTGGAGCGGAGCATAGCCCAGCAGACAGGATCAACAGAGCCAACTTTGCCAATGCAGCTGCGAAAGCCATGTCGACATTGGCAGCGGTGGATGAGGTCCCAGATAGCCAGGAACAAGGAGATAGGGCAGCTCATGGCGGCCCAAGGGATGAAGATGATAAAGCTGGCGGCAGTGGTGACGATGATGACGACGATGACTGTG
Organism: Mesostigma viride; assembly: GCA_009746045.1. Classification (NCBI taxonomy): domain Eukaryota; kingdom Viridiplantae; phylum Streptophyta; class Mesostigmatophyceae; order Mesostigmatales; family Mesostigmataceae; genus Mesostigma; species Mesostigma viride. The sequence continues at coordinate 448,515 of RPFO01000648.1, read as the reverse complement.
TACAAGCAACGCCTACAGAGAAGCGAGGTCGCTATATTTATTAACAACTTTTTGTCAGGCATCTTGTAAATGAAAGGCATGTAATATGTCTCACACATGAAAATAGATGTTACGGACAATAGCTAGATATAGGTTTATCATCTGAACTAATACTCACCGTGGACTTTCCGCGATAGGCTTCGGATTAATAAGGATTTATTCATAAGCACGTGACTGCGTCACATGGGTGCCAATACAAAGTAAAGGAACCTTCAACCCTTTATACACAACGAGGAGGGAGGGCGCCCTAGCTTCTCTTACTGCCGCAAGTGGGCAGGCCACAGAGCGCTCTCTCCACAGCATGGTGCCGGGGCGCAACACTATGGGTGCAATACAACCAATGCAATACCATAGGTAGGCTGACGCATAGCTTATGCGACAAAGGTGACTGGTGGGCTCAAGACGTGGACTCAGGCGCAAGCTGACGGCCACAAGGCCTGCCAGAGCTAATTGAAGGTACTATAACACTGTGCGCTGTAGTAATCATAATATAATCATTTCAAGTGCTGTCTAAGCTATCCCATAATCGATTGCCCCCATGTAGACAACTAGCTTGAGTGCTCTATCCCCGGCCGGAGGAGCCCGGGGTGGCTTCCACAGTTTCTTGTTGACATAAAGGTCCCCGCCCCGCCAGTTCACTTGGGGCTTCTCGGGGTTGGTCTTGTGGCGGATGTAGTCGATCGGGCCACTGATCGCGGCTTTGCTGCTGCTGGGCTGGCGTCAGGTCGTCGTCAAGCGACCAGGAGGTGTTCACCAGCTTCTTGCGACGAGAGAGGAACCGAACTCGGGCTGTGATGACGTCGCTGAAGGTGAGGACCACTGGAGGGGGCCCAGCCTTGTCCCGTGGATGGGGCAGGCGGTAGGCGCCCTGCAGCCGTGTCGCACCTGCATGGCAGCTCCATGCACGCCAAGAGTTGTTTCTTCAGCTCGTCGAGAAGAGAGTCTGGGGTCTCCTCCGGCTGCATGTCGAAGCGCCTGAGGATGACCCGGCAGCGGCGACGGTCGCGGTCAGCGGCCTCGCGGCGGCGCGGCGTGTCTCTTCCAGCTCCTGGAGCTTGGTGGTGATGGCGGTGGTGGTAGAGGTTGCCTGGCTCTTGAGCAGGGCAGCCCAGGAGGCGCAAGTCGAGGGGTCATCGCTGGCCCTACCAGCAGGTTGGGCGGTGATGGTGGCCGTTCGCTCGGCGATCTCGGGGACCTGCGTGGCCAGGGCGTCTACCTTGGTAGCAACTGCCTCAAGTTTCACGGTGCCTTGGCTGACTCGGCCTTCCACCTGGTTAAGGCGGGTGGTCACAGAGGCTGACTGGCTGTGTCCGGGCTCGGAAACTTTGGTGGCAATGTGCTCTTGCGTAGCAGCAAACTGAGGCTGGATCTTAAGTGCGACTCTGGCTTCAATGTTGTTGACCTTGGCCGAGAGAGTGTTGAGTGGGCCGTCAGGCGCGTTCAGGGCGGCGAGCTGCGCTCAGCCATCGGCGCCATGCAGCTGCTCCGCCACTGCAGCTCAGATGGAGTCCGTGCTGGGGGAGGTGCCGCTCTGCGAGGATGCTACAGCTGCTGTGGCTGCCCGTCTGCGCTCGTACAGGAGGCTCCTGAGGCCAGCGTTACCAGCCAATTAATCTGGGTGAAGTCCTGGGCTCATCGCAGCCGCACACACCAAGCCACGAGCCACGAGCCACGAGCGGACATGGCTGACGGCGGAGCTCAGAACTTTTGCGTCTGAGCCCCAAATTTAGTCGAGCTACTTGCATCAGATGCGTCGTTTCAAGACGCATCTGGTAGTATAATCGGTTACGGCTGTAACGCAGTATTTTGCAAAATTATGCCACCAAAACGCAGCGCCCTTGACAAACACATCGAGCTGCTGTCGGCATTCCCGTCGACAGCAGCACGTGCGACATCAACTCCTGCGGACGCCAACCCTCTCGCGCTGATCCCAGCTCGATCTCCCCCCAGGTCTGCCTTCGATGCTCTACACCAAATTCGTCGCCCATTCCCAAGAAAACCCGAACTTCCCAAACCAAATGGGATGTCCGCCGCTTCGGCGCCGGCCAGCGGGATTTTTGCATCTTGGAAATATTTACGTTCACGAAGGAACATTGTGACGATGTTATCAAGTTCCGGGCCCGCCATGACGAACTTTTTCTGCCTACCCCTGGCGACAAGGTCACCAAGCCCAACTGGGAATGGCTGCTTCAAGAACCGGAGGCGTACTTGAAGGCAGTCATCATGTGCAGCTACCTGCGCTGCGATGCCCAGGACATCACCCACATTGGCTACGCTGGCCTCAGGAGCCTAGCTCCTGTACGAGCCCAGACGGGCAGCCACAGCAGCTGTAGCATCCTCGCAGAGCGGCACCTCGATCCCCAGCACGGACTCTGGATCCGAGCTAAAGTGGCGGAGCAGCTGGCGCCGATGGCTGAGCGCAGCTCGCCGCCCTGAACGCGCCTGACGGCCCACTCAACACTCTCTCGGCCAAGGTCAACAACATTGAAGCCAGAGTCGCACTTAAGATCCAGCCTCAGTTTGCTGCTACGCAAGAGCACATTGCCACCAAAGTTTCCGAGCCCGGACACAGCCAGTCAGCCACTGTGACCACCCGCCTTAACCAGGTGGAAGGCCGAGTCAGCCTGAAGGCACCGTGAAACTTGAGACAGTTGCCACCAAGGTAGACGCCCTGGCCACGCAGGTCCCCGAGATTGCCGAGCGAACGGTCACCATCGCCGCCCAACCTGCTGGTATAGGGCCGGCGATGACCCGGCTCGACTCGCGCTTCCTGGGCTGACCTGCTCAAGAGCCAGGCAACCTCTAACACGACCGCCATCACCACCAAGCTCCAGAATTAAGCTGGAAGACACGCGCCGTGAGGCCGCTGACCTCGACCGTCGCCGCTGCCGGGTCATCCTCAGGCGCTTCGACATGCAGCCGGAGGAGACCCCAGACTCTCTTCTCGACGAGCTGAAGAAACAACTCTTGGCGTGCATGGAGCTGCCATGCAGGTGCGACACGGCTGCAGGGCGCCTACCGCCTGCCCCATCCACGGGACAAGGCTGGGCCCCCTCCAGTGGTCCCGTCACCTTCAGCGACATCACAGCCCGAGTTCGGTTCCGGCCTCTCTCGCCGCAAGAAGCTGGTGAACACCTCCTGGTCGCTTGACGACGACCTGACGCCAGCCCAGCAGCAGCAAAGCCGCGATCAGTGGCCCGATCGACTACATCCGCCACAAGACCAACCCCGAGAAGCCCCAAGTGAACTGGCGGGGCGGGGACCTTTATGTCAACAAGAAACTGTGGAAGCCACCCCGGGCTCCTCCGGCCGGGGATAGAGCACTCAAGCTAGTTGTCTAGATGGGGGCAATCGATTATGGGATAGCTTGCTCCGTCCTTGATCATGCTTAACGTCCTCCTGGCTAATATGATCAGATTACTTGCCCACGCTCCTTGTTATGCCATGCTCACATGGGTCTTATTGCACCCACAGATTGCCGGATCCGGTTAGCGTGTCCGTTTAGCTAGCGTGCCCGAATGCAGCTGTGGCATGCCTTAGGCATGAAGGAGACTGGGGGTCTCTGCCCTTTCTCCTGTTGTGCACACACAGGGATCAAAAGCACTTCGGTGCTCCGTGACTCCCCAACGGGAGCACGTGTTCAATTAATTAATTAATTAATGGGATAGCTTAGGCTTGACAGCACTTGAAATGATATTAGCGCACAGCGTTATAGTACCTTCAATTAGCTCTGGCACCTTGTGGTCATCAGCTTGCGCCTTAGCCGACGTCTTGCTTGAGCCAACCTCACCTTTGTAGCATAAGCTATGCGTCAGCCTACCTATGGTATTGCACTGGTTGTATTGCACCCACAGTGTTGCGCCCCGGCATGCACCATGCTGTGGAGAGAGCGCTCTGTGGCCTGCCCACTTGCGGCAGTGAGAGAAGCTAGGGCGCCCTCCCTCCTCGCTGTGTATATAGGGTTGAAGGTTCCTTTACTAGCTCTGTATTGGCACCCACCACGTGACGCAGTCACGTGCTTATTAATTATTAATTAATTAATTAAGTCCTGGGCGTCGCAGCGCAGGTAGCTGCACATGATGACTGCCTTCAAGTACACCTCCGGTTCTTGAAGCGCATGCAGCCATTCCCAGTTGGGCTTGGTGACCTTGTCGCCAGGAGTAGCTCAGAAAAAGTTCGTCATGGCGGGCCAGGAACTTGATAACATCGTCACATTGTTCCTTCGCGAACGTAAAGATTTCCAAGATGCAAAAATCCCGCTGGTCGGCGCCGAAGCGGCGGACATCCCATTTGGTATGGGAAGTTCGGGTTTTCTTTGGAATGGGCGATGAGTTTGGTGTAGATCGAGCATTGCGTCGAGGGAGGCAGACCCGGGGGGAGAGCTGGGATCAGCGCGATGAGTGGGTTGGCGTCCGCAGGAATTGATGTCGGACGAGCTGCTGTCGACAGCAGCTCGATTTGTTTGTCGAGGCTGCGTTTTGGTGGCACTGGCAAAATACTGCGTTACAGCCGTAACCGATTATACTAGCAGATGCGTCTTGAAAAGACGCATCTGATGCAAGAACAGCCTTAGCTTGTAATTATTAATTGGTAGTCACTGCCGCCATGGCAGCCATGCCTAGAATGTTTGCCTAGCCGTGCCACCATACCTAGTCACATGCACCGCTAACGCACGGTACACAACCAGCCATAGCCTTAGCTTATAGCCCTAGTTGTACAGCCATGCTACGTCCTGGCTATGATGATCAGATTACTTGCCCACGCTCCTTGTTATGATATGCTCACATGGGTCTTATTGCACCCACAGAACTTGCCGGATCGTCTATCGTGTCCTTGCTGCTGTGGCATATGCCTCTGCTGCTGTGGCACTGAAGGAGAAAGGGGGTCTCTGCCCTTTCTTCCTGTTGTGCACACACAGGGATTAAAAGCACTTCCTGTAGTGCGGAAGGCACCACCCCACCATTCCCCCTTCACCACGGGGTGTGGCAAGGTTGTGTCCTGTCCCCATATCTGTTCATTATTGTCCTGGATCACGTCATGCGCCGGGCACGTGCGCGCTTTACTGCTGGTTTGATTGAGCCCGGCTTGGACATCCTTAACGAGCGCGAGCCGGCGGCGGGGTTGGCACTGGCTACCACCTGGCCGACCTGATTTATGCGGACGACACCACCCTCATCGCGCGCCCCGAGCACATTCAGACCTGGCTGGACTGTCTGGGCTTGGAGGTGAGGGCGGTGGGGTTGGAGATTAGTGTCAAAACTGAGGCGATGGTGATTGGGGCCTCCAGTCACCCACCGCTGCCGCGCCTGCTCGACGGGACGGAGGTCCCGTTCCGTGACCGCGTCAAACTGTTGGGGACCATGCTCCCTGACACCGCCGACGATGTGGACATCCGCATCGGCCTGGCCTGGGACAGGCTCCGTTCGCTCAACCGACCTACTGGCGCTCCAAGGGCGTGGGCGAGCACCGCAAGCGCATGCTCTTCAAGGTCCTCGTCCTCACGGTTCTTACGTATGACCCGGGTTGGTCTGTACGCCATACGGATGCGAAAAAATGCAGGATAAAGCATATTTTAGGCCTCCGCGTATTATACGCGTACTTTACTTCAGACTACGCGGTTTGGACTTATTAGAATTTTTCGGGGGTACCAGCGGGCAGCGGGCACTGGCGCGGTGCCCAGGTTCTGGGCGCGGCGCGCTCACTGCACAGTTGAGATTTTTACTACTAGAAGTAGATGCGTACAGTTCTTTTCATAAAGCGCAAGCCTTGCAAAATGTTTGGCCGGTAGGAGACAGCTAGGACTAGGTACATAACGCATAATAACAGTGTGCCAGCAAATGCCAGCTGTGCTACTGACGGTGTAATGCAATATAGCGACGACGAGGCCAGTGCGACTGTGCGACAGTGTGCAGCCATTTTCGATTTGCAGCCATGAAGAAGAAAGGGCCTGAATGGGATTTGGTTCTCGAGAAGAAAGAAGCAGTCACAGATGCTGTTAGTAACAAAACACAGTTTGTGTCGAATAAGTTCTGCTCATTTTGCAACAAGAAGTTCTCATACGGGGCGGGGGCAATCAGCGTATTCCGAGTCCGTGCACACTTTGCCGGAATCACAGGGGAAGGGATGTTACCCTGCGACAAAATTCCACCGAATATCCGGAGCAGGTTTCTCAGGATTGCTAACAACAAGTTGCAGAAGTCAGACGCCAAGAAGCAGCACAATTTGAACAGGGCCATGGCGGAGATGGGAGGGGCTGCGCCGGCTGACTTGTCGTCGGTTCCCAGCAAAGGCCAGCTGAGCATCACCAAAGGGCTGGTTCCCGTCGACGAGAAAGGTGTCCAGCTGCTGGCTGCCGAATTTTTTATCGAGAACGGCATTGCCTTCAATGCGGCTGAGAGCGCCTCTTTCAAGCAGATGGTGGCCGGCATGATCCAGTACAAAGGAGGGCACGTCACCCCTCCTTCTCGGAAGTTGTGTCTTATGTCCTCTCATGCATTATATAGTGGATGGCTTTCCTTACAATCAATTAATTAATTGATTCCTTACTATTCCCGTTGCAGCCTGCTCCCCCCTGCATTTAACAAATCATAATCAGATAGGATTCCAGGGCATAAATGGAAGATGTTAATAAATAAGCATATACACCAAATTTCAGTTGCAATAACTGCATGACCATCATCAAGGAGCGTGCTAATTGGGTGACTGACAATTGGACCACAAAAACTGTCGCGTATTTTACCGCCACGTATTTTACACCCCCCAGGTATAATACGCGTATTTTAGGTCTGCGTACTATACCCCGCACACGTATTTGCCAACCCGGCGTATGACGCCGAGGTGTGGACACTCACAGACACACTGGCGGCTAAGCTAGACGGCACGGTTTACAGGATGCTCCGACAGGTCCTGATTGTAGAGTTTTCCAAGCATTGGTCATTAGAGTCTTTGTAACAGGGTATGCCCCTTATTTCAGAGGAGATTAGGCAGCGTAGGATAGCATTTGTAGGACATCTTGCTCGCACCAGCCAGGTCAACACCGCCCTTGGTCTGGCCGGCCCCCAGCGGCTTGGCCAACCAGGGCGGCATATATCTTGACCTGGCCTGGCCCCAAGGACATTCCCAGGAAGCTAGGTAAACCTGCCATGAACTACATCCAGATGTTGCTGGCCGACCTAGTGGTCCCAGCTCAGTTTGAACACCGCATCCACTCCCTCTCTTTCTTTGGACTGCCATGCAGAACAAGAAGCGGTGGCAGAAGTTGTCCAGGCTCACACGCCAGCCCCTGTGGGCAAGCCACCCCCCCCCAAGAGGAAGGGGCGTTTTGCTGAGTAGTGTAGTTAGGATTTTCTAGACTAGATAGCTTAGAGTTAGGTTAGTTCGATTACGCGGCTTCCTCCACCTCCACCCATCCAGCAAGGAATATGTGCTACATGATCTCCCAACGGAGGCATGTTATAATTTTTTTTTCCCTGTTGTGCACATTAATTAATTAATTAATAGACACGTGACTGCGTCACGTGAGCATAAGTCCTCAGTGGGAGGGGAACATGGGATGGAATGGATGGTATAAGCTATCTAGATCCTAGTTACAGGGGTGTGGGCACCGCGGCCCGAGTCGCTATGAATGCCATACTTGGTCACACGCGGAGCCCCCACAGGCTTGGGGGGGTCGCCTTCATCACTACTTGCCATCTATCCTTGCGCACCATCTGCCTCCATATTACAGACAAACCAGGAGGCTGCCCGGGGGTGAGCCCGTCACGTCTAGTGTAGCACATGTCCATGCCGAGTCTATCACGAAAAGTCCACGGGTGGCGGCCCTGCCGCGCGCGGCCGGGGGCACGCCAGGGGAGGACATATCGCCCAGGCTGGGCGGGCTTCATGGTGCACATACAGGGATTAAAAGCACTCCGGTGCTCCGTGACTCCCCAACAGGAGCACGAGTTTAATTAATTAATTTAGTAATCTGATGCAAGTAGTCCGACTCAATTTGCATAAGGCTCAGAAGCAAAAGTTCTGAGCTCTGACCGCCATCAGCCATGTCCGCTCGTGGCTCAGCAGCCAGGCCAGGCATGGACATGTGCTACCCTCGCCGGGGCGGGCTCACGACCAGGGAACCTCCTGGTTTGTCTCTAATATGGACTAGTAGGCAGATGACGCGTAAAGATAGGTGGCAGACAGTAATGAAGGCCACTACCCCCCAGTAGTAGGCGGGGCCTCCACGTGTGACTAAGTTTCGCATGCATGCATAGCGATTCGGGCCATGGTGCCCGCAACCCTGTAACTAGGAACTAGCAAGACATACGCCCTAGCTCGAAACACACGCCCTGATCAAGCATGCTGTTTCCGGCCCCACCGTCTAGGTCATCTAGTCGCTCTACACGTAAGCCAGCCATAATTTCAATGCACACGGATACACATTTCCATCACCATTCATATTCATCATCCTGAACGACTCGAACACGCGGACAAGATAACGGCAGGCTCGAGCTACCATGGTCCGGATTCTCCCGATTTCTGGCCTGCGCTGGTTGTCTCCTTGATAGCTACGCTGGTTGTCTCCTTGATAGCTACATCCGACTCGAAACACACGCCCTGATCAAGCATGCTGTTTCCGGCCCCACCGTCTAGGTCATCTAGTCGCTCTACACGTAAGCCAGCCATAATTTCAATGCACAAGGATACACATTTCCATCACCATTCATCTTCATCATCCTGAACGACTCGAACACGCGGACAAGATAACGGCAGGCTCGAGCTACCATGGTCCGGATTCTCCCGATTTCTGGCCTGCGCTGGTTGTCTCCTTGACATCCATCCAACCCATCCCATATTCATTTCCCTGAGGACTTATGCTCATGTGCCGCAGTTATGTGAGAACTAATTAATTAATCTGAACTAAAAATTTCCCCATCAAAAGCCTTGCTTGCCATCTCCACTTGGGGCAACAATCGAAGGGTCCTCCGCACTGGACACCCCCCCCCCCCCCCCGACAAAAATGGCTGAATAATGGCATGATATTGCATCGCCACGGAGGTTCTGTTCTTAATTAATATATAATTGCATCGCACTTAAATATGGCATCAACCCTGGTGTCGTCTTAGCAGGGAGGCTCAATCCCATGGCATGCCGCCGTCCTGACAGGGAACCCGGCTGGTCCCATCACACACACCTCCCGCCCCTGCCCATCCTTGACACCTTTCTTGTTGTTGCGCGACGACATCACGCACATGGTGCCACCTGCATCAGATGCAGGGGAGCGCACCCTGGGCATGCTCTTGCGGAGAGGGGACGCGGGCGCCACGGTGCAGGCGGATCGCTCGAGCATGGCCGCACGCGTGGGAGGCGAACCGGAAGCTGTACGAGCAGGTCGTGCATCCTGCAAGAAAAACATTGGCAGTATGCAGTTGTGTAGAGATAGAAACATCGTGAGAGCCAGAACTTGGTCGGCGAAATGCCACAATCTTTGTTTAAAATCAGGGGCCCAACATTTTTCCCGATTTCTTCCACGCAATCGCCCACTCCAAGACGAAAATCAAATAAAGGGAACTACCAGCTGTGCTGACGAGGATTGCGACAATATTGGCATGCAGCTGACAACTTGCCGACAGATGTTTGCATAGTAATGAACCAATGAGGAAAAAATAAACACATTTACTTATGCGACGGTGCCATAAATGTACATGAAGTGAAATGGATGGCAGCAGAGCCAGATGATGCTGAGCAACTGAGTGACACGTTGTCATCCTCACAATGGGTGCATGCCCTGCCAACAGGTGGACACATACTCACTACAACATGGCAAGGCGGCAAAAGGAAGACATCAAGCAAACTCACGCAGACAAACAGATGCACACACCCCAAACAATTTTCAGACGGAAGCATGAGCCCGACCGGCTCAAGGACGAGAGCAGTATTTGCAAAGGACGACTGCCGGCACAACGTAGGGAAGATCACCGAACCATGACGACAAAAACCAAACGGACAGATAAAATGGCCAACAAGAACGAGCACAGTGCCACCAAGGGGCATCCTGCAAGCTGCATGGGTGGCACGTACGGCTGTGTGTGTCACCGGGGCATGCTGCAGCCGCCGCCGCAGCACCTCCATCGTCATCGCAAACGCGTCAAAGGCGTCGCGGTCAAACGTCTCCGTCTTTGATGTGGGCCCCCCCGCGTGCCCTTCGCCCGCCCCCGTCCGCTTGAAGGGCAGCGCGCCCCAGAAGGAGGACCAGGTCATCATTGGCACCACGCACGCCAGCTCGCGCTGCATTGCCGCCACCTGGCACGAGCACAGGGCATGGGGGGACATGGGCCGTTACGTGCATGCATGTGGCTCCGTGGTCAGTGAGGAATGGCCACGAGCCACAGAATGGGCAGGGCCATCTCCATTTGACTGGGTTCACCTCGGCGGGCCATGAAGGGGTGATGAATAATGGTTGATGGGATGCAAAAGAAACCGACGTTAGAAACGGGTACGCAGCTCTATGGTCCGTGAAACTCGAGAATGAAAGACTACAGAACCCATTCACAACACACCTTCATGCACAAGCAATTCCTTTCTTGCCAGCCCAGAAATGAATTGAGTTTGGTGACAAGAAGCTGATACAAAAGCTTGCAGCTGATTGGTCTGACCGACAACCTGGTATCTGCTGCTGCGCTTGTGCAGCAACTGTCAGGTCAAACCAGGGCCGACAGCCAACTTGCTTGCATATGCATACTTGATTGCTTGCTTGTGTCCCAGCAAGCGTGGTGTGTGCCAGCAATGACGGCGACCAAGGGAGGTCCGCGTGCGGCCGCACCTTGTGCTGGGGGATGCCCTCCAGGATCTCCTTCAGCTTGGGGATGTGGCTGTAGCTCAGGCGCAGCGAGAAGCGGTCCCACGCCCACACCTGGCAGGGCGTGCACAAGTATGAGCACCAGCCAAATGCATGTTGTTGTCAAGACATCAAGCGTTGGTTTCTTGACAAGCGAGACCAGTCAAATTGATGCCTGGGATAGCAGTGGTGCCGCCATGCGGCTGGTGGCGTCATGGCATGAAACCCGCAAGTCGAAACACAACTTGCAATGACAGGTGGCGCGGACAAGCCATGCGCCATCAGAGCATGATGAAACTGGCCGCAAAAGGAAGCACACGGGTCGCCACCATCCGACAGAACCATTGTCCACCAAAAGGCGCCCGCGGGCAGATGTCACTGCCCACCGTGCCACCATCTGACACCAATGAGAACACGATGCGTACAGGCCGCCCTACGCAGCCGCTGTTGCCTGCTGCAATAAGCTTCCATTCGAGATTACCAACTATAGCACCTTAAAGCGGATGGAAGTCTGTCGTCGGTCCCCTAGGCTTGACCGGAGTGGCAGCAAGCACCCCCAGAGCGCGCATGCACGGTGAACATCAGCACAAGGCCAGCAACCGCGTTACCTTAACAACCGGCAACACCCGCAGTACCTCATTAAAGGGCAGCGACTGCATTACCTCATCAAAGGGCAGCGACTGCTTCTCTTCGATGATGACGGGGATGCATCCCATGAGCATGGACAGGCTGGTGCGGCGACCCCACCCCCCGCCCTTGCCCTCCACCCCCAGGCAGAACACGGACGACGCGTAGTGCTCCCAGTAGAGACGGTCCGACCCCTGCGCGCGCACGGGGAGGGCAAACATCACCAGGTGCCGCCAGGGAGTAAGCCAGGCCTCTACAAGATCTCCCTCTTGTTGGCTGCATACAACAGATACCGTAGGGAGGTATTGATGAAGAGCACGTGACGGCTGCTGATGCAACACCTACTGGTGCCTCACAGGAAACGCCGTGCATGTTGTGCGCGCTCTGACACACGTCTCGCAGGCAGTGAAAGAAGCTAGGGCGCCCTCCCGCTGTATATGGGTTTCAAAAGTTCCTTCATTGGTACCCACATGTTGCAGTCACGTCCTTTTAATTAATTAATGTCTCGCAGGAACGTGGCTGCGCTCGTCTTACCCTCTCTCCCTCCCCCACAGGACTTCACGATTGGCTCATGGGACCCCCCCCCCCCCTCACCACCACTGCACTGCACGGTATGACCAAGGACACACGGCACCTGAGCCTGGCATTCGCTGTGGCCTTGTCCTCACGGGCGCTGCGGTGCACGATACAAGCACTGCGCACACATCGTTGCGGAACAAGCCGTGAGCCGCAGTACGACCGCACCAAAGGGCCGCAACAACGGCGAGCAGCAGTACGGCCGTTCCCGCGAGGAGCCACTCGGTGGATTGCTCTGGTCCATCGGTGGCCCCACGGTGGCCTGGAGGGCCTGCAGCACAGGGGCAAGTCCAGGGGCACTCTTCACCGCATACATGCGACCTCTACTATGCGACCCCTACTGTGAACACAGCCTGGGTGCCTACATTCGTGCGTGTGCGCCAGGCGTTCGGCTTTCCACAGACACCTCACTACTGCGCAGGTGTGCTAACGTCTCTACAAGGCGCAAGGTATACAATGCTGGGATTGGTGGATGCAAATAAGGGATCCCGATGCTACGGTTGGTAGCGGCCGTTTTTGGGTCCATCATGCGGCCCCCGAGGGTGCAGGACATGCCCACACTAAGGCTAACGGAGGCATCCATTGCAGAATTAACCATTGCCCCCCCGGCGCGCACATACAGCAAAAACATACCTGCGTGTTCGTGTCAATAAGAATCCACCCAGGGGGCGTCTTGCCCCACCCCCAGTGGTTAAATATGAGCGTGCGCGCGTGCGGGCCCGTGGGGTACACTGCGCCAGAGAAGAAGAGCGTCAGGTTGCGCTCCAGTGAGGGCACGCCCGCCACGTACGGCGAGCGCGCCTGCAGCGCCGTCATGTCGTTCTCTGGGGGGATCAGGACGTCCTGCGATGCACACACACACACACAACACACACACACACAACACACACAACACACACACACACAAAGACGCACACACACACACACACAACACACACACACACACACAAAGACGCACACACACACACAAAGACGCATCACGGGTGTGCAAGTGGGAAACCATGCAAAGACACGATCCACTTTTATTATTGATTGTCACTTTTATGGAAAGCCAACTTTTATCCTGGATGGCATGCGGTCGCCACGGTTACAGGTGTGCTGGCTGGCAGGTGTGTGGGTGGACAAGGATGCACAGACTCCGAGGCCACTGTGGCATCGCCTCCCTTCACGACGCTGTGCCATCGCCACGCTCGCGGTGGTGCAAGTGCGCAGGTGTCAGCATGTGGTCGAGCACCTCCGGATGGAACCAGCGATGCATGCGAAAGGTGCGACCACACGTCGTGCTGCCCCCACCCCCCTCCACCCAAACATGATAACAGGTTGCAGCGCCTTTGACAACAACAGCAAGCCGCAGCCACACCACCTATGCGCTAAGAATGGGAAGTGGGCCATGCACCAAAGCACCCGGCGGCTCGAACCGTATTCTACTTTCAAGGCGTTGCCTTGCGCAGCGAAAAGGGATTACAGCTTCCCCATGCCCTTTTTCCGTAGGACAAACTGGCCTCTGTACAGTGCATGCACAGGGGGGGAACCACCGCTGCCTGTGCGCCAAGCAGGGTGATGGCAGGGTCATGGGCAATCAGGCGCGTGATTAGGAGGTAGAAGAATTTCAACCAAATGTTACATAACCTCCCCCACTTTCTGTCCCTTTCCCAATCCCCTTGCCTTGGGTGAACCGCTCCTGCCCACCAATCCTCATATGGGTTTGGCCACCCGGCAACCTGCATGCGACCGCTGTCGTAACGGCATGAGGAGAGATGATGCGCTGCACAGCCCTGGCTGCCCACTAAGGCATGCAGACATCACCACCTGCCCAAATACGCCACAAGAACGGCACCCGCTTCGTGCATACCTCGTCTGGCCAAGACATGCCACCCAAGTACCCGCACCAGACCCCTATCGGGCCAAACATGCCACACAAGCACCTGCTCCCCACCGATGCCTCCACATTTGCCACCTACGTAAAGCGCCGCGTACCTGCCCAGGCCGGAACGGCGCCCCCAATGCCTCAAACTCGGCGCGCACTTTGCCCTTGGGTTCGCTCTCGTAGAGGCCATAGTGCTGCAGGATGATCAGCTTGCTGCGGGGTACAGTGACCAACAAGCGGGTACAGTGACCAACAAGAGGATACACAACATTATCACAAGCCAACCCCCTTAGTGTGACCAACACACGCAATACAGTGACCAAGAGTTCAAGTAGACCACAGCGCAGCGACCCACCACACGGCACGTTCGCCAGTGGGTGTGGGCAGCGCATTCCCACGACAAGTAGCACGACAAGTAACACGACAATTAACACGACAAGTACCGCAGGGATGAAGGGGGTCTGTTGCTGGCGGGCGCGGACAGTGCTCACAGCTGTTGTCTGGCGCGCTGCAGAGGCTGCACTGAGCGACAGGTGTCGTCGGCACGACGTGGGAGCCATGCCATCCGCCACCACCCTGGTACAGCACGGGGCACAATCCGTGGTCGGCCATCCGCCCCCCGCGGAGGCCGGCTGACCATGCCAGGCGGGCTTTGACACCCTGTGCACCCCCATGCCGCGGTTTGGGTACCACCCATGGTTATTTCCTGCCCCACATCATCACCTGAACAAAGATAAGTAAGAACAAGGGTTAAGCAGCTGAGTGCCCAGCCAAAACTTGACCAGGATCAAAAGTGTCGAGCGGTTCTTGGGTAACATGCAGCTTGGCTAAGGGCTGTGACTGGGTAACATGCAGCTTGGCTAAGGGCTGTGACTGGGTAACATGCAGCTTGGCTAAGGGCTGTGACAGGGCGGCCTCACAAGCAAAAAAGCCAGGGAGGACCAACCAGCTACAAGCACCACTACTAGCGCTGGCTACGTTGGATCGGCGGCACGCTAATAGTAGTACTTGGTGGCAGCACGAGCCTGGAACCAGAGGAGCGCGTTCCCACTGCCGCCAGCAGGCAAAAGGCAGGCCGCACGGCACCTCGCCAGCACGCGGCTGGCACCTGCGTGGCCAGCACCAACGTGGCCAAACCCAATCCTCACTTGCATACGCGCCAACCCGCACATTTTTACTTGCACACGCGCCAACCCGCATATTTTTACTTGCACACGCGCCAACCCCCATCCTCACTTGCACACGCGCCAACCCGCATATTTTTACTTGCACACGCGCCAACCGCATATTTTTACTTGCATACGCGCCAACCCCCATCCTCACTTGCGTATTTTGGACAGTATGTCAGTCCGCGTGCCGCCCCAGTAGGGCAGCGAGCCGATGTCGTCCAGTAGCACCATGAGGTGGCGCGCCTCCAACCCTGGAGGGGCCACAAGGACACGCGTTGGGGTCCGCCCGCCGCGCAACGCCTTCGCTGCTGTCCCTGCAGGGTGGCAAAGGAGTCATTGGCGAGCCGACACAATGCATGAAGGGAAGAAACAGGGTTTTAGAAAACAGAGTCTCAAGACCTGGTGTTGCCAGACAGGCCGTCGCGAGGCGTGGCATTGTAAGGCAGATCGCTGGGGTAAAGAAGAGCAGCATTGTAGGAATGGTGGCATGTAATGGCATTGGGGTGAAGAAAGAGCGAAATACCAGCAGAGATATGGGCGGCCCCTCCGCCGTGTGGATGGAGGGTAGCATATGAGAACGTGAACTATGGGGCGCCCACCCTGCCATTCCTCTCCAGGGCATGTCCCTGAAAAGATCGCCAGGCATGTCCCGGTAAGGGTGCAAAAGGGCAGAAACATTACTGCAGGAAACCTAGCCAAGCAGGTGCGGAGGTGGGACCTGTTTTCAACACACGCTGCACTCAACTGCAGTGGCAGGAAGCAATCTCCACGGGTGCATCAAGGCTGAATCTAGTAAGGCCGGCACAGTGGACTGACGGCAGCACTCCTTTGCCCTAGAAGACCCCGTGCTCTCTTTGGCAACTGCCCACATCAACTCGCAAAGGTGTGGTACTCCATAGCGTATGCATGTGTGTGTATTAAAAAAAACATAGAGTACAGGACCAGCCAAAGGGTTGCTGACAAGCAGCGCGCTCACCTTTCGCCTCATCAAACACGCCGACCCACAGGTGGGCCGTCGGCGGGTCGTTGGCGGCCCACTCGATAGCTGCCGTACGGTTGTTGGTGTACCTGGTCGGGCCCCGGGGTGAACCGAACAGGCAGTGCCGGTGTGCGGGTGTTAAAAAATGATAGGAGATGTTGCTGGGCAGGAAACCCATGCACATTTGACGTGAGGGCGCACGCCACATGGGACCACGCGGTATTGGGTGCCTGGCCAGGGGCAGGGGGCAGGGGGCAGACCTGCAAACGGATGCCCAACATGAAGCATATGTAAAGAGGCGACACGACTTTGCAGCGGGAGTAGAAGGCCCTGAAGAGAGAGGAGCCGGGGTCACCTCGCACAGTTTCGTGACAACTTCGCAAGCTCAGTGGCAGATCCAGGCATAACAGCCTGCCACCAGGGTCTGGTCTGCATGGCTAAGTTGGCAGGTTCTGGGCCATGCCAGGGAGGGTGCAACAGACTCATGCAGCACCCTTCGGCTGCGTGTCAAGCCACAGGGACAGGAACACCATTTCCGAGGAATCCCAGCTGGTGACATGACCGAGCGTGTCAGGGTTCAGACCCGTTGTTGATGGGACATCAATCACAACAGGTCTAAACCAGGATACAAGGCCAACGGCAGGATAGAATAAGGAAAGTGTTCAGCACGGTGCGACAGCTGTCCCCATGAGGCGCACCTGGAGCCCAGGATGGCCAGGGGAAAGAGAGGGGTGCCAATTGATAGGAGGTATAAATACTTACCTGGAGCCCAGGATCGGCAGGAAGAAGTAATCTGCTTTGGACGCATCCGAGACTCGGTGGGCAGAGCTCAGCAACCGCTCCGTCCAGTACAGGTTGCCTGTGGCGGGAAGGGCAAGGTTGCCATGCGGGAGACAGGGCGAGGCCATGCGGGAGAGGCTGCTAACATAAGCTGGCAGCTGGCAGTATCCTTTGACATGTTGCATCGGTTGGGCCCTGCCAGGTCGTCACATCACACACGCCCAAAAGGGCAGAAACCAGCCCCTGTGACGGCTGGTGAGGGACATGGGGCAAGGTTGGGACATGGGGTGGGGCGCGCAAGGCAGCCCGATAAGAAAATTGGCCGTAGGGGTGAATTACTTCGATTGTTGAGAGCATGCAAGCATCAGCCACAACAGGCATCCCTATTGTGAACTGCCTGTGCTGCCCCACTGTCGTGAGAGCGGTGCCAAAAGTTTTTAAAAATCGAACGCGTTGAAGACATGGTACCCCACTCTAACTAGTACGCAGCAGTGTGGCACCCAGGTTCTACGGTATACGGGTCTGGAAGGCCGAACAGACCCTGTCGTCTTATCGCCAACGTTCACAATACGCAACCACCTGTTTCTTCACCTGTTAAATGCTCTCCAGTGCTTGTCTGCTACCACAACCCAATCTAGCACCCTACCCTTGCGAGAGAAGTCGGTGGGCAGGTCCTTGGACCCTCGCGCTTGCGTCCGCCATGTGGTGTAGATGGGGGGCAGGTCGTACACGTAAATGGCCGGCGACACCGGTGCAGGTGTGGTGGTGTCCCCCGCGTCCCTGGCAGGTGCCTCCTCCTCCCAGTACATGCGAGGCTGCAGGTACGTCCCTGGGGGCAGCCCACGGTTCCCCGCCTTGTTCAGCACCTCCACTCCGCTCTTGCTCAGGGTGAGCGAGCAATCCATGCCTGAGGGGGGCGCGCGGAAAACCATGGGCAGTAAAGTAGGTGCGGCAGAAAGGCGACGGCATGGGTTGGCGGAGTAGCATGCATCTGTCAACCAAATGCGTGTGGCGGCAAATACAACAAGGTGGCCGTACCGATACAGCACCAAGCCCAACAACAACAAGGTGGCCGTACCGATACAACACCAAGCCCAACAACAACAAGGTGGCCGTACCGATACAACACCGAGCCCAGCAACACAAGGTGGCCGTACCGATACAACACCAAGCCCAACAACACAAGGTGGCCGTACCGATACAACACCAAGCCCAACAACAACAAGGTGGCCGTACCGATACAACACCAAGCCCAACAACAACAAGGTGGCCGTACCGATACAACACCAAGCCCAACAACAACAAGGTGGCCGTACCGATACAACACCAAGCCCAACAACAACAAGGTGGCCGTACCGATACAACACCAAGCCCAACAACAACAAGGTGGCCGTACCGATACAACACCAAGCCCAACAACAACAAGGTGGCCGTACCGAAACAATACCAAGCCCAACAACACAAGGTGGCCGTACCGATACAACACCAAGCCCAACAACAACAAGGTGGCCGTACCGATACAACACCAAGCCCAACAACAACAAGGTGGCCGTACCAATACAACACCAAGCCCAACCACACAAGGTGGCCGTACCGATACAACACCAAGCCCAACAACAACAAGGTGGCCGTACCGATACAACACCAAGCCCAACCACACAAGGTGGCCGTACCGATACAACACCAAGCCCAGCAACACCGTTTGTGCCTCGTACAGCAGACAATTATACAGCAGACACGTGTACAGTAGACAATTATACATTTGTCGTGTTAGCATACATAGCAGACGCACCAAAGAATCCACGTTTACAGCGGCAGAACCCCCCCTCGCAGACGCCACGCGTGGGACCCTGGCAGTTGCTGGGGCACCACACGTTGTGGTCGACCTCCCTGCAGTCGCGCCCGACCCAGCCGATGAAACACGTGCAGCGGCCCTCCGGCTTGCCTGGCAGGCGGGAACACAGTCATAATACAACACGTGGCTCCAAAACATGAATGGAAACATGATTCAATGCATGTTGATTGAAGACCGTGTTCATGTGCCAATGCTTGGTAAATGCGCCATGTCCGTGGTGTAGCACCCTGCATTATGGCATAACACATCACGGCACAACACACCCCTGCAGAGCGCCGCGCGGCAGGACATCGCCCCAGCAAAAGCCACCTCGGCTCCATCAGCTACTGTGCAGCGATGGCGCCTGTGGGCATGCCTGCCATTGTATCAGTCGCCATGGCTCTCGTACCCAACACCCTTAACACTGCCATGGCTCTCGGTGCGGATGCAGGTCCTGCCATGGCTCTCGGTGCATATGCAAGTCCGGGCGCGGGTGTCAGGTGCCGACTTGGCTGCTGGCCCTGCGAGCGAGGAGGCGGTGCCCACCCTGGTCCTCCTCATCACCATTACCTGGGTGAAAGGTAGAAGCTTCGCATGGATCCCGGCACACAACGTTCCCATGCACCTGAGGATACCCTGGCTCACGAGCTGCACAGCTGGCAGATCTGCCTGTCTGCGCACGCTGGCCAGGCCCCGCAGTACACGCAGCATGGCAGGCATGAGCACACCCGCCACGCACGCTACCGCCACACTCTGCAGCGTGGGCGACACCTACGGCTTTCGCAAGGCAACCGCCCAAGTGCTGCAGTGACCAGTATAGTGACCTATGGGTCTAGCACAGTTGCTACGGCTTCGTACGGCAACCCTTATTTGAAAGGGGATTGGCTTGCCATGATGTTGACACATGCGGCACAAGCTGGTGGAACGAGAACGTGGAACCTGGCAGCGGCCCAGGCAGGGTATCAGGGGGCGGGTACGCACCGGTGGGTTCGCAGTAGCCGTGCCAGTGGCAGTTGTTCGGGCAGCGGCTGGGGGGCAACGTGTGGATGAGCATCTGCCAGGTGGGGACGGGGACAAGGGGGCAGGTGGCAGCACATGGCAGCATGCACAGTGACCGCCGAGCGTAGGTCAGCAGGTTCATCCGGCCGAGCAGGGGGTCACAGGGGCTGGCCAGCACACGGGGGGCGCGCGTCTCAGGCATGCATGCACACAGGGAGGCTATTTCGGCCAGCGAGTGTTCGTTTAGGGTTAAGGGTTTAGTTGTGCCCATCATGAGGCATGCGTGCATGAGGAGCATGTAGAGCTGCTGAATAAGGATTAGGATTTTAATAGCGCTGACGAACACCCTTGGAAGGCAATCCCCACCTGCAAGTGGGCCCTCCCTGGCCCAAGGCTGCGGCTTCCATGGGCCAATCACATCCCCCGAAACGATTCCAAGTGCCTGCCCCAAGCGGTCATCTGTCCCCCTTGCCCCTTTGACACCATGGCGCAACCTTACGTGTGTGCGTTTCCTTGAGACAATAACCTCGAGCGATGGGTGGCAGCCTCACCAAGCCACAGGGAGGTGGGCAAGGTGGCACTATCACAACACCCGCTGGCCATACCTGGCGGCATGACGCCTACCCCTTGGCATACGAGCCGCGCAGTGGGTGTGGTGCAGCAAGCAGGCCACCAAGCAGGGACAAGCGACGCAGCACAGTATGGTGGCTGTGGATGCGACACATATCACGTGCCCAGCAAAACTTCAGCGGGCGACGCTTGCGCCTGCAAACTGCCCCCAACTGAGTAGACCCTGTTGTGGCCCTCCCCTGGTGGCAATGCCAGTCCCCAATCCCCCCCTAGCATCAACCACCCCATGCCTCCTACTGCCACCCCTTGCCACCCACTGCCACCCCCTGCCAACGCAGCGCACGACTCGCTGTCCCCACATGCCAGCAGTCGCGCGCTGTACCTTGCCGGTGACAGGTGACAGCGTGGTGTCCGGCCCGTCCCCCACAATAGTGCCATCATCGGCCACCGCCATGTTGGTGTGGCCGATGGGCGACAGCTCGAGGCACTCCCCGGTCACCTCGTGCCGCGCAAACTGTGGGGATGTGCCGTCCCATGGGGTGGATGGGGAGGAGACACGAGCCGCAGGCGCCGGCCTCCTCTGGGTGGCCGCACCACCTGTCGCTCGACTGCTGCTGCCGCCGTCCCCCATCGACCCCATGCTGGCGGCCGCGGCGGTGCTGGCTGCGGCCCACTTCCCGATGCTCCCAAGATGGTCCTCACCAATCGACGCCGCACGAGATGACAGCTGTGCGGCATGGCGTGGCCCGACCGCGGCCTGTGGAGCTGCCGCAGCGAGGAGGGCACGTCGGCCAGCATCTACCGGGGCATCCCTTGCCGGGCAGGCAGCATCGTGCATGATGCGGCGAAGCACCTGCGCCGAGTGGTACAGCTTGTCAAGCACCGCACTGCCGTCCTCCTCCGCTGAAGGGGCCTGGGTGGGGTCCCACAGGTAGCATGGCGTCTTGCCCTCCATGGGCATGCCCAGCTGCGCCTCGCACTGGTTGCGGCACGCACAGGTCATCGCCAGGTGGGTGGTGCAGGGGACGCGGTACTCCTTGGTGAGCTGGCACGCAGGCGTGGCGTCGACCGTGCAGTCAGCACCTCCCCAGCCTAGAGGGCATGAACATACGCCGCGTGACTCGTCGCACGTGCCGTGCAGGGTACAGGCCTCGGGGCATCGGCTCTTTGCCCGGACTTCCCGAACTGGGGCGGCACTCAGTAAGCCGCTCAGATGCATCAGCATGACCAGAAGCAAGGCAGTTGAAGGACGAAGCCATGGCCACATCTTGCAGCGATTATGCGGTAGAGACAATTGTTGAAGAAACCGCCATTTTTAGATGCTTCAGCAGGTTAATTGCAGGAATTCAGGTCGACACCAGATGTTCCTCAAAACTATGCTACACATTCTTTGAAGTCGTGAGAAGTCGTCATCCCTTCAACTTGTTATCAAGTAGCAACCCCAGCCATGACTGACTGCAATAATTACTGGCGACTAACAGAGTCCAGCCAGCTATGGTAGGAAAGATATAAAATGCGGCAACCACGCGCGCTGACTATGTCCTTCCATAAAACAGATGTTCACCATTCATGCTCTGTGCCGTCGTAGTGTGGAAGTTTGGTTACCAGTCCAGGCAGTAGTGCACTAATGGATCAGCAGGCTGTAATAATGGCGGGCAGGTAATAAAGCGATTGGCAAGTTTTCATCGACAATCATGCGCTATGGCTGCTTGGACTGGCCAGCTGCCTGATAACTGGTAAGTGATAAGTGATAGCGCGCCTGATACCAATTACCAGGGAGGAAGTGCATTGATTAGACAGCTTTCCTAGTCAGTTTGATTAGAATCATTAGTCAGTCAGTCATCATCACTTCATCAGTCAGTCGTGTAATCCCACGCCTAATTGTTGTGTTGTTGTTGTTGTTGTTGTTGCCCACGCCGCACATGGGCAGCAGAGATTTGGAATTGTTTATTAGTGTAGGTACTTCCGCAGTAATCCTTCTGCTGCTGCTTGTGCGAACCACCGGCGACTCCCACGTGGCTGTCTATTGCAGCCTTGCGGATATTTTTCCGCCACTTTTTGCTGTTGGGAGATTCTTTACGCCCTTTTTCATTGGTATCTACCAGACATGCCGTTCAAGCCTGCAGTCACATGCGGCCCAGACGTGTGGGCAATCGGTTCCCAATATTCAAGGCAACGGCTGGTCCCCTGTCGGTGCACCGGCGCGGGAATAAACTCAACTCAACTCGACTCAATATTAAAGCCACAACCTGCCACATATAACAGACTGCGTCAGCCATGCGACGCGTGGAACCCGGCCAGGTCGCTCCCGTTCTTTTGGTGGAACGTGGTTCGCGCGAGCGTTCCGCGCAACACAAATACACTAAGAAAAAACATTAAGTATCCATGGACAGCCGTTGGGCTATTGCTGTAATAACGGCAAGTTCCACGCTTATATTAAAGTAGGTATTAATGCCGATCAAGAAAGGAGCTAATTTGGTCGTTTGTATTGTGGATCCTTTATTGTCGAAGGTTTGAAAACAGGCCACTTCCCATCTCGTTTTAGAAGAAAGCCACGAGCTGGTAATGAAGTGGTTGTTACGTGGCGAAAACATTGGTGACATTGAAGAATTGCATCATGAAATATACGATAAATCTATCCTACTCTCGCATGCAGGAATGGATAGCGTGTAGTTTATGCAAGCCGTCGGCGTTGCTTCCTCTATACATGTAGGCAGTGTAGCTTTAGGCAAGAGGTGAGTAGGCTCAAATGGGTACAGATTCTTATCCTCCTGTAGTCTTTCTTGCAGAGGCTTCAAAGGACCCAGCTTATGGAGGAATGCGCCGGTTCCTACTTGCGCGACAAGCAGCAAATAATGGCGGTACATTAAAGAGAGAGGTCAGTCGGCATTGCCAGCTCTGTGGATTTCGTTTCCCGCACTCATGAACTGGTATGACGCGACTTCATGTCAACGCGAACTTCGCCCTCTTACCCAGTTTTCTACTTCTGGCTGGGTGAATTGTGTACAGGAATGGCTCTGCAACAACAACCGGTACTCCGTCTACCGGTACTACATCCGGGACCAACTCAAACAGAAACGAGTAAAACTCAACGCCGACGCCGTGTAGGTGCCAATGTTGACCTGCTTGCCTTGTCAACATGTTCTCTGCGTGTCTGATGCTCAGGCTTGGCCCCACCAGCTGCCCACTATCTAGTCGAGGGCTGTCCGGTTCTATCTATAGACTAACAGTTCGTGGGAATACAACCCGTGCTTCTAAACCAAACTTACTAAAGCACTTTTTATATGCCCTGGTCTGTGCTAACAGAGTATGTGGATATGTGGCTGTCTACTGGGGGCAAGAGTTGTTTACCTAATGACCTACCAGCACTACTCTTCTGTCGCCCATTCCTGTTTATCCTGTTCTTCTATCCCCTATCCACTCCACCCTCTTCTTCTTCTATCCCGTGTTCCCTCCACCCTCTTCTTCTTCTATCCCGTGTTCCCTCCACCCTCTTATTCTTCTATCCCGTGTTCCCTCCACCCTCTTCTTCTTCTATCCCGTGTTCCCTCCACCCTCTTCTTCTTCTATCCCGTGTTCCCTCCACCCTCTTCTTCTTCTATCCCGTGTTCCCTCCACCCTCTTCTTCTTCTATCCCGTGTTCCCTCCACCCTCTTCTTCTTCTATCTCGTGTTCCCTCCACCCTCTTCTTCTTCTATCCCGTATCCACACAACCCTCTTCTTCCACCCGCTACTCTCCTTTATTTTTCTTGAACGTTGTTTAATATGCCTACTCTTCCATCCCCTGCACCATTCCCTCTATCTTCTCACTGCTCCTAATGTGGCCATGCCCCCCTCTCCCTGCTTGTCATGTCGACACCGGCACACCCCCTGCATGCAGCGTGTCGCCTGCCGCGACCCCTCAGCCGTCACCCTCCAAGGCCGATCACCACCAGCACGATGGCCTGGTGAGTGCAGCTCATCATCCATCAACGTGGATAAGGGCATGCTTGTCGGTACCTGGGTGCAAGCATGCAGGGTCGGCATATCTCTCCGGTCTCCACCAGGGTGCTGGTGGTTGGCAGGCATCCAATGGCAGGGGGGCCATGCAGGAATCACTTCCCTTTACTGACATGGTAATGGCGCACGTGCGAAGCCTCAACCATTACTAGCACGGTCGTGGTGTGCGCCTTGTCACACACACGCTTGTTCTTTAGGTTTTTGCACGATCAGCTCTGCATGGCCGGGCATGTGCTTGGTGCGCGCTGGTATCTGTGAGGTCGGGCGGTTGCTAGTAAGCAGAACGAGGATCGTCACGCAGACACCGACGGGTGCACGAACTGTCGTGAGGTCAACGCGCGCTAGGCCATTATGTGCCTTCGCCTCCCTTCTCCTCCCCCTCTTCAACACCCGCAGGCTTTCTTGGGCTTTGGAACTTGACGTGCGTATGCCTGGCCATCCCTAGCTCCCATCCTTAGCTCCCATCCCTAGCTCCATAAACACTTGTCCTTGCCTGAAAGACTGTATTGGTAACCACGTTCCAGTTCTACTGACCGTGGCTATGTAGGCAGCCATGATGCCCTTGGCAACGCTGGCCATCACGCCACGGCTCGCCGTCACTGCTCGCCGTCACAGCTCGCCGGCCCATCGTTTCCCGTCCCCTCGCGCACCTGGCCTTGGCTCACGCCTGTCGGCCGTATGTGTGGTGGGGCCTTGGTGTGGATATGGCCCTACGTGGGTGTGACTGTCCATCTGTATAGTTGCATGCCACCACGTGCACATGCGGCTACTGTAGGTACGGCAGTGGTTACTGCTATGTACATGCGCGCGGATCTCGTGCCCCCCCCTTGAATGGGTAATGGCAACAGTATCGATGAGCGATGGCTGACGAGCGTGGCTGCTCATGTGCCCCCTTTGATGCGCCCTGCGTTGGCTCACCAGTGGCGGCAGGGCTCGCGCGGCATGCCCAACCACGCGCCCGCCGATGACCGGCCTCCGATTGAGGTGGAGAAAATCTCCATGCTGGGGCCCCCTCCCTCGTACTCGTTCGTGGGCATGGGGCACATCTTTGCCGACAACGGCAGCGCCGCAAGTGAGCAGAGGAATGGACGCGTGCTTTGTTTATTTGTTTATTTGGTGGATCATCGAGTGCCTTGTTTTTTATTAAAGCGAGTGAGGAAAGAAGGTTGTGAAGCAGATGCCTTCCCTCTTGGTTATGCATTATCATTCTATCAAGACTTCTTATCGGCTTGTCCACCACTTGCCACGGCCTCGCCCACGTTTGTCCAGCACTTGCCACCGCCTCGCCCACGTTTGTCCACCACTTGCCACGGCCTCGCCCACGTTTGTCCACCACTTGCTGCCTGCTCGCCCGCGTTTGTCCAGCACTTGCCACCGCCTCGCCCACGTTTGTCCACCACTTGCCACCGCCTCACCCGCGTTTGTCCACCACTTGCCACCGCCTCGCCCGCGTTTGTCCACCACTTGCCACCGCCTCACCCAGGGATGCTGTGGATTTGTTTCTGTTCTCACATCAGCCCACCCCACGGTTGCTAACGCCTTGCTCTGTCGTCATCATTGCCCACTACTGCCGGCAGTCACCACCGTGCGGTTTGGCCACCTGGCGCTGGACCTGCTTGCGTTTGCTGCGGAGGACGGCATGGTGTCGGTGGTGACCCTGAACGAGGCGCCCGAGATTGTTCGCTTCCCCGGACACAGCAAGGCGGTAACAGGTGCGCGCATTACATGCGCAGGGCGGTGACAGGTGCGCGCATTACATGCGCAGGGCGGTGACTGGTGTGCATACCATTGTTTCATTACCTACTTGCACTGCATTGCTTTGTGTCTGAGGAGGAACCTTCATCAGTGACCAGGGACATGAGAGCTCCCGTCTCTGCCCGTGGCATGGAACACTTGCTGGCACAAGAGCACTTGGTGCCAACGAGGCATGGGAATGGGCTCAAGCCCGCCTACCTCCTGCACCGCTGGGTGCCCGTTGTCTTGCCAAGTTTCGCGCGGTGGCTGCCACACGCCGTCCCTTTCTCACGTCGCTGCATGGGGGCTTCCCTGTTCTGCCGCCACCCAACGGTTCCCCAAACACCCCCCCAAACACCCCCCTCCCTTCGCCCCCCCCCTCCTGCCTCCACCTCTGCCTCCCCCCTTCCCCCCCCAGACTTGGACTGGTCTCTCTCCAACACCTTTTTGGCCTCCTGCTCGCTCGACGGCACCGTGCGCGTGTGGGATGTGGCCAAGCGCGAGTGCCTGCGGCTCTTCTTCCGGGGAGGGGGTGTTCGATACATGGCCATCCGATTCCACCCGGTGAGGGAAATGGGGGTTGAGGGAATGGGGGGGGTTGAGGGAATGGGGAGTTTGAGGGAATGGGGGGGTTGAGGGAATGGGGGGGATGAGGGAAATGGGGGTTGAGGGAAAGGGGGGTTGAGGGAATGGGGGGGTTGAGGGAAAGGGAGGTTGAGGGAATGGGGGGGGTGAGGTGAATGGGAGGTGAGGGAAGGGGAGGGTGATGACGGAGGGCCGTGGTTAGCTGAGAAGATGGCGAGGCTGGATAGGGATGGTGAGGGAAGGGGCTGCGAGTCTCGCCGTGGGAAAGAATATTCCTCTAAAAAGTAAAACTTGTTTTTTCAGAAATCTTTTTTCCTTATTCTACAAGCAAGGGTAAGTGCTTACCTTATGGGCACTAACCTGGTTCCCACCGACCACTAGCCAGCAGACAAGGACGACTGGGTGTGTGACCCCGATGGTGTGCGCCCATCTGCGGTCGCATGCCGGGGGCCAGGCTGTGCTCCTCCCTACACCTGTCCCCTGCTCGTGAATAAACCTGTGACAGGTGAATAAAGCTGTTCCAAGAACGTGGTAACCTTGTCCTGCTGTCCGCTCGATGAGCTCATCCTGCCACATTTCGCCCCATCGCTGCTGCTGCTGCTGCTGCTGCTGGATGCGCGCCGCATCCCCCGCGTGCTTGTGGCTCTGTTGCTGCCGCGTGGGCTGTCTATTTGGGTGACCCCCGGCAGCTCAACAACAACCTGATGTTCGTTGGCGGCGACAACAGCTCCATCACGGTGAGTGCGCGCGACAAGTGGCACGTTTTCCTTCCTCGTGGGTGGTGGCATGGTGGATAGAGTTTGCACGTTTTCCTTCCTCGTGGGTGGTGGCATGGTGGATAGAGTTTGTTTTTTCAGCGTGACGGATACTGGTAGCTCCAGCACGTGTACTAGGATACACCCACAGGCGCGGGAAACCGCAAGCAAACTGGGCTGAGGCGCTGGCATTGTCAGTGGCTGCATCCAGGAAGCGGCTGCATGCATGGCTAAACCACTGTGGTTACATCTTGGAAGTTGTAGCAAGCCCCATTCGCTCGCTTGCAGTGATTGCGAAACGCAGAATCAGCCACGTGGGACGTGCCAGGTGGAGCGCCTTCTGGGCGCCACGTGGCAGCGCGCCAGCAGGCCCCGTAGCCCTGACTGCCCATCTTTCATCCCGTCCTTGTTGCCATGTTTTTGTTCATTATATTCTGTGCTTCCACTCGAGCATGCATGCGGCGCCGTGGGCAAGAGACTAATGGACTAGGAATAGGCATCGAACGGCGCAAAGCAGAATGCTGCCATACGCTACAGTAGCACTAAGCTGCTACTATGATCCGTCCCAAATGCAGAGTCTATTGTGGTGGCTACTTGGTGCGTGATGCCCCGCCCTGGTCCACCCTGCCCTCGGTCTACCGGGCAATCAGACCAGCATCCCTCTCAGCCTCTGCCTTCCTCTCGGTTGGTGGTCGAGCCTCCGTCTTCCTCTCGGTTGGTGGCCGAGCCTCGGTCTTCCTCACGGTTGGTGGTTGAGCCTCGGTCTTCCTCTCGGTTGGTGGTCGAGCCTCGGTCTTCCTCACGGTTGGTGGTTGAGCCTCGGTCTTCCTCTCGGTTGGTGGTCGAGCCTCTGTCTTCCTCTCGGTTGGTGGTCGAGCCTCTTTCTTCCTCTCGGTTGGTGGTCGAGCCTCTGCCTTCCTCTCGGTTGGTGGTCGAGCCTCCGTCTTCCTCTCGGTTGGTGGTCGAGCCTCTTTCTTCCTCTCGGTTGGTGGTCAAGCCTCTTTCTTCCTCTCGGTTGGTGGTCGAGCCTCGGTCTTCCTCACGGTTGGTGGTCGAGCCTCGGTCTTCCTCTCGGTTGGTGGTCGAGCCTCGGTCTTCCTCCCGGTTGGTGGTCGAGCCTCTTTCTTCCTCTCGGTTGGTGGTCGAGCCTCGGTCTTCCTCACGGTTGGTGGTTGAGCCTCGGTCTTCCTCTCGGTTGGTGGTCGAGCCTCTTTCTTCCTCTCGGTTGGTGGTCGAGCCTCTGTCTTCCTCTCGGTTGGTGGTCGAGCCTCTTTCTTCCTCTCGGTTGGTGGTCGAGCCTCGGTCTTCCTCTCGGTTGGTGGTCGAGCCTCGGTCTTCCTCTCGGTTGGTGGTTGAGCCTCGGTCTTCCTCTCGGTTGGTGGTCGAGCCTCTTTCTTCCTCTCGGTTGGTGGTCGAGCCTCGGTCTTCCTCTCGGTTGGTGGTTGAGCCTCTTTGTTCCTCTCGGTTGGTGGGCGAGCCTCGGTCTTCCTCTCGGTTGGTGGTCGAGCCTCGGTCTTCCTCACGGTTGGTGGTCGAGCCTCGGTCTTCCTCTCGGTTGGTGGTCGAGCCTCTTTCTTCCTCTCGGTTGGTGGTTGAGCCTCGTTCTTCCTCTCGGTTGGTGGTCGAGCCTCTGTCTTCCTCTCGGTTGGTGGTTGAGCCTCTTTGTTCCTCTCGGTTGGTGGTCGAGCCTCGGTCTTCCTCTCGGTTGGTGGTCGAGCCTCGGTCTTCCTCACGGTTGGTGGTCGAGCCTCGGTCTTCCTCTCGGTTGGTGGTCGAGCCTCTTTCTTCCTCTCGGTTGGTGGTTGAGCCTCGGTCTTCCTCTCGGTTGGTGGTCGAGCCTCGGTCTTCCTCACGGTTGGTGGTCGAGCCTCGGTCTTCCTCTCGGTTGGTGGTCGAGCCTCTTTCTTCCTCTCGGTTGGTGGTTGAGCCTCGGTCTTCCTCTCGGTTGGTGGGCGAGCCTCGGTCTTCCTGTCGGTTGGTGGTTGAGCCTCGGTCCTCCTCTCGGTTGGTGGTCGAGCCTCTTTCTTCCTCTCGGTTGGTGGTCGAGCCTCTTTCTTCCTCTCGGTTGGTGGTCGAGCCTCTTTCTTCCTCTCGGTTGGTGGTCGAGCCTCTTTCTTCCTCTCGGTTGGCGGTCGAGCTTCGGTCTTCCTGTCGATCGGTGATCTGGTTTGGGACTCCATCGGGTCCGCACCTACCCTCTTGGTGGTTTGTCGCGTGCCATCCCCTCCCGCCGCCTTGCCCCACCCCCTCTGCATTATGTGCTGTTCTTTTGTGGTGTCGTACGCCATCCCCTTAGCGTTGTGCCGCGTTCCATTCCTGCCTGGTGACGTGCGCCATCCCCTTGCGTGCTGCGTGCCGTTTCTTGCCTGGTGACGTGCACCAGGTGTACAACTTCAGCACGGGGCGCGAGCTGGGCAACCACACCAACATGCGCGCGCCCGTCACCGCACTCGACATGGACACCACGGGCACGCACATCATCAGTGGCGATGCGGCGGTAAGTAGTCAACACATAATCAGCTGTGAAGTGGCGGTGAGTAGTCAACACATCATCAGCGGCGATGCGGCGGTGAGTAGTCAGCACAATCTAGCATCGCCAGCGGGGATGTGACAGTGGGTTCATGGGTCGGCAATGGCCGAATCGGCGTTGTGTTGGTACCCAGAAGACATGGGCCATGCGCAAGTGCAAAAGTATTGGGCCATGCGCAAGTGCACAAGTGTTGGGCCATGCGCAAGTGCACAAGTATCGGGCCATGCGCAAGTGGACAAGTATTGGGGCATGCGCAAGTGCACAAGTATCGGGCCATGCGCAAGTGGACAAGTATTGGGCCATGCGCAAATAAGTTTTGGGCCATGCGCAAGTGCACAAGTATCGGGTCATGCGCAAGTGGACAAGTATTGGGGCATGCGCAAGTGCACAAGTATCGGGCCATGCGCAAGTGGACAAGTATTGGGCCATGCGCAAATAAGTTTTGGGCCATACGCAAGTGCACAAGTATCGGGCCATGCGCAAGTGGACAGTAGTGGGCCATGCGCAAGTGGACAAGTGTTGGGGCATGCGCAAGTGGACAAGTGTTGGGCCATGCGCAAATAAGTTTTGGGCCATGCGCAAGTGGACAAGTATCGGGTCATGCGCAAGTGGACAAGTATTGGGGCATGCGCAAGTGCACAAGTATCGGGCCATGCGCAAGTGGACAAGTATTGGGCCATGCGCAAATAAGTTTTGGGCCATACGCAAGTGCACAAGTATCGGGCCATGCGCAAGTGGACAGTAGTGGGCCATGCGCAAGTGGACAAGTGTTGGGGCATGCGCAAGTGGACAAGTGTTGGGGCATGCGCAAGTGGACAAGTGTTGGGCCATGCGCAAGTGGACAAGTGTTGGGGCATGCGCAAGTGGACAAGTGTTGGGCCATGCGCAAGTGGACAAGTGTTGGGGCATGCGCAAGTGGACAAGTGTTGGGGCATGCGCAAGTGCACAAGTATCGGGCCATGCGCAAGTGGACAAGTATTGGGCCATGCGCAAATAAGTTTTGGGCCATACGCAAGTGCACAAGTATCGGGCCATGCGCAAGTGGACAGTAGTGGGCCATGCGCAAGTGGACAAGTGTTGGGGCATGCGCAAGTGGACAAGTGTTGGGGCATGCGCAAGTGGACAAGTGTTGGGCCATGCGCAAGTGGACAAGTGTTGGGCCATGCGCAAGTGGACAAGTATCGGGTCATGCGCAAGTGGACAAGTATTGGGGCATGCGCAAGTGCACAAGTATCGGGCCATGCGCAAGTGGACAAGTATTGGGCCATGCGCAAATAAGTTTTGGGCCATACGCAAGTGCACAAGTATCGGGCCATGCGCAAGTGGACAGTAGTGGGCCATGCGCAAGTGGACAAGTGTTGGGGCATGCGCAAGTGGACAAGTGTTGGGGCATGCGCAAGTGGACAAGTGTTGGGGCATGCGCAAGTGGACAAGTGTTGGGGCATGCGCAAGTGGACAAGTGTTGGGCCATGCGCAAGTGGACAAGTGTTGGGGCATGCGCAAGTGGACAAGTGTTGGGGCATGCGCAAGTGCACAAGTATCGGGCCATGCGCAAGTGGACAAGTATTGGGCCATGCGCAAATAAGTTTTGGGCCATACGCAAGTGCACAAGTATCGGGCCATGCGCAAGTGGACAGTAGTGGGCCATGCGCAAGTGGACAAGTGTTGGGGCATGCGCAAGTGCACAAGTATCGGGCCATGCGCAAGTGGACAAGTAGTGGGCCATGCGCAAATAAGTTTTGGGCCATACGCAAGTGCACAAGTATCGGGCCATGCGCAAGTGGACAGTAGTGGGCCATGCGCAAGTGGACAAGTGTTGGGGCATGCGCAAGTGCACAAGTATCGGGCCATGCGCAAGTGGACAGTAGTGGGCCATGCGCAAGTGGACAAGTGTTGGGGCATGCGCAAGTGGACAGTAGTGGGCCATGCGCAAGTGGACAAGTATTGGGCCATGCGCAAATAAGTTTTGGGCCATACGCAAGTGCACAAGTATCGGGCCATGCGCAAGTGGACAGTAGTGGGCCATGCGCAAGTGGACAAGTGTTGGGGCATGCGCAAGTGCACAAGTATCGGGCCATGCGCAAGTGGACAGTAGTGGGCCATGCGCAAGTGGACAAGTGTTGGGGCATGCGCAAGTGGACAGTAGTGGGCCATGCGCAAGTGGACAAGTGTTGGGCCATGCGCAAGTGGACAAGTGTTGGGCCATGCGCAAATGCACAAGTATTCTGATACCGGCCTGCGCTGCCCTAGCGAGTATCAGCATTAGCAGTTTTTGCCCACCTGTTAGTTCATAGTGAAAAATGTGGTGCTTGCATTGCATTGTCATCGCCGCCGCCTTGGCCCTTGCTTGGGGGGTAAGCAGCAGCTCTTCCACCCTCACCTCTCCCAATCATGAGCCTTCCACCCAACTGCCTTCCATCCCCCTGCCTTCCCTGTCCCCTCTGCCCCACCCGGCTGCCTCCCACCCTCGCGCGTGGCCCCCCTGCAGGGCCACGTCTCACTTCACTCGTACGATGCGGTGGGCGGCGGCCTGTCCACCAGCGCCAAGATATTGCTGCCCAAGCCCTCGTGCCCCGCCCAGCTGCGCGCGGTGACGTGCGTGGTGTGCAAGAGCTGGTGCAAGGTGGGCAAAGGACCCGCCGTGCTGGCGCGCTGCATGGACGGCACCGTCAACCTCATCGGGTGAGTGGCCGCATGGGGTCCGGATAGTGACCCCAGGTGCTCCGCCGTATAGTGACCCCAGGTGCTCCCCCGTATAGTGACCCCAGGTGCTCCGCCGTATAGTGACCCCAGGTGCTCCCCCTCTATCTCTACCTGTTCTGGTGATTGTTCCATCACCAGTTGAGGACCTGCTCCGTGACTAGTTGCTCTCCGCGGAAGAGCCTGCATCGTTACACTCTTTAGTAGGGGGTAGCGGGCAAGATGTGCAAGTAATCTCAAGCATGCAGCACCTGGTACAGTATCACAAGCATGCAGCACCTGGTACAGTATCACAAGCATGCAGCACCTGGTACAGTATCACAAGCATGCAGCACCTGGTACAGTATCACAAGCATGCAGCACCTGGTACAGTATCACAAGCATGCAGCACCTGGTACAGTATCACAAGCATGCAGCACCTGGTACAGTATCACAAGCATGCAGCACCTGGTACAGTATCACAAGCATGCAGCACCTGGTACAGTATCACAAGCATGCAGCACCTGGTACAGTATCACAAGCATGCAGCACCTGGTACAGTATCACAAGCATGCAGCACCTGGTACAGTATCACAAGCATGCAGCACCTGGTACAGTATCACAAGCATGCAGCACCTGGTACAGTATCACAAGCATGCAGCACCTGGTACAGTATCACAAGCATGCAGCACCTGGTACAGTATCACAAGCATGCAGCACCTGGTACAGTATCACAAGCATGCAGCACCTGGTACAGTATCACAAGCATGCAGCACCTGGTACAGTATCACAAGCATGCAGCACCTGGTACAGTATCACAAGCATGCAGCACCTGGTACAGTATCACAAGCATGCAGCACCTGGTACAGTATCACAAGCATGCAGCACCTGATACAGACCATGGTGGAGTGGCACGCATGCGGCGCACTACTGTGGAGGAGTAGCGTGATTAATTGTGGAGCCGGTTTCCTCGGTATTGAACCTGTAGTAATCACACGATCAGATTGCTGCAATTTTTTTTAATAATCTGCGCTTGCTGGATCATATATTCTTCGGACAGCCATATCTGTAGGAGGCTCGGCATGCAGTTTGGACATGGGTGAAGGGGCGGAGCATGCGATCTTCCATAGCAGGGAGCGACATGCACATCGTGCAGAGCTGTGGGAGAATGCCATGCCCTGCTGTCCTCTAGGTTGTTCATGAGGGGCGTGCCTACTTTGTTCATGAGGGGCGTGCCTACTTTCCTTATCAGGGCCGCGTCGGTGGGTAGCTCCACAATAGGGGATGGGTACAATTCCTTGTAATTAGCTTTGCTAGCACGTACTACCTGCCGGGCTGTGTCTGGTATTGTTGGGCAGTTCCTCTGCCTCCCGCCATCGGTGTGTTGACACGGCCTCCCTGTGTGTGTGCGCATGTGTGACGTCTGCCTTGCCTGTGCGTGTGCGTGTGCGTGTGCGTGTGCGTGTGCGTGCGTTTGTGATATCTTCCAGCATCGGCCCCTCCCAGCTGCGCCCTCTTGTCAGCATCCAGCTGCCCCCGCTGCCCCACTCGGGCATGCGCGCCGCCTTCTGCCCGATCCTCTCGCTGGGTGACGGCGAATACGTGGGTGAGTGGTGAATACATGTGCCAAGTTGGTGGATGCGTGGGGTGAGTGGCACACCATGATTTCGCGGTGGCAGACAACCGGGTAGGTGGCGGGGTGGGTGGCAAGTCCATGGGTGAATGGGCAGTGTGGCAGCGAGAATGTGGGGCCTGGGGCCAGTGAGGGCGGGCATAAAGCGCGGTGCGTGAGGGCGTGCGTGAGAGGGGGTGCGTGTGAGGGCGTGCGTTTTAGGGCGTGTGTGTGAGGGCGTGCGTGTGAGGGCGTGCGTTTGAGGGCGTGTGTGTGAGGGCGTGCATGTGAGGGCGTGCGTGTGAGGGCAGATAGCTGGGGTCAAGGGAGCAAGGTAGGTGGGGAAGGGGCACTGGTTTGTACTTAGGCATGTGGGTGGGTGGGTTGGATCGTGAGTGCTGTCCGCTAGCCTGGGAGTTTGGCACCCTGGGCACAATTTCTAGTCGATGCAGGACAAGGTGGGCCCCCTCTCCAATGGCGACGTGAGCCTTTCTGGGGTTGCACAAGTAGGGGGCATGGTGGGCCCCCTCTTTCTCTGGCAGATACTAGATTGCATGCCAGTGCACAAGATACAGTGATTGCCAGTTATCATTGCCTGCCTGCCTTGGTGGCTGGTCACAACGTGCGCCGAGGGTGCGCCACGTGTGCATTGGCCTCCTTGGGTCGAGAGCGCCAACCTGCATTACGTGCGAGGGGCACCCTCCACCTGCAAAGGAGACAAGTGGCGTTGAGCGCAACATGCCGGCCTCGTCTCCGCTTCCCCTTGTGTCCCCTTGGGTGCCGCGATGGCGAGGGGTTCCTCATGGCATGGATGGGCATGGGGGCGTGGGTGGCATGGCGGCAGCTGCGAATGCACAACGGCATGGGGTGGGGATGGTGATATGCCTTGCCTTCTGATACAAAGGAATGTGGTTGATGTTATGGTGGGTTGTTTGATGGATGCGCTTGCGTGCATTGTGTGGCCTGGCCTGCAGTCGTCGGCGACTCGGACGCGACCGTGTACATTTACAACATCCTCGACCCGAAGCAGCGATGCGTGAACATGCTGCAGGTGGGTCCCTGGCTGGCAGGAGTCAGGGCAGAGCTCGCAGGGGGTCAGGCATTGGGTGGCTTCTTGTGTGTTTAGTCGGCGTGTGAGGCCCAGGCGGGGGCAGATACGGCACGGAGCACTAGCACGTGGAGTAGAGGGTTGTTAGTCACTCGCCACAAGCGAGGTACGTTTGTCGGTGCAGAAAAGTGAGCATGTGGGTTCCGCTCTCATGCCAAACACTGTAGCGGGTGGCCAAACATTGTAGCAGGTGGCCAAACACTGTAGCGGGTGACCAAACATTGTAGCAGGTGGCCAAACACTGTAGCGGGTGACCAAACATTGTAGCAGGTGGCCAAACATTGTAGCGGGTGGCCAAACATTGTAGCGGGTGACCAAACATTGTAGCAGGTGGCCAAACATTGTAGCGGGTGGCCAAACATTGTAGCGGGTGGCCAAACACTGTAGCGGGTGGCCAAACATTGTAGCAGGTGGCCAAACATTGTAGCGGGTGGCCAAACATTGTAGCGGGTGACCAAACATTGTAGCAGGTGGCCAAACATTGTAGCGGGTGGCCAAACACTGTAGCGGGTGACCAAACATTGTAGCAGGTGGCCAAACACTGTAGCGGGTGGCCAAACATTGTAGCAGGTGGCCAAACACTGTAGCGGGTGGCCAAACATTGTAGCGGGTGACCAAACATTGTAGCAGGTGGCCAAACATTGTAGCGGGTGGCCAAACACTGTAGCGGGTGACCAAACATTGTAGCAGGTGGCCAAACACTGTAGCGGGTGGCCAAACATTGTAGCAGGTGGCCAAACACTGTAGCGGGTGGCCAAACATTGTAGCCGGTGGCCAAACATTGTAGCGGGTGGCCAAACATTGTAGCAGGTGGCCAAACATTGTAGCGGGTGGCCAAACATTGTAGCGGGTGACCAAACATTGTAGCAGGTGGCCAAACATTGTAGCGGGTGGCCAAACACTGTAGCGGGTGACCAAACATTGTAGCGGGTGGCCAAACATTGTAGCAGGTGGCCAAACATTGTAGCGGGTGGCCAAACATTGTAGCGGGTGACCAAACATTGTAGCAGGTGGCCAAACACTGTAGCGGGTGGCCAAACACTGTAGCGGGTGACCAAACATTGTAGCAGGTGGCCAAACACTGTAGCGGGTGGCCAAACATTGTAGCAGGTGGCCAAACACTGTAGCGGGTGGCCAAACATTGTAGCCGGTGGCCAAACACTGTAGCGGGTGGCCAAACACTGTAGCGGGTGACCAAACACTGTAGCGGGTGGCCAAACATTGTAGCCGGTGGCCAAACATTGTAGCGGGTGGCCAAACATTGTAGCCGGTGGCCAAACATTGTAGCGGGTGGCCAAACATTGTAGCAGGTGGCCAAACACTGTAGCAGGTGGCCAAACATTGTAGCAGGTGGCCAAACACTGTATCGGGTGGCCAAACATTGTAGCCGGTGGCCAAACACTGTAGCGGGTGGCCAAACACTGTAGCCGGTGGCCAAACACTGTAGCGGGTGGCCAAACATTGTAGCCGGTGGCCAAACACTGTAGCGGGTGGCCAAACATTGTAGCAGGTGGCCAAACACTGTAGCAGGTGGCCAAACACTGTAGCGGGTGGCCAAACACTGTAGCGGGTGGCCAAACACTGTAGCGGGTGGCCAAACACTGTAGCAGGTGGCCAAACACTGTAGCGGGTGGCCAAACATTGTAGCGGGTGGCCAAACATTGTAGCGGGTGGCCAAACATTGTAGCAGGTGGCCAAACATTGTAGCGGGTGGCCAAACATTGTAGCGGGTGACCAAACATTGTAGCAGGTGGCCAAACATTGTAGCGGGTGGCCAAACACTGTAGCGGGTGACCAAACATTGTAGCAGGTGGCCAAACATTGTAGCAGGTGGCCAAACATTGTAGCGGGTGGCCAAACATTGTAGCGGGTGGCCAAACATTGTAGCGGGTGGCCAAACATTGTAGCAGGTGGCCAAACACTGTAGCGGGTGGCCAAACACTGTAGCGGGTGACCAAACATTGTAGCAGGTGGCCAAACACTGTAGCGGGTGGCCAAACATTGTAGCAGGTGGCCAAACACTGTAGCGGGTCGCCAAACATTGTAGCCGGTGGCCAAACACTGTAGCGGGTGGCCAAACACTGTAGCGGGTGACCAAACATTGTAGCGGGTGGCCAAACATTGTAGCCGGTGGCCAAACACTGTAGCGGGTGGCCAAACATTGTAGCAGGTGGCCAAACACTGTAGCAGGTGGCCAAACACTGTAGCAGGTGGCCAAACACTGTAGCGGGTGGCCAAACACTGTAGCGGGTGGCCAAACACTGTAGCAGGTGGCCAAACACTGTAGCGGGTGGCCAAACATTGTAGCCGGTGGCCAAACATTGTAGCGGGTGGCCAAACATTGTAGCAGGTGGGCAAACATTGTAGCGGGTGGCCAAACATTGTAGCGGGTGACCAAACATTGTAGCAGGTGGCCAAACATTGTAGCGGGTGGCCAAACACTGTAGCGGGTGACCAAACATTGTAGCAGGTGGCCAAACATTGTAGCAGGTGGCCAAACATTGTAGCGGGTGGCCAAACATTGTAGCGGGTGCACAAACATTGTAGCAGGTGGCCAAACACTGTAGCGGGTGGCCAAACACTGTAGCGGGTGACCAAACATTGTAGCAGGTGGCCAAACACTGTAGCGGGTGGCCAAACATTGTAGCAGGTGGCCAAACACTGTAGCGGGTGGCCAAACATTGTAGCCGGTGGCCAAACACTGTAGCGGGTGGCCAAACACTGTAGCGGGTGACAAACATTGTAGCGGGTGGCCAAACATTGTAGCGGGTGACCAAACATTGTAGCGGGTGGCCAAACATTGTAGCCGGTGGCCAAACATTGTAGCGGGTGGCCAAACATTGTAGCAGGTGGCCAAACACTGTAGCGGGTGGCCAAACATTGTAGCCGGTGGCCAAACACTGTATCGGGTGGCCAAACATTGTAGCGGGTGGCCAAACACTGTAGCGGGTGGCCAAACATTGTAGCAGGTGGCCAAACACTGTAGCGGGTGGCCAAACATTGTAGCCGGTGGCCAAACACTGTAGCGGGTGGCCAAACATTGTAGCAGGTGGCCAAACACTGTAGCAGGTGGCCAAACACTGTAGCAGGTGGCCAAACACTGTAGCGGGTGGCCAAACACTGTAGCGGGTGGCCAAACACTGTAGCAGGTGGCCAAACACTGTAGCGGGTGGCCAAACACTGTAGCGGGTGACCAAACATTGTAGCCGGTGGCCAAACACTGTAGCGGGTGGCCAAACATTGTAGCAGGTGGCCAAACACTGTAGCGGGTGGCCAAACATTGTAGCAGGTGGCCAAACACTGTAGCGGGTGGCCAAACATTGTAGCAGGTGGCCAAACACTGTAGCAGGTGGCCAAACACTGTAGCAGGTGGCCAAACACTGTAGCGGGTGGCCAAACATTGTAGCCGGTGGCCAAACACTGTAGCGGGTGGCCAAACATTGTAGCAGGTGGCCAAACACTGTAGCGGGTGACCAAACATTGTAGCAGGTGGCCAAACATTGTAGCGGGTGGCCAAACATTGTAGCAGGTGGCCAAACACTGTAGCAGGTGGCCAAACATTGTAGCAGGTGGCCAAACACTGTAGCGGGTGGCCAAACATTGTAGCCGGTGGCCAAACACTGTAGCGGGTGGCCAAACATTGTAGCGGGTGGCCAAACATTGTAGCCGGTGGCCAAACACTGTAGCGGGTGGCCAAACATTGTAGCAGGTGGCCAAACACTGTAGCAGGTGGCCAAACACTGTAGCGGGTGGCCAAACATTGTAGCCGGTGGCCAAACACTGTAGCGGGTGGCCAAACATTGTAGCAGGTGGCCAAACATTGTAGCAGGTGGCCAAACACTGTAGCAGGTGGCCAAACACTGTAGCAGGTGGCCAAACACTGTAGCGGGTGGCCAAACACTGTAGCGGGTGGCCAAACATTGTAGCGGGTGGCCAAACACTGTAGCGGGTGGCCAAACACTGTAGTGGGCGGCCAAACACTGTAGCGGGTGGCCAAACACTGTAGCGGGTGGCCAAACACTGTAGCGGGTGGCCAAACACTGTAGCGGGTGGCCAAACACTGTAGCGGGTGGCCAAACACTGTAGCGGGTGGCCAAACACTGTAGCGGGTGGCCAAACATTGTAGCGGGTGGCCAAACACAAGCTGGTAGCTTTAGGGGCTGGGTAGGCGATGGGATTGCAACGGTGCTGCTAGAGATGACCGCATGGAAGGGCAGCAACAGCAGACTTGAGTTGCGCATGCCCTTTGGCAATAAAAGGTGCACATAGGCTGGCAATTCATACCCTCAGAGAGTTGGCATTAGATGCTTCATCAACTTGTGCTGCTGCGAACATTATAGATATGTACATTGTACGATGGGGGACCGGGGTGTACTTCATGTCATAGGGGGACCGGGGTGTACCTCATGTCATCAATTCCAGGGCAGCGTGGAGTACTGCAGTGGGTAGTTGGTCATGTCCCTTGGATTTAACCAGGTGTGTTTCTTACCTCTGAACGCAAGCATCCAAGTGTTCTGTTACCCCTACGCACGGTGCAGCACGCTTGACAAACAACTTACGGGGTGTTTGCTGGCCTCCACACTGGCTGTCTGCAGGGCCACGGCACGATGATCATGGACGTGGCGTGGAACTATGGAGAGAACCTGCTGGTGTCGTGTGACAGGGATGGGGTGGTCATCGTGTGGAAGCGGGCGCAGACTCCGGCCACCATTTAATGAGGCAGAACCGCGTATGGGGACTCTTACCTCGTGGTATTACGCATGTGTGTAGTATTGACGCTCACCGACTTTCAAGATCGCGCGTCATTAGTAGATGACATAATTTGACCTTGGGGTCATGGAGTAGACATCCTCTACTCGAGGGAGAACAGAGTCTGCATTTGATGAAGGTTTTGTGGAAAACCGTTACAGAGTGTTTGGGGTGTTGCAGAAACGCATGGTTGTTGGTCTTTTTGTCCTTCCGTCTGGCATACACTGCCCATTTTGTGGTGCATTTATGTTTTAATGGCTGAGCATTTTTAACCCAGATGCCTGCCACCAGCAAATGTGGCCCTCTTGTTGCTTGAAGGCATGAAGAAAACACAAGTTGAAAAAGCGTACGTAAATTAGTATGTTATGATGGAAATCCAAGCCAGATACATTGGTTGCACTGAATGAGATAATCAGCTTGGTAGGTGCCCTTGCAACATTAGGACTATTGCATGGGACGTGCATGCAATTACCTTGCATCTGTATTTAGCTGCGCTATTTATTACGTTCGCGTAAAGGGAATGTCATGGTGCCTGGTGGTTCAGAAAGGTTACCCGTACAAAAACTGCAAATAATGTAGCTAGTCTATACACTCTGTTTCCTGGCCACACGTGGACCATTCGACTGTCAACTAATCAATATCAGATTTATTACACGTGGATGCATCACGCGTGGACATTTCACAACAGGCAACACATGTGCAGGGATCCATGTGCATCGCCAACACAAGCCCATGTAGTGGGGGGAGTCAATCATCTGGTACCCGAATGCCAATTACCTTCTCGCGTGGATCCAAGCTACCCCCCCAGGTGTATACCTCGCAACTCGTCATGTTCGATCCACATCAAGCTCGTCGCCAACGCCCAAGAAAACGCACACCGCTCACACCCAGACAAACATCTGCCGTCTTGATGCCAGCCACCCCGTTTTATCGCATCTGGGAATGCTCTACGCTTACCAAGGAACAACGGGCCGAGGTTCTCAAGTTCTTGGCACGCTATCCAAAAAGTTATCTTCCCATCCATGTAGTACAGTCACATGTTAACCCCGTGTTTTTTTAATTAGAACGCGATATATCGC
The DNA here is from genome assembly GCA_009746045.1 of Mesostigma viride. Lineage (NCBI taxonomy): Eukaryota > Viridiplantae > Streptophyta > Mesostigmatophyceae > Mesostigmatales > Mesostigmataceae > Mesostigma > Mesostigma viride. The sequence goes on along the minus strand of RPFO01000648.1, from coordinate 407,429 downwards.
GTTGTTTGATATAACGAGCCACGAGCCACGAGCCACGAGGTAGCCATGGCTGACGGCGGCGCTCATAACTTTCACGTTTGAGCACCGAATTTAGTCGTGAATATCACAATCGCTTCGTCTTTCTAAGACGCACATGCTGATATAATTTTCCGACGCTATTACGCAATATACGATGAGCAAACGCCCATCGACGCAACGCAGCCTGACGGCTGCGCTCGGCAATGAAAATACGTCTGCAGCTCCGGCTGCAGCTTCGCCATCAGGGCCGGAAGGCAGTGGTGACACTAGTCGCGCACTGGTGGCCGCCCAGCACCCTCCCGGGCTTCCTGCCTCGCCATCGGCCTCGCCAGACCCTAAACGCAGCCGCTCATCCTTTCCCCGCGAACCGCGTTTCAAGCTAAAAACCTTCAATGTCGACGATTACGACTGGTACAACATTGCCCCGTGCACTGCTCTGGAGTGCATTTTCTACGGGGATTACGCCTCGCTCCTTGAGCTGTGCCTCCACCTTCACAGCATCAATCGCCTTCTCGAGCCAAATGGCCGCAGGCTTCAGAGCCGAGATCTGCTGCTGACGGGCCTCCACTACAACCGGCCTGACCTTCAGCACCTGATTCTCTGCTCACTCCTCAAGAAGTCTGACGGCGAGATCTGGGCCCCCACCATCGCCGCAGCCACATTCCGTTCCATCCTCACGGAAGCCTTCCAGCAGCACGTGACCCCCCTTGCCGCAGATGTGGCGGCAATGGGCGGCACGCTGGCTACTGAGCTCCCTCACATCTCCACCACCGTCACCTCCACCTCCACCCTCCTCGCCTCCACCTCCACTGCCACCTCCACCTCCACCGCCGACATCAAAGCCCAGCTCCTCGACATCGACCAGCGTCTTCAGAACAATGCCATCGCTATCGAGGTCCTGCAGAACACCGCAGGCCTCACCGCCCAGGCAGTGAAGGACATTGCCGCCACGCCAGCCCCGGCTGGCCTGGCCGGTGATGCTCCTCCCATCACCACCTGGGCGGACATGCTTAAGCAACACACCACCTCCACCGACTCCGCCGTCGCAGCCCAGCTTCAACGGCAGACGCTTGACCTCCGCGAGGAGGCCGAGCTCGCCAAGCGCAGCCTCAACGTCATTGTCAAGAATCTCAAGATGGAGGAAGGTGAGAATTCCGAGAAGCTTGCGCGTGCTTTTGAGAGAGAAATCCTTGATCGCATGGGCCTTACTGGTGAGATCGAGCTGGCCGCCCACCGCCTTCCCCGCGCGCGGGGTAAGGCAGGGCCGCCCCCGCTCCTTCTCACCTTTAAGACCCCGGCGGACAAGATTTCTTTTCTCAGACGCCGCAAGCGGCTCGAGAAGACTCTCTTCACCCTTGATGACGACTTGACCCTGGCGCAGCAACAACGGCGACGGGAGCTATGGCCGACCTACCTCCAGCTCCGGCAGACCAAGGCGGGGCAGCCGGTGTACTGGAAGGGGGCGGCCATCTACGTCGGCCACAAGCCCTGGCAGGCGACCCCCTCGACCACCGCGGCCCCAGCGACTCCAGACGCCCCAGCTTAGGGGAATACAGCAGTAGTAGTGTAGACTAGATAGACCGTGGCCATGTACATGTACACCTCTTAGAGGCCCTATCCCAGCTAAGCCACACGCTTTATTTAATCGTGTACATGTGTGCCTATGATGCGCCACACTCCAGATGATGCCTAGCTTTATTTAGTTATGCTGTGCCCATGCAGGGAGCAGCTCTCTGCTGAGACGCCATGCCCTAGCTTCTTTGTATAGCTATGCTGATCTTCCCCCCCATGACAGGCTCCCCCTTCGCTGGGCATAGCTTGAAGATCATGGGGATGCACGTGCCCTGGTGCACCTAGAGCAAGGGTCCTTTACATCCCCACCCTTGCAGGAAGTAGCTTAGGATGTATGATAGGCCATATGCCCCCCCTCTCAAGGGCTATGTGCTACATATACTCCCAACGGAGTTATGTTACAATTCAATTCAATTCAATTCAATATCGCGGTGTAAGCTTTTTTTAGAACGCGTATAGCACCTAAGGAAAAATTTTTTCATGGTCATGTATATACTTTCCTGAAAGCCCATAAATCAAATGATTTTTTGAGCTACTCAGACCTACAAAATGCTAATTCATTAGAGAGATACACTGGTTTGAATACAGGGGGGTCTGACCATGACCGCGATTTCTTGACCCTAGGTCACAAGTCATGTGCTTATTCACAAATGGTTCATGAAAAAAACTGGCTTCTTGCACGAGCTATGGGCAACATATGCAGGCTCTGTGAAACAAAACTCAGGCCCATTGGGCCACTGGAGCTATTTTTCATTAGCATCACAATTACAACGCAGTACAACGCAGTGGGAAAAATGAGAGCCCTTCACAACATGACGCAACGCCGGCCACGAGCCCCATAAACGGGGCCATAGTGAGCTTGGAGGGTCAAAACGTTGAAAATAGGTATTGTATAAGTTATACAGCATCAAACATGCATCAAACATCATGACTGGATGACCTAATATGACTGAATCAGGCAGCCATAGCCAAAGAATCATCCACTCTCACAACGTGTTGAGCACATGCCTCGTGGGAACGGAGGTGCTGGGTTGTCATTCCATAACGCGTGCAATACTGAAAGAAAGAGGCACGTGTAATGCAAGGCTTGGATAGGTTGAGTGATCCATGAGCTTACATGCAGGCAAAGATGACGCTGGAATGCATGCTAGCAAATGCTGGCAAGATGCTAACAACACATGATTATACACCATGACTATGGGCACCTAGATGATCTTCTTGCACAATCAACGCAGTATAAACCATCAACATCCAATCCTCACGATATATGCACGGCTTGACGACGTATACAGCACCTAAATACTGCACCACTGCAACCTGCTATGGCTGACATGTAAGCAACGTCGAGTAGGACGGCGGTCTTAGAGAGGCTGGGCAGAGGTCAGTAGAAATAAGTGGAAAACTGGCAGAAACTAGGTAGAAACACGATATACTTACGCCCACAAGCACTATTGAGCCGGTGGCAGAGGCCATTTCCAGGAAAATACAGCATACCGTAGCAATAGCCACGGTCACGCCTTACGCTATTTGCAGGCACCATCATGCCCGGAGCTACCCAATAAAAGTCTGCACATATCTCGGTTTAGCCGAGAGTCCGGGCGTTCGGAATGAATAAACATGTGTTAAGAAGTCGAAACACCATGGATAAACCAAGCATGGTGCCGCAGCAGACCCGAGTCTTGACGTAATAATATGTATGCCGGTTTCCAGGGTTTCCGCATGAAAGTTGGGTGAGAAACTGGAAAAAACTACGTTTCCTTTGCCCCAGTACCTCAACAAACTCGTAGAAACCTAATTATCAACCTTTGAACGCATCATCATGGTCGTGCCACCCAACAGCCACTGAAATTCGCGCGAAAACTGGCGAGATCTACCTGCCGCCATCGCCGTCGTCTTCACCTTCGTCCCGCGAAAATGCCTGATTTCAGTGGTACATATTGGTTTGCAGCTGTCACCAAAAAAATACCAAAAATACCAGGATTTTTTCTTGAATTCTATGAGATGTTTCTGACCTATGTTGAAAGTTTCAGACCAAAAATCGCATGTTTAATAGGTTTGCCACGAGTCAGATTACAACGCGATACATCGCGTTCTAACCCTACAATGCGCTGTATCGCGTTGTAAAAAAACACGGGTTAATGAATTGATTGATAAAACTCCCCAGCCACGGCGACCAGCTCGACTATTCCAAGCTGGAAATACTGCTTGACCTGCCGATGGAATATTTTCGGGTTATGTCATCCTAGTTCCTTCGCTGTAATGACCAGGATTTCTGTCAGGTATGCGTCCCCGACCTTGAAAGCCTCCTGCACGACCGCCAATGGGCAGCCATGGCAGCTGCTGCATCCTCACAGAGCACATAGCTCAAGCGGCGACATCATCAGAGCTGCAACGGAGGAACACGTGTCGCCGATTCCTGAGCAGCTCGCAGTCCTCAGTGACTGCGCCTGACGGCCCGCTCAGGACCATCACAGCGAAGGTCAACAACATTGACGCCAAGTCATGCAAAAGCGATCCAGCCCCCGTTCACTGCCACGCACGAGAACATGGCCGCCAAGTCTCCGAGACCACTGATTCCGCTCTGACCGCCTGCCTGAGTCAGGTGGAGTGCAGCGTCGACCAAGGCATCATGAAGCTGGAGGCAGTCGCCACTGCAAGGCAGAGGCCATGGATGCGCAGGTTTCTGAGATTGCTGAGCGTACAGCCGCCATCGCCGCCCAGCCTGCCGGTACACAAGCAGGGCCCTCCCGCTACCATGGCCATGGCAGTGCATGGCATCAATTAATTAATGAACTAATTAATCAATTATTTGATTGCATGGCCTGTGCCAGGGCCAGCCCATGCCCAGCCAGGGTTGTCAACTTGCCGTCAATCAATCATGCTCGAGCAGGAAATTTTCAATGACCGGATAGACCTCCGTGGCAGCCTGGCGGGAGGTACAGTGGCGGATGCACACGGATAACAGCCAGCCACATCCTTAGATTAGAAATTAGAACTGTGTGAGAGATGACATGTGTACGACACACGTGGTCCCCTGCGCCTCCCAATCTGCCACTGATGCTGCTGCTCTACGCTATTTATCGTATCTATCGTATCTATCATATCT